>CM066031.1:1632054814-1632527314 GCA_033557465.1 Ichthyophis bannanicus | reverse complement strand
AGGAGTGTGCAGCCTTGCGCCGATGAACTCGAGATCCTGTGAGGGGAGCAAAGTGGACTTTGCGAAGTTTATAACAAAGCCCAAGTGCTGCAGAAGAGTCACCGTGCGGCGCGTGGCGTTGGTGACCTCCCGAGCGGACGCTGCCCTGAGGAGCCAGTCGTCGAGGTACGGAAAGACATAGAGGGCGTGAAGCCGGAGATGGGCCGCCACGACCGCGAGACATTTTGTGAAGACTCGCGGTGCGGAGGACAGGCCAAAGGGCAGAACCCGGTACTGGTAATGATTTCCTGCCACCACAAACCTTAGGTATTGGCGGTGGCTTGGGTGGATGAGGATGTGCGTGTAGGCATCCTTTAGATCCAAGGAGCATAGCCAATCTCCCTGCTGGAGGTAGGGCAGAAGGATTCCAAGGGTAAGCATTTTGAACTTCTCCCGCACAAGGAACTTGTTTAGGTTGCGCAAGTCCAGGATGGGTCTGAGGCCCCCTGTTCTCTTTGGTATCAGAAAATACCTCGAATAAAAGCCTTGACCTCACAGGTGGTGTGGCACCGGTTCCACCGCCTGTTCCTGCAGAAGACCTGCTAACTCCTGAAGGAGCAACTCCCTGTGCAGAGGGGGTCGCGGAGGTTCTCCCGGAAAATAGGAGGGAGGGACCTGATGGAAGTGGAGAAGATAGCCTTCTCGCACGACCTGAAGCACCCAGGCATCTGCGGTGATGCTGGACCACCTGTGGGCGAAGTGAACCAGCCGGCCTCCGGTGCTGGGAGGAACCAGCGGGGGGGGAGAGGCTATGCTTAGTGAGTCAAAAGCCCCCACTCTGCTGAGCAGGGGCTGGTGGTGCAGGCTTGGGGGCTTGCTGCCTACGGGACCCGTTACCCCGTCCCTTGGCCTGCTGGCCCTGTTGGGGAGCTGCAGGGGCCTGATAATGGGGGTATTGTTTGTAGGCAGCCGCCTTCCTCGGGTAAAAGGACTTTTTCCCCGAGCCCTTCTTTTTCTGGGAAGGGGCGGAGGTCTTCCTAGAAAGCCTGGTCCTGGTGAGAGTCTCAGTCTCAATTTGCGCAGCCTTTTCCGCCATGGGCTTGCCAAAGAGGTTTTCGCCTCGGCAGGGGACATCGACCAACTTGTCCTGCACCCAGGGCTCAAGGTCTGACGACTGAAGCCAAGCCTGTCGGCGGGCACCGATGCCGGCTGCGGCCACTCGAGCCGATGCTTCAAAGCCATCATAGGCCGCTCGGGACATGAACTTTGAGCATTCCCGAATGCCAGTGGACAAGGCTAGGAACCTCCGCAAGGGTTCCTCGGACAGACCAGCGGAGAATCCGGCTAGCTCTTTAGCCAGATCCCGGAGATACATGCCCATGTATAGCTGGTAAGTCTGGACACGACATGCGAGCATAGAGCCCTGGAAGCACTTCTTGCCAAGGCCATCCAGGTTACGGGCCTCCCTTCCAGGAGGCACCGAGGAGTGCATCTTCTGGCTCTTAAGACGATGCATGGCCGATTCCACTACCATGGAATGGTGTGGCAGCTGTGCCTTTTGAAAGCCAGGGCTCTTGCGGACTCGATAGATAGAATCGACCCGCTTGCTCAGGACCGGCGAGGAGGCCGGACTCTCCCACATGCGGAAGAGTAGTCGTTCCAGCATAGGAGGAACCGGCACAGTAAAGTGTTCCCTCGCGGGAGAGTCATACTGAAGGGCGTCGAGCTCTTCGGCTCGAGGCTCCTCCTCGGGATCCGCAGGGAAGGCCAAAGCCTTGGCCATATCCCTAACGAAGTCCGAGAACCGGGCATCCTCCGGGGGGGACTGCTTCCGAGGCTCGGACTCCGGTGAGTCCGATGGGACACACCGAGTCCGGAAAGAAGCAGGTGACTCTTCCTCCTCAGACTCCCAGACCGACTCCGACGAGGACTCGGTGGGGTCGGCCCGGGCAGGGTGCGGCGCCAGCCGCCCCGACGCCGAGGGAGTCGGCGTCGGCGACCTCGGTCCCGAACGGGAGGCCGAGGGTGACCTCGACCGAGGATCGACTCGAGTTCTCATCGACTCGAGGATCGGCTCGGTCTCCGGGGTCGACTTGGACGTCGACGTCCCGGCGGTCGGGGCAGCGGCGCCAGCGAAGCCAGCGAGCAGTGCCCTCTGCTGGTCCATGAAGGCAGACAGTCTGCTCTCCAAGGCCGTCAACCTGAGTCCGAGCTCAGGTGACCCAGCAGCCCCCGACTCGGGCCCCGACGGCGTCGGGCCCGACGTCGGCTGTCGCGGAGGCGAGTCCAGAAGGACCACAGGACTTACCCGGGCAGGCATCTCCGACTCCAGGCGAGGTCGCTTCGGGATGTGTTCCTTCTCCAAGGACCCGGGGCGGCTGTCGGGGCTATGCGACCTGGCCCTCGCGGAACCAGGAGCGTCCACCGACGCCGCCCTCGTGGGTTTCACCTTCCGACGATGGTCCCCGGAGGGAGAACCCCGGTCGGAGGAACTCCGGCGACGGTCCGAGCTGGAGCCTTTTGACGCGGAGGCCTCCGACGAGGTCCGGGTACGGCTGGGGTCAGCGAAGATTCTCTCACGCTGATGCCGCCGACTTCTCAACGCCTTTGAGGACATTTTGCTGCAGGGCCCACAGATCAGTTCCTCATGATCCGGGCCCAGGCAGCGGAGGCAAAAGTCGTGTGTGTCGGTTAGTGACATATTTCGGTCACACCGACCACACCGCTTAAACCCACTGGCAGCCATCGGGGGAAAAAGGGCCCCTGCGAGGTCAAAGGACCGGGCTGCCAGGGAAACCGAAAACGAAAGCTGACTAAGTCAGAAAAACCGAAAAAAGTAAGAGGACTCGTGACCGGCGTCGCGAGTCCGGGCGGGAAAAAGATCGGCGTCGAACCGAAGGAAAAAAGGATAAAATAAAGAAGAAAATCAACTTTTTCGCGGGGACAAGACGGGGACGTCTGTAGGGCTCCGCGGAAAAAAAGAAGACTGGCTAAGATGGCACCCTCGGGCGGGAAGACGACCGCGCATGCGCGCTGCAATTCCCAAAGGCTTTCTTTGAAAGCTGGGGAAAATTGCTCCGCGAGGGCTCCGTCGGCGCCGACGTCACCCATAAGTGAGGACTGACTTCCTGCTTGGTCCTGGAGAAGGCTTATGTCCTATTCCGTCTTCTGTTTGTTTTTGGTTTTTTTTAAAAAGGAGATAGTAGGGTATGAAGAACCCTCACAGTCATAGGGGATGACTGAGGAAGCCCCTTTTTCAACCATGATGGAGAGCCATTAGAGAAAACTGTATGCTCTCTAGCAAGGGCCCATAGTGGAAAGCTTCTCAGTAGGATTGCAGAGAGCAATATGCAGGAGAATTGGGATGTAGAACTGACTGATGTAGAAAACTCACAGCCAAGTCCAGTACGTTGCCAAACCCAGAGGTTGGAGATGGCAAGGGTAAAAAGCCTGTAGTGAAAAAGATAATCCAAGAAGATGTAGCAAACTGTCTTGGAATCACTACTAAGGCCAGACAGAAGTGGTGGAAGACAAGACTGGGACTTGTGGAAAAGTACCAGTAGTCAATTACTGGAACTCCCGCATGGGCAGCTACTGAATAGGACAACAGAGAGAGTCGGTCTGTGTCAAACAGAGAGAACAGACTGAACAAAGAGAGAAGCTGTCTCTGTCTGCAGAGCTGCCCAAATAAAAGAAGGGAGTTAACTCAGGAGAAGAAACTCTTCAGTGAAAAGAAAAACAAGAAAGTCTTTCAATGGTATGGTACCACTCTTACAGGGGAAACCCTGGAGAAGAGGGTAGAGATAGAAGCTGAAGAAGGACTTACCGCATGGTAAGTCCCTGGAAGGAAAAATTCATGCTGGTACAGAGAAACTATCATGTGATAGTTGTTAAACCTCTCTTCTAGTGAGGAAGAGGTGGAAGACCCTGTAACGTATAGACATGAAAATCCTGACAGTTCAGCAAACTGAAGAGTAAATGGATTTCCTGAGAATAGGAATCTCTTAGCAGAGTTTTGAATGGAAAAAACAGTGAAAAACCTCTGCTGAAAAGAAGTTAACTGTAGTTATAAAAAGATGAATCAGAAACCTATGGTTACTGTGTTTATTCAGCCTGGCTAGAGTTTGGATTCTTCAGACCAGGGTGAGACTTCCCCTGCTAGGGAACATCTGAATGACGGGCAGGAGAAGAGGAAAACCTCTCTTTTAGGGAAAGAAGGTTTGGTAGGGCATTTCCTACCTGCTGAGGAAGGAGAGGGCTTAGGATGGCCCTCAGAAACAGGAAAGTCAGTGGAGCAATGAGCAACCTGACGTAAGGACTCCTTATTGAAGAGATTTTCTCCAGTGCAAGGAGTATTACTCAGTCTTTGTTGTGCCCATCTATTCAAGTCTGATGCTTGGAGCCAGGCTTTACGACGTGCTCCTATGGCTATAGCAGAGGTTCTGCTAACAGACTCAAAAGAGTCTAGTGAAGCACGAGAAAGAAACCAAGAGATATTTTGGCTATGACTAAGAAGTAAGGAATAGTCTGCAGCCTTGGGCTCTGATAGAAAAGGAGTCAAGAGAGATAATTTCTTTGTGATCTCCTGAAGGAATAGACTCATATAGAAAATATATGAGAGAATCCTTGTTGCCAGCATGGATGTTTGGAAGGTTTGACGTCCCCATCACAGCCCGCATTCAGTACAAATTGCTAGTCACTACTTTCAAACTTATCCATAATATAGCACCCTCTCACCTCAGCAGCTTGATTTCCAATCCACCCAACAACAGAAGTAGGAGAGCAGCGAACCTCAACACCATCTGCCTACCGAGATCATTCACAAAGGCTAATGCCTCTACCACTAACAGAGCTTTCTCATTTACAGCTCCTACACTCTGGAATCGGTTACCAAGTGATCTGCGTGAAATCTGTGATCTAAAGGACTTTAGAAAAGAGCTTAAGACGCACCTTTTCAAATCCCATTACAACCTAACATCATGAGCTACACGCGACCGCGTGTAAATATGCATATACAGATCACTTATAAAGTTTTAACAGTTTAGTCAATTGTAAATATGTATATAACAATCAATTGTGAATATGTATATAACAATCAACTATAAGCCTGTAACCTATATTTTGCTGTGCCCCCCCCCCCTAATCAGAGTGTATTCAACCTAAATTCTGACCAGTACAGCCAACCTCACCCTGTGTTACAACCGCTGCTGATCACTGGAAGCAGCGGGATATAAATGTACGCTAAATAAATAAATAAATAAATCCAGTGTTCTAGATGCACGACCTGGCGGGAAAGAAGAATGTTTTTTCTTGCTTTTTACCTTCCTCATTGCTGATTCCACTACAACCTAAAAATGGAGACACACCTGCGTAAAACAAACAAAGCCATCTTCCATAAACTTAGGGTGATACAACCTCTAAGGAAAATAATAGCACCATGCGACTTCCGGTCAGTGGCTCAAGCACTCATTATGCCACACCTCGACTACTGTAATGCCATCTTACAAGGTCTGCCCAAAAAATCACTAAATATCCTTCAAATGGCCCAAAATGTGACAGCCAGGATCATAATGGGAACAAGAATATCTGATCACATCACCCCCATATTAATCGACCTACATTGGCTTCCAATTGCAGCTAGGATACAGTACAAGATGCTAGTAACAACATTCAAACTTATCAACAACATAGCCCCCTCATTCCTGTCCTCACTTATCAGCACACAACCGGCAAATAGGAACAGAAGAACTAACAACTTGGGCACCCTGCAGGTCCCCAACACCATCAGATCTGTGAAAACAAGTACATGTCGCAGAGCTTTCTCATTCTCTGCGCCTACTATATGGAATCAACTCCCTTTTGAACTGCGTTTAATCCAGGACATTAAAAGTTTCAGGAAAGAGATAAAAACACACCTATTTAAATACTACTACAACCAGCCATGAGTCTCAAGATCCATGGAATCGTAGCAAAGCAAACAGATAATTATATGCTTTTGAATCCGCCTTATGTATAAACATGTAAAAATGTGAAATCCAAAAAATGTGTAAATATGTATGTATAAATGTAAATATGTATAACTCCATTCCCCAAATCATTAACCATGTGTGCTGTGACCCCCCCTCAGAGCTATGTATTTACTGTCCCCTCCCAGTCCTGATTGACAACCCCCAAAAGAAGAATCGAACCGCTGCTGATCGCTGGAAGCAGCGGTATATAAATGTGTACTAAATAAAAATAAATAAATAAATACAATGGAATGATGGGGAAGTTGAGGCTTTTGAAATCCTGGAGAGGGGGGCACCTGATACAGAAGATTAGTTGCTGTAGGAGGTGAAGAAACCCTTAAAGGGTTTTCCCATACTCTCAGAAGAAGATGTTGTAAAGAGTGATGTAAAGGAAGCATTATATTTTCCTTTTCTGCAGAAAAACCTTGAGAAGACTCATAGCCAGGGATAGAAATATTAAGGAAGGTTGCCATGTCAAGGAGAAATTTCTGAAAAGAAAGATCTCCGATGGGAACCATCCCTGGACAGGCTAAAGTTGAAAAAGTAGCCTGGGCACCGGAGAATATACCTGTCCGGTGCAGAACAGGATCTGCAATGGATGGATACTGGAACTGGCAGTTATGAGTTGAGACAGTCAGTAGTACATCATCCATGCCAGGTATCGACTCCAAACTAGGTATAGAGAGGAGCGATCCAGGTGAAAAAAGCATGGAAGGAGCTGGTCCCGATGATACTGCCGGTACCGACATCGATACCGATACCAGTATCTGTGCCAGAATCGAAGGCGAAGCAGACACCAAAGCAGTCAGCGGAGGCTGCTCAAGCGGTACCGAGGAGACCAAAAACCCTTGGTGATTATCCTCGGTATCGTGCATGCGGGATCGGAAAACGCTGGTTCCGAGACGCGTCGGTACCCAGTCTTCTAGACTAGATATCGATTCTGGGACTCGGCATCGAAAGAAGCGAGTCTATCGATGCATGCCTAGAGGGTACCGACGTCGGTGGTAGTATCGGCGGTACTGCCAATACTGGAAAGTCAATCTGGGACGTATCGGTTGGTCCCGAAGGTACCGAGAACGCCAGATGACAATCCCTGGTGAAGAGCGGATCACTCAACACCGGTGCCGATACCGGGGTATCGGTACCGCTCAAAGCGGATGCCACCACAGAGCATGGCTCAGGTATGTTCTGTGAGGGTGAGCCCCAGGAACAACCTGAAACCCCTGAAATGCTTTGGAGCCCAAAGACTCCCGCCGGGGTTTTAATGCCAATGGGGTCTTGAGGGCAAGGCCGGGGCCGTCAGCATGCTTGGCATGAGACTTACCACTCAAGGATTGGCTAGTCTTAACAGACTGTTTGTGGGTTACCTGATCCTGAAGAGAAGAAATGGCCGGTGCCCTGACACAGGGAGGGAAAACGGTATCGAGGGAAACTCGAAATAGAGAATCTCTTCTCACAGTATTGTAACCTGATGGTTCAGGGGAAAAAGGGTCAGGACCCAAACAGGTTAGACACCAGTCACTGGAGTCTAAAAAGAAAACTGTATTTCCACAGTTAAGGCACTTCTTAGGAAAAGAAGGCTCCATGATGGAGAGGCCTTATAGGCCCAAAAAAAATTAAGACAGAAACTGAGGGAAAAACTGTCCCTGAGTATAGAAAAAGAAAAGAAAAAACCCACCGGTGGTACCGGTGGCGGCGGGAAAACAGCCGCGACCACAAGAAAACAAAAATTAAAGAATTAAAGAAAAAAGTTTCTGCGGTGACAGGACGACGTCCTGCCGGCTCCGCGGAAAAACGAAAACTGAGGACAGTTGGAAAGGCGGGAAGGCAGCACGCAGGCACTGTGGGATGCTCCCAAAAGCTTTCTGATTGGACGCTGGGGAGCTTTCCCGCGCAGACTCCGTCGGTACCGACGTACCCATATGTGAAGACTCATTCCTGCTTGTTCCTGGAGATCTACGCTATCTCCAGGAACAAGCAGGAATGTAGTCTTCACATATGGGGACTCCCTAGCTGAAGATGCCAAGGAGATAGCCCCAGGAAGCTGCCACCCAAGTAAGGTGGGCCATGCTTCCTCCCATGGATCTCTGGCATCCCACCAGGGTTGGTGGATAGGAGTTGAATTAGGTCTGGAAGAGATTTTGATGAACAGCTTGGCCAAAGAAGGCATCCCGATGGGAGGCTTTATCTAGGCAGTAGTGGGCTGTAAAGGTGTGTACCGAAGCCCAGGTGGCTGCTCGACAAATGTCATCAATAGACACAGAGTGAAGGTTAGCCATAGAGGCTGCCATGGCTCTCACATTATGAGCTGTGACATGGCCTTGAAGAGGAAGACTCTTACTCTCATAAGCAAAGGATATGCATTGTGCAATCCATTTGGACAGAGTTCTCTTGGAGACTGGAAGTCCCAAATGACTAGAATCAAAAGCAATAAAAAGTTGAGAAGACTTTCTTTGTTGCTGTGTTCTTTGTAGGTAAAAAGCCAAGGCTCTTTTACAATCCAAAGTATGAAGGTTCCTTTCTGCATTAGAGGCATGAGGCCTCGGAAATAACACAGGAAGATAAATTGATTGATTTAAATGAAAAGGCGAAACCACCTTTGGCATAAAGTGTGGATGAGTTCTAAGAACAACCTTATCATGGTGAAACCTAGTGTAAGGAGGATCAGCCACTAAAGCTTGCAATTCACTAATGCGACATGCAGAGGTGATTGCAATTAGGAAGATGACCTTCCAGGACAAAAGCTTTAGGGTTGCAGTGGCTAAAGGCTCAAAAGGCGGTTTCATGAGCTGCCCAAGAACTAGGTTTAAATCCCATGCCACCGGTGGTGGCCTGATGGGAGGCTTTGTTAATAGAAGACCTCTCATAAATCTTGTTATGAGTGGATGAGATGAAATTGATTGTCCATTTAGAGGCTCATAGGAAGCCGCAAATGCATTAAGATGGACTCTTACAGAATTTGATAAATGAAGTAGATACTCTAGTATCGATTCCAAATGTATCATAAGGGGGTTTAACCCCTTCTATGAATACCATATAGTAAAATGTTTCCACTTGAAGGCATAAGAGCGTCTTGTGGAAGGTTTTTTAGAAGCCTAAAGGATATCCTTTACCTGTCGGGAAACATTAAGATCCTGAAGGTCTAAGCTTTCAGCAACCAGGCCCTGAGATGCAGGGACTGGGGATTCGGGTGCCATAGAAATCCCGTTCGCTTGGGAGAGGAGATCTGGAGCATAGCCTAACTCCAAAGGTGCAGCTTGAGAGAGATGTAGAAGCAGGGGATACCACGTTTGGCGTGGCCACCGTGGCGCTATGAGGATCCTATGACCTCTGTCTCTCCGAAGCTTGAAGAGTGCTTTGGGGATAAAGGGAATGGGTGGGAAGGTATATAGGAAGTTGTGACCCCAGTGAAGAAGGAAGGCGTCCCTTGCCTGGCAATTTTGAGCCGGAATCCTGGAACAGAACCGGGGAAGTTTGGCATTCAGTGGACTGCCAAATAGGTCTATGTCTGGGGTTCCCCAGATCTGAAATATCTTGGCCACCTGGTCTAGGTGGAGAGACCATTCGTGAGGCAGCAGTACTCGGCTGAGTTTGTCTGCCCAAAGGTTTTGAATGCCTGGAAGATATACCACGAGAAGGTGAATTTGATGCTCTCTGGCGCGAGCCCATAGTCATAAAGCTTCATTGTATAATGACATAGAGCCTGTTCCGCCCTGCTTGTTCACGTAGAACATAGCTACTTGATTGTCCATTTGGACTAGGACTGTCTTGTAGCTGAGCTGGGCATGGAATACTCGAAGAGCTAGATAGATTGCTCTGAGTTCCAGGAGGTTTATGTGAAGACAAGCCTCCTGTGGAGTCCAGGTACCCTGGGTAGAGAGATGATGCAGGTGATGCATCTGTTGTTAGGGTGGCCCGGAATAGGGGTTGCTGGAAAGGAGACCCCACTAGAAGATTTTCCAGTGATTGCCACCATTGTAGGGACAAGATCAGTCATTGTGAGTTTGATATCTTGTCCGACAGACGTCCTGTGGCCTGTGTCCACTGTGTGGATAGAGTCCACTGGGCTGCTCGCATATGAAGGCGAGCGTAGGGAACCACATGAACTGTGGATGCCATATGTCCCAATAGTTGTAGTAGTTTGAGCAGTTAGGGAGGAATTCACCGCTGCTTGAGAAGCTAGCTGCATTATACGAAGACAGCAGGGTTTTGGGAGAAAAGCCCTTGACTGTCTGGTATCTAAACAAGCTCCTATGAACTCTAGGGACTGAGATGGAGTAAGTTGGGATTTTGGGAGGTTTATGACCAATCCCAAGCATTGAAGGATTCGCATTGTGCGAGACAGTGCAGATCTGACTTCTGGAACCGTGGGGGTTCGAATGAGCCAGTAGTCCAAGTAAGGGAAGATGAATATCCCCAGGGTTCACAGAAATGCAGCTACTACTACCATACATTTTGTGAATACTCTTGGTGCCGAAGCCAGACCAAAGGGAAGAACCCTGTATTGGAAGTGCTTTCCCTTGAAAAGGAATCATAATAATTTCCTGTGATCTGGATGGATCAGAATGTGAGTATATGCATCCTTTAAGTCTAGAGAACATAGCCAATCCTGACTTTGAAGGTATGGCAGAAGAGTTCCCAGAGAAATCATTTTGAACTTTCTCGGAACAGATATTTGTTCAATTCTCTGAGGTCTAGAATGGGTCTGTGTCCTCCTGTTTTCTTTGGAATAAGAAAATAGGGGGAGTAGAACCCTGCACCATGCTGAAGAATGGGCACCTCCTCTACTGCTCCTTGAGCAAGGAGTGTTGAGACCTACTGATCCAGTAGATTGCCTGTAGAGGTTTGGGAATTGAACTGTCTTATGATTGTAGGAGGGGGCATGCTGTGAAAATGAAGCTTGTACCCCTCTCCCACAATGGACAGAGTCCAGTTTTCTGTTGTTATTTGGTGCCATCTATTGGCAAAATGACACAGCCTGCCTTGAATGTTTAGTGGTTCTGGCCCCTTCAGAGGCAGGAAGGCTAAGTTCTCTATGAAGAAGTCTTGAGGGGGCTGGGCCTGTGGAGCTGGTTGAGCTCTAAGGCCTTTTGGCTTCTTTTGTCTGGATTGTTGTTGTTGACCCTTCTGGGCAACTTGACCCTGAGCTTGCCCTTGCTGGGTACAGGATGGATAAAACTGCCTCTTTTTGCTGAAAAAGGGTTTTTTATAGGGTTTCTTTTTTGACTGGAGTGGCTATAGATTTTGACAGTCTGTCCAAAGTGAGATTGTCAGTATCTATCTCATTAGCCTTCTCCTGCCAATTCTTGCCAAAAGAGGTTTTCTCCTGTGCAAGGGATGTTTCCCAATTTATCCTGTACCCAAATCTCCAAGTCTGATGCCTGAAGCCAGGCAATCCGACGTGCACCAATGGCAATAGCAGAGGTTCTGCTGATGTATTCAAAGCAGTCAAAGGCTGCACGGTTTACAAACTTGGAGACATCTTGAGCATGCTTGACCAGAGTGAGAAAGTCCTGTCGTTTGTCCTCAGGGAGAAGGGGGCTCATAAGCTCCAAATCTCCTGTGACCTCTTTGAGGAACATTCCCATATATAAAATATATGAGCTGATCCTAGCTGAAAGCATGGAAGCCTGAAAGGTTCGATGCCCAAAAGCGTCAAGAGTCCTGCATCCACCACCTGAAGGATTGGATGCATGTCTCTTTGCACTTTTCATCCTACGCATGGCTGACTCCACTACCATTGAATGGTGTGGTAGCTGAGTCTTTTGAAAACCAGGACATGGTGGAACTCGATACATGGTATTGAGTCTCCTAGAATGAGGAGATGTGGTCAAAGGTGTTTCCCACATTCTGAGCATCAAATCATGAAAAATTTCATGAATGGGCAGAGTGGCTGCTTCCTTGGAAGCCTTAGGGTATTGGAGAATTTCCAATTCCTTTGCTCTAGGTTCTTTTTCAGGAGCTACCGTGATTGAAAGGCCTCGGGCCACATCACGAATAAAAGCCTGAAAAGACATGTCTTCCAGAGGAGACATTCTGCATTGGGAAGAAGAGGAGTCTTCCGGGAGAAACACTCTGGTACCGGCAGAATTATCAGAGTCATCGGAATCGGAGGATTCAAAGTATCTCTGATCCCGATGTTCATGTAAAGCACGGTCTCGGTATCGATCGAAGTCGGTACCGAATTGGTCCGGTACCGATCTGTCGATGCCAGAAAAAGTCTGCATGGTTAGGATTCCCACCGGGGCTGGTACCGGTATCTGTACCGGTGCTGGTACCTGCATCGGTACTGGTACCCGTTGAACCACTGGTGTCAACGGTACCGCAGCTGTATGGAGAGCTGCAAGACTGCATTCGATAGCGAGGAATCTCTGGGTCTATAGACGCTGCCGATGCCTAGGTATCGGTACCGGTAAAAGCGGCTGGAACCCCTGAGCATGGCACCAGTAGTTCTGCCTAGGTCGAAGCCTCGAGAACATCCTGGAACCCCGTTGATGCTTTGGAGGCCGAAGCCTCCCGCTGGGGCTGTTTTGCCGGTGTAGTTTCCTCAAGGGCAATGCCAATGGCCTCTCAATGCTTTGAAGGAGAACTACCCTTTGAGGACCGGCTCTTATATTTAGTTACCTGAGATCCATGGGAGGAAAACGAGGTTCCTGAAGACGTTAATGCAATGGACCTGGTATCCGAAGAAAAGAGGGTACCGAGCTTTGCAGCTCAGTTCTGTTTTCCTCTTTTAGTCATCCCCATACAGGAGGATGGTCAGGGCCTAAACATTTTAGACACCAGTCATGGGTGTCGGTGACGGAGATGGTACCGCCACATTTAGTACATTTTTTAAAACCACTAGCTGGTTTTTCCATCTTTTGGGAAAAATGGGGCCTAGCACCAAAAGAAAAAGTTTCTGAAGATTAACAGTTCAAAAATAGATTTTTTTTTTTTTTTAAAGAAGAAACAAAGAAACGGCGGTACCGGTAGGTGTCGTGCGGAGGCAGGCGCAACCACAAGAAAACAAGTTTAAAGAAGAAATTTTCTGCGGTGACAGGGAATGTGTCCTGTCGGCTCCGCGGAAAACGAAGAACTGAAGAGGGACAGTTGGAAAGGCGGGAAGGCAGTGCGCATGTGCTGAGGGATGCTCCCAAAAGCGTTCCTATTGAACACTGGGGAGCGTTCCTGTGCAGGCTCCGTCGGTACCCATATGTGAAGACTACATTCCTGCTTGTTCTTGGAGATCATTCCATACTCTTCTTCAGACAGGATGACAGTCAACTCAAATTGCATTTGAGTAGGTAGATTTGACAAAAATCTCAACATTTCCTTCCTTTATTCACAGCTGATTCAACTACCATAGAAACATGTAAAAAGTTTATTATATTGAATTCAGGAAATCGCATCTTATATTTCAAATCTAACTTTTTAGAAACAGGCTGAACAGTTACTGGAGTTTGCCATACACTATATGAAGTTGTTGCTCATGAAAGAGGCCGTGTATATGGACTGCTGCTGGGGCCTCTGGAGCATTTCTAAATTTTTAAAATAAGGTTCCTATAGAAAGTTCAAGAAGCGGGTGAAAACATGATTGTTCAAAAATGCCTATAGAGATTATTTTTAATAGGAAGTTGTCTTTCCTGATGCATACTGGTTTATTATTTGTTTTGCTTATATTTGAAGATGTACTACTCATTCCCAACTCCCTTGTGTATTCTGGTTCTTTTGTTTTAGTTTTGTTTGTGGTTTTGTTTTTGTCTTCTGCTCTGAATTTTTATTGTTAACTCCTTTGATGCCAGTGTAACAAATGTTTTAAATAAATGAATGACAATGCAATGGTTGTAAGTTCCGCTTCTTGTTGAAGATGAAATTAACCTCCCTTAGCATATATTGCATGCATTGCACAAGCCATGGGTAAAATATATTGTCATAAGGAAACATTTCTGGTGAGGGGGGGAAGATCAGAAGAAATCTCAGGAGAGCACACTTCTGGAATGAAAGCACGATCTGGATAATCCTCAAGGCCACTTTGGGATGGTTTTGACCTCATGGAAGAAGGAAGTAGCAAATGATCACTCTGTGATTCAGAATCTATCAAGTGAATAAACTATAAACTATTAAAAGCAGAGACAACCGGATGCTAGGAGGAATGTTTCACTCTCTACGTAGGGGTAAAGCACAGTTACTTACCTGTAACAGGTGATCTCTGGGAACAGCAGGAATTAGTCTTCACATATGGGTACGTCGGTACCGACGGAGCCTGCACGGGAATGCTGCCCAGCTTCCAATCAGAAAGCTTTTGGCAGCATCCCTCGCGCCTGCGAAGTGACTTCCCGCCTTCTCCACAGCCTCTCTTCAGTTGAGTTTCAGAGCTGAGACAAAGGCGAGGAGAGAAAAGGAAGAAGATAAAAAAGATGCAACTCCTAGGGGAGGTGGGAGGGTTGTGAAGACTAATTCCTGCTGTTCCCAGAGATCACCTGTTACAGGTAAGTAACTGTGCTATCTCCAGGAACAAGCAGGAATGAGTCTTCACATATGGGGACTCCCTAGCTGGAGATGCCAGGGGGAGATCCCATAAAAATGCAAGTGCCTGGATCAGGGGTGCATTTTGTCTCAAGGAATCCCCGGCATCCAATGTGGGATGGAGGGCAGGAGTTGACAATAAAGGAGCTGTGAGGAAAGGAACAGCATAGCCAAGGGCTAGAGGATTTTACAAACTACAGGAGTCCTTGATAGATATGATGAGTAGCATTAAAAGACATTTAATATATACCTAAAATATGCAGCTTACCTACTGTATTGTAGGAAGTAGAAAGCATGATGGAGTCTACTGGATAAACAGTGGCGGAATCTTCAAGGTGACCTCTCAGTAGTGAGGATGAAGGTCCAGCCCTGGAGGTAGTAGATGATCCAGGTGTCAACTGGGTAGGATGTGACGTCAGGTCTTCAATGGAAAGCTTTATGGGAAAAGCTGAAAACTCCTTTAGGCATAAGGTCATTAATATTGAGGACTAAAGGAAGAAGACTGACGGAGTTGGACAACTAGCCCCGTCCTGGCGGGAAGAGGGGGACTGGAAAAACCCCCTATTCCCAATGATAACAGTTGTGTACTCAAGATAAAGAGGTACATTGTTTTTCCTAGCTGGCGAGAGATAGGAAAAAATATTGAAGCTTGATGCTTCATGGACTTAAAGAAAAAATGGAAGATGTTAGCACCAAAGTGGTTATTGGTGCCTAACAGTTTCTGCATCGTAATATGGCATGGGACGTAGGGCGACAGACTGTCTAAAACCTCTAGGAGGTAAAACATGTAGTATAGACAGTAAGGGTGATAGTGTGTAAGACAGACCAACCCTTAAGAGGCCCCCCATGAAACCCATATATATATAGGGAGATATACATATGGCTGGAAGATATATGTATATTTATATTTATAGATAGATAGATAGATAGATATAGATATATATACATATGTATATTAGGATATGGGTGGTGAAATATATCAAATATATACATATATGATATACCTGAATATATGTGAATTTGTGGGGCATGGTCTAGCACCACCAGGGTAATGATATAGGTATGTAGACATATATGGAGATGCTACATACCAGACAATAGGTTAAAGATACATGTCTATCACCCATCCCCATAATTGTACATGGGGAATATAAAAGAAAAAGATTCTGTGCTCTACAAGAGGGTGAACCCACTTGAGATATGTAGAGAGAATCTATTTTCAAGGATTGAGGGATGCAGAAAAGCAATCTAACCAGATAACCGTGATGTTCGCGTGAGAACAGATAAATATGTGAATCTGTGAAGAACAAGGCGGGAGTTCCACAGAACACTGACATGGTAGATGTGGAGAAACGCAGGGAAGATACCAGAGGGACCTATGGAAGGACCCAGAGGTAGCATGCGTAAACAGAAGCCTTGGAGGCTCACGCAGAAGAACTGATATCTCGTCTTAACACCCCAGGTTAGAGGGGGTGTAGAGAACCTTCATAAGTATAGGAAGGGTTTAGAAGTTTTTTCCCCACTAATAGAGAAACTTCAGAGACAAGGTCAATGCTCTATAGCAAGGCCCTCATAGTAGAAAGCTTCTCTGAAGACTACAGAGAGCATTGTGCAGGAGAGCTATGAGATAAACTGACTGAAGTCAGGTGTGTAGCCATATCCTAGGAGAGGAGATGGTAGAATAATGTGAGAAAGCCTAAACGAGTAGGAGGATCCAGATAGTTTGGAATCAATACTGAGGCTAGACAAAAGTTTGAATAGGGGACTGGAACTTTGGAAAAGTCCCAGCAATACTATTACTGTAACTCCTGCAGGCAGAGCTGCTGACGGAAACAGCAGAGATGTTGTCCAGTGTTGAATAAGGGAAAAAACAGAGAAGAAAAGAGAGGAGATATCTTTTGTCTCTGTCTGGGGAACGAGCTTGCTAGAGAAGCTGTTCAGTATGGTACCCCTTAAGTAATTAGAGGGTGACGTACCCATAGGGTAAGTCAACTTAAGGAAAAAATGTTCAGTTGGGATAAAAACTATCAGGGGATAGTTGTAACTGCTCTTCTATCCCTGAACAAAAAATTTTTCCCCCCAGAGGTTAATACACTGAAAAGAAAAGCACAGTGAATAAGCTTCTAATATGGAGAAGTGATGTAAGTTACAATTCCCGGCCCCTATGGTTGCTGGGAATGCTGAGACTGGCCAGAAGTGGAGAACTTCAGACTAGGCTGAGGCGTCCCTTGTTTAGGTACAGCCGAATGATGGGCAGGAGATGAATGAAACTTTCTTTTCTTAGGGAAAGAAGGTTTGGTAGGACATTTCCTACTCTTTGAAGAAGGAGGTGGCTTAGAAAGGTTTCTAGTGGAAGAAGAGTCAGTGGAGCATTGAGCAACCTGACGTAAAGCCTCCTTATTGAAGAGAGCTTCTCCTGTACAAGGAGAATGAGCTAGTATAGTTTGTGCCCGTTTGTTCAAGTCTGAAGCCTCAAGCCAGGCTCTGCGACGTGCTGCAATGGCAATAGCAGAGGATCTGCTAACGGACTCAAAAGAGTCTATAGAAGCCCGAGACAGGAACCAGGATATATTCCAGCTGTGATTGATGAGCACGGAATAATCAGTAGCCTTGGGCTCTGGTAAAAAAGGGGTCAAAAGAGACAATTTCTCTGTGACTTCCTGGAGTGTTAGACTCATGTGAAAAATATATGAGAGAACTCTGGAGGCCAGCATAGAG
Source organism: Ichthyophis bannanicus (assembly GCA_033557465.1). Taxonomy (NCBI): domain Eukaryota; kingdom Metazoa; phylum Chordata; class Amphibia; order Gymnophiona; family Ichthyophiidae; genus Ichthyophis; species Ichthyophis bannanicus. The sequence goes on along the minus strand of CM066031.1, from coordinate 1,632,510,101 downwards.
GTTTGGAAGGCCTGACGGCCAAAAGCATCGAGTGTCCTTGAAGAACGACCCGGCGGATAAGAAGAATGCTTCTTCTTGCTCTTAACTTTCCTCAGTGCCGATTCCACTACAAGGGAATGATGAGAAAGTTGAGGCTTTTGGAACCCTGGAGAGGGTGGCACCCGGTACCGCACCTCAATGTCTGTAGAAACTAGAGGAAGGCGTAAGGGCGATTTCCAGACCCTGAGAAGGAGATCCTGCAGAGCAGGATGTAAAGGAAGCCTTATATTTTGCATTTGTGTCGGTGAGCCATGGGTAGGATCACAATCAGGGATAGAAATATTAAGAAAGGTTGCCATATCCAGGAGAAAAGCCTGAAAAAACTGATCTCCTATGGGAACCATCCCTGGTAAGGCTAAAGAAAGAGCCTGAGCACCCGAGGACTTACAGTGTACTGCACCAATGCCAGGCATCGGTTCCAAACTAGGCATCGGTGCAAGAACAGGCATCGACATCGATACTGATACAGGATTAGCAGGTGAAGTTGCCATCGGGAACTGCTGCAGTGGTACCGAGATCATGAGGGAGTTATGGCTAGGATCTTCGGAACTGCCTATCTGGAAACGACAAGAGTCGGTTCCGGGACGCGTCGGTACGCAGTCCTCGAGACTAGATATCGGCTCAAGACTCGGCATCGGAGGAAGCGAGGCTATCGATGCATGTCGCGAGGGTTCCGACGCGGGTGGCAGTATCGGCAATGCCGATACCACCAAGGCAGCCTGGGTTACATCGATCGATACCGACGGTACCGAGGATACCCGATGAGCACCCCTTGCAAAGGCGGTCCATCTCGATGCCGATGCCAGGGTATCGGAACCGATCAACGCCGGTACCGTCCCGGAGCATGGCTGAGATTGAGGGAAGTCAATGCGGTGCGTATCGATCGGTCCCGAAGGTACCGAGGATGCCCGATGACGATCCCTGGTGAAGAGTGGAATACTCGACACCGGTGCCGATGCCAGAGGCTCGGTACCGCTCGAAGCGGATACCACCCCCGCGCATGGCTCAGGCATGTTCTGTGAGGGGTGAGCCCCAGGAACATCCTGAAACCCCTTTAACGCTTTGGAGCCCGAAGACTCCCGCAGGGGTAATGCCAATGGATTCTTAAGGGTAAGGCCGGAGCCGTCACCATGCTGGGCATGGGACATACCACTCAAGCATTGACTAGTCTTAACAGACTGTTTTTGGGTTACCTGAGCCTTTGAAGTAGAGAAACCGGGTACCCTCACTGCCGAGGAAAAAACGGTATCGAGGGAAACTTTAAAAACTGAAGGTTTTCTCACAAAATTATCCCCTGACAAGTCAGGGGAAAAAGGGTCAGGACCCACACAGTTGAGACACCAACTACTGGTGTCTAAAAAGAAACAGGTGTTTCCACATCGGATGCACTTCTTAGGAAAAGAAGGCTCCATAATGAAAAGGCCTAGCAGGCCCAAAAAGTTAAGGCAAAAAACTGAAGAAAAAGTCTTTCAGAATTTAGTCAAAAATCCACCGGCGGTACCAGTGGGAGCGGGAAATACAGCCGCGACCACAAGAAAACAAAAAAACTAAAGTAATTAAAGTAATTAAAAAGAAAGGTTTCTGCGGTGACAGGAGGACGTCATGCCGGCTCCGCGGAAAAACGAAAACTGAAGAGAGGCTGTGGAGAAGGCGGGAAGTCACTGCACAGGCGCGAGGGATGCTGCCAAAAGCTTTCTGATTGGAAGCTGGGCAGCATTCCCGTGCAGGCTCCGTCGGTACCGACGTACCCATATGTGAAGACTCATTCCTGGCTTGTTCCTGGAGATAGAGAAATTAGACTTACCTGCTAATTGTTGTTCTTTGAGGAACTCCAGTCCAGTCCCGCACCTCTGGGTAATGTACCTCTTCCAGCAGCTTGGAGACTGAACATGTCATCTTTTTGATGACACTAGTGTACATATGCAGCTGGCACAGCCTACAAGCCCCAGTAACTATTGACAAAGCAGACTCAGAGGAGCAACAATTAAGTAGTTAAACATGCAACAAACACTTCTACGTCTAAATAAACTAGTACCCCCTTCCATCCCCTGGGAAGGATACTCCGTCCCCACCTCCAGGATGGGGAGGCCTACCTGTTGAGCGCTTGAGCAACTCCAACCAGTGGGAAGGACCGAGCTGTGCACAGATTATATCACAGAAAGCACTCAGGGAGGGTTCCAGGACTGGACTGGAGTTCCTCAATGAACAACAATTAGCAGGTTAGTCTAATTTCTCTTTCCTTATCATCCCTCCAGTCCAATCCTGCACCTCTGGGATGTATCAGAGCAGTTAAACCAACGGGAGGGACCTGCACAACCAGCCTTAAGCACTGCCGATCCGAAACTAGCGTCCCCCTCCGCCTGGACATCCTGGTGAAAATGTTCAGAGAAAGTATGCCACCCTACAGATCTCCACCGGCGGAACTAAACTATACTCTGCCCACGAGGCTTCCTGAGCCCTCGTGGAATGCGTCCGCAACCCTGCCAGCACTGCTCTACCCTTCAAGATGTATGCAGACGTGATTGCCACACTGATCCATCTGGAAATGGAGGCCTTAGCTGCCGCCTCACTTTTGCGTGGCCCACTATAAAGAACCAACAGATGGTCTGATCTCCGAAAGGATGATGCCCTTTTCACATACCTTCCTAGGACTCTTTTACCATCCAGGTGGCACAGCTGTGGAGTGGCAAGGCCCACATCCGAGCTCGCCAGAGCCGGAAAGGAAACGGCCTGATTTACATGAAATGCTAACACCACCTTGGGCAAAAATGAAGGTACTGGGCGCAGGACCACTTTCTCCTTAGAGAAGGAAAGGAATGGCTCCTGGCAAGACAGGTTCTGAAGCTCTGAAATCCTGTGTGCCGAGCAAATCGCCAGCAGGAATACCATTTTCAGAGTCAAATCCTTCAGGGAAGTTCAACTCAATGGCTCAAAGGATTCCCAAGACAGCACCGTCAGCACCAGATTAAGATCCCAAGGCAGTACTACCGCCCTCTTTGGTAGACAGTGGTGGGTCACCACCCCTAGAAAGATCAGCATGTCTGGGTATGTACCCAACGGCACCCCATGGACTTTCCCGCAATAACCGGAAATCGCCGCCAGGTGCACCGTCAAGGAACTGGTGGCTAGACCCTTATCAAAACTGCATTGCAAGAACGCCAAGATGTCTGGGATGGAGGCAGTGGAAGGGCGCGCCTGCCTTTCTCCGCACCACGATTCAAGGATTCTCCCTAAGCAGATGCACGCCAGATTCGTGGGCCTGTAGCAATGTCACTATCCCCGAGCCCGATTATTCTTTCTTCTTCAACGTCGCCCTTTCAAGAGCCATGCCGTAAGCAAGAATTGATCCACCTGGGGCATGCGAAGCGGCCCTGCATCAAAAGATACTTCTGAACCAGAGCCACCACAGTCAATCCGCCAATATCCGAATCAGGTCAGCACACCAAGGGCACCTCGGCCAGTTTGTTGCCACCAGAATTACAAATCCCCAGTGCGCCTCTATCCGTTGCAATAACCGGTCTATGAGCACCCACGGGAGAAAAACAAAGAAAACCTTCTTCGAGCCACTACTGAATTAGAGCATCCAGGCCCTCAGACATCTTCTGCTGAAAAACCGGCAGGCCTCGGCCGATTCGAACATTGCCATTAGGTCCATGACGAATATGCCCCATCAGCAGACCACCTGCTCGAACACCTCCTGATTGAGCTGCCACTCTCTGGGGGTCAATGCACACTCGGCTGAGGTAGTCTGCCATCACATTGTCAACTCCCGCTATGTGCGCCGCTGATAACGGCTGGAGACGAATCTCTGCCCATCCGAACAGCTTTTCGGCCTCCTCCTCCAGGGCTGCACTGACCAACCTCCTTGCCGTTTGATGTAAGCCACTGTGATCACATTGTCCGAGAGGACTTGGACCACCTTCCCCTGCAATCATGGCTCAAAACTTTCTAGTGCCAAGATCACCGCCCACATCTCGAGCCTGTTGACTGACCACAGGGACTCCTGCGGATTCCTGTCCTTGAACAAAGCGTCCTTCGAAATGGGCTCCCCAACCTGATAAGCTAGCATCGGTCATCAGTGGAACCCACACCGGGGACTTCTTCCAGGCTCCCCAAATGCAGCCACCAACTGAGGGCTTTCCTGGCGCTCCGCGGACAGGAGAATACTTGGGACAGGTGTTGACTTAGATTTGACCATCGATGGAGCAGAGCCCTCTGCAGCGGTCGCATGTGCGCCCTTGCCCATAGGACTAGCTCGAGAGCGGCTTCCATGTTCCCCAGAACCTGCAGATAATGCCACGCTGATGGTCTTGCCATCTTCAGGAACTGCAGTATCCACTGTCATAGCTCCTGTGCCCGGCGATCCGGCAGGAAAATCCTGCTCACTCGGGTATCAAAGCACACTCTCAAATACTGTAGCACCTGGGCCGGCCGCAACTGACTCTTGGCCAGGTTGACCCCCCCAACCAAGACTTTGAAGGAACTCTCCCACCCACGCTGTTGCTCTTTCGCTATCATCCCTGGACTTTGCCTGGATCAGCCAATCGCTCAAAACTGGAAATGGCCCCTTGGCACTGCAAAGCGGAGAAACTGCTGATGTTCTGGATGGATGTTAATGTGCAGATACGCCTCCGTGAGATCAAGAGTGGCCAAAAACTCTCCGCTTCCTACCGCCACTATTACTGATCACAGCATTTCCATGTGGCAATGCGGTACCCGGAGACAGCAGTTCATGCCCTTGAAGTCGAGAATTGAGTGAAAGAAACCTTCCTTTTGGGCACCACGAAATACATGAAGCATCCATCGCAGATGTACTGGTCTCGCGGAACCAGTTCCATACCTCTCAGCTGCAGGGGACAAGTCAAGGTCTCTTCTACTGCCGCCAATACCGCTGCGTCCACTTTGAGCAATCAAAGGAGCTCGTTCTTGCTCCAGCAGCGGGTATAGAGTAGTTACTCACCTGTAACAGGTCTTCTCCAGGAGCAGTAGGAATCAGTCCTCACATATGGGTGACGTTAGCGCCGACGGAGCCCCAGTGAGGAGCATTTTCCCAGCTTTCAAGGAAAGCCTTTGGGAATGCAGCGCGCATGCGCGGTCCCCTTCCCGCCCAAGGGTGCCATCTTGCCCAGTCTGTTGACATAGCTAAAACACAGCAAAAAATCAAAATGAATGAATGATATGACTGAAACTCCAGGGGAGGAGGGAGGGTCGTGAGGACTGATTCCTGCTGCTCCTGGAGAACACCTGTTATAGGTGAGTAAAGCACAGTTACTTACCTGTAACAGGTGATCTCTGGGAACAGCAGGAATTAGTCCTCACATATGGGTACGTCGGTACCGACGGAGCCCGTGCGGGAAAGCTCCCCAGCTTCTTAGAATAGAAGCTTTTGGGACCTCCCACTGCACATGCGCACTGCCTTCCCGCCTTCCTGAACAGCTCTCCTCAGTTTCGAGTTTATAGCTGAGTCAACAGAGAGAGGACAGGAAGATAGATAGATAAAAGATACAACTCCTAGGGGAGGTGGGTGGGTTGTGAGGACTAATTCCTGCTGTTCCCAGAGATCACCTGTTACAGGTAAGTAACTGTGCTATCTCCAGGAACAAGCAGGAATAAGTCCTCACATATGGGGACTCCCTAGCTTAGATGCATGGGATCCCCTGTAAAGGTTCGCCATCTTCGTATGGATCTCAGGCATCCATTCTGGGAAGGTGGGCAGGAGTTGTTTAGGAATGGAACAGGTGCTTGAGGACAGCCTGGCCAAACAAGGCATCCCGGCGGGAGTCCTTGTCCAAACAGTAATGGGCTGTGAAGGTATGAACCGAGGCCCAGGTAGCGGCTCGACAGATCTGATCTATGGAAACAGAGTGCAGATGAGCCATAGAAGTTGCCATGGCCCTCACATTGTGAGCAGTGACATGGCCTTCCAGAGAAATGTTTTTGCTCTGGTAAGCAAAAGAAATACACTGAGCAATCCAATTGGAAAGTGTACGCTTGGAGACTGGAAGTCCCAAATGGGAAGGATCAAAGGCCACAAAAAGTTGAGAAGACTTTCGATGTGGCTGAGTCCTATTAAGGTAAAAAGCGAGAGCTCTTTTACAATCCAGAGTATGAAGGTTCCTCTCTGCATTGGATGCATGAGGAGCTGGAAAAAAGACAGGTAGATATACCTCTTGATTAAGATGAAAAGGCGAGACCACTTTAGGCATAAAGTGGGGATTCGTCCTAAGGACCACCTTATCATGATGAAATCTTGTGTAAGGTGGATTAGCCACTAAAGCCTGCAGCTCACTGATGCGGCGAGCCGAAGTGACTGCAATGAGGAAGATGACCTTCCAGGAAAGAAATTTCAAGGAGGTGGAAAACATTGGCTCAAAAGGTGGCTTCATAAGTTGACCGAGCACTAGATTCAAATCCCATGCGACCGGGGGTGGTCTGATGGGAGGTTTAGTGAGAGTCAGGCCTCTCATGAATCTTGCAACAAGAGGATGAGAGGAGATAGGTTGTCCATTTATATGTTTCAAGGATGCTGCAATAGCACTTAAATGGACTCTTACCGAATTCGTCTTGAGGCCTGCATTGGATAGATGCAGGAGATAATCAAGAAGAGAATTCAAAGGAAGTGCCAGAGGGTCAAGACCCTGCTGAGCACACCAAATGGAAAAACGTTTCCATTTGAAAGCATAGGAACGCCTGGTAGAGGGTTTCCTAGAGGCAGAAAGGATATCTTTCACTGGTTGGGAAAGATGAAAGTCTTGAAGGCTTAAGCCTTCAGTAACCAAGCACTGAGGTGAAGGGATTTGGGGTTTGGGTGCCACAAAGTCCCCTCCTCCTGAGACAGGAGGTCTGGCGCAGCTCCCAGATCCAAGTAGGATCCCTGGGAGAGCTGTAGAAGTAGAGGGAACCACACTTGGCGTGGCCAGCGTGGAGCTATGAGGATCATAGTTCCATGATCCCTCTGGAGTTTGAACAGAGTCTTGGGAATCAAAGGAATGGGTGGAAAGGCATATAGGAATGCCTGATTCCAATTCAGGAGAAAGGCGTCTGTAGCCTGAGCTCCCTGACACGGAGTTCTGGAACAGAACCGGGGAAGTTTGGCATTCCACGGACTTGCAAAGAGGTCTATGTCCGGGGTCCCCCATTCCTGAAAGATTCGGTTTATTTGGTCCAAATGTAGGGACCATTCGTGTGGCAGCAGAACTCGACTGAGCCTGTCTGCCCGAGAGTTTTGAACTCCTGGGAGATACACTGCTAGCAGGTGAATCTGATGCTCTCTGGCGAAGGCCCATAGTCTTAGAGCTTCGTTGCAAAGCGACAGAGAGCCCGTCCCTCCTTGTTTGTTTATGTAAAACATGGCCACCTGATTGTCCGTCTGAACTAGGACAGTGAGGTTGGCTAGGAGGGAGTGGAAGACCTTGAGGGCAAGGTAAATTGCTCGCAGTTCCAGAAGATTGATATGAAGGGTGGACTCCTGTAGAGACCAAGTGCCCTGAGTGGAGAGAGTTTGCAGATGGGCTCCCCACCCTGTTTGGGAGGCATCTGTTGTGAGGGTTGCTTGGGGTAGCAATGGTTGAAATGGAGACCCCAACAACAGATTCTTGGTGGAAGTCCACCAGTGGAGGGACCAAAACAGACGATCGGAGGTTTGTATTTGGTCTGAGAGCGCTCCTGACGCCTGAGTCCACTGAGTGGCCAGGGTCCATTGAGCTGCTCTCATATGAAGACGAGCATAGGGCACCACATGCACTGTGGAGGCCATATGACCCAGTAGGCGTAGCATTTCCCTGGCTGTCAAGTGAGTGCTGGACTGAGCTTGGGAGGCCAAACTCAGGAGGCGCTGGCCTCGAACATGTGGAAGGTAGGCCCTTGCAGTGATGGTGTCCAACTGGGCCCCTATGAATTCTAGAGATTGAGTAGGGATGAGTTGGGACTTGGGAAGGTTTACTACCAGTCCCAGATACTGCAAAAGGCTCCTTGTGTGGTCCAGGGAAATCTGGGCCTGTGACTGAGTTGGAGCTCGGATGAGCCAGTCGTCCAGATATGGGAAGACAAAGATTCCCATGCCTCTTAGAAATGCGGCTACGACTGCCATGCATTTTGTGAATACTCTTGGAGCAGAGGCTAGACCGAAGGGGAGTACTCTGTATTGGAAATGTTTTCCCTGAAACAGAAAGCGAAGATACTTTCTGTGGGATGGATGGATGAGTATATGTGTATACGCATCCTGTAGGTCTAGAGAACAAAGCCAGTCCTGACCCTGGAGGTAAGGAAGGAGAATGCCGAGAGACAGCATTTTGAATTTCTCCTTGAAGAGAAATTTGTTCAATTCTCTCAGATCTAGGATTGGTCTGAATCCCCCTGTCTTCTTTGGAATGAGAAAATAAGGGGAGTAGAAACCGGACCCTTGTTGAGGAAGAGGAACCTCTTCTATGGCCCCTTGGGCAAGAAGAGAGGAAACCTCTTGACCCAACAGGGTTAGGAGAGATGGGGGAGAATTGAATGGTCTCACCATATGATGGGGAGGAAGGCTGGAGAAATGAAGTTTGTAACCCTCTCGAATGATAGAGAGGGTCCATTGTTCTGTTGTGATTTGTTCCCATCTGGGAGCAAAGTGAACCAACCTTCCGGGTATGGTGAGAGGTTCTGGTTGTGTTAGAACCAGAAGTGGCAAGTTCCCTAGGAGCAAGTCAAAACCCCTGAGGGGTTGGAGCCTGCTGAGCTACAGTAGCTGCTGCAGGCTTAGCTCGTGCTTGTTTGGATTGCTGACGCTTAGCAGTATAGCGAGGTTGAGAAGACTGCTGGCCAGTATTTGAAGCAACTCTGGCCTTCTTATAGTAAGGCCTTTTAAAAGACTTTTTCTTAGTAGGAATTGAAGTGGACTTTGAAAGTCTTTCCAAGGTGGCATTTTCAGCATCCATCTGGGTGGCTTTGATTTGCCACTCTTCCCCAAATAAGTTCTCACCTGTACAGGGCAGATTCCGTAAGCCATCTAGAACCCAAGGTTCCAGATCAGAGGCCTGGAGCCAAGCAAGACGTCGGGCTGCAATAGCAATGCCCGAAGCCCTACTGGCTCCCTCAAAGGAATCATATGCTGCCCTATTAGAGAACTTAGAAACCTCTAAGAGTTGTTTCACTAGGGAAAGGAATCCCTGCTTTTTATCCTCAGGGATAAAGGGGGCAAAATGCCGCACCTTTTTGGCAAGTTCCTCCAGGAACATGCCCATATAGAGACTGTAGGAATTAATCCTGGCTATAAGCATACTAGCCTGGAAAATTTTCCTACCAAAAGAGTCCAAAGTCTTACATTCCCGTCCTGGAGGGGTGGAAGAGTGCCTTTTGGTACTCCTAATCTTCTTCATTGCAGACTTCACCACAATAGAGTGGTGGGGCAATTGAGTCTTTTGGAAACCAGGAGAAGGAGGGACCCTATACATGGTGTCCAACCTACGGGAATAAGGAGACAAAGTCAAAGGATTTTCCCAGAAATCCATCAGTTGTTCTTGAAGGATTTCATGGATAGGCAGGGTAACTGCCTCCTTAGGGGCCTTTGAGTATCCCAAAATATCCAGTTTTTTGGATCTGGGTTCCTTTTCAGAGGATGTGGTAATAGAAAGGGCTGTAGCCATATCTAAAACAAAGTCCTGGAAGGACAAATCCTCTGGAGGGGACATTCTCCTTTTAGGAGAAGAGGGCTCCTCAGGTAAGTTGAGTGAAAACTCAGCAGAATCATCAGAGGAGTGAAAATCCTCAGAGGAATCGGTGCTTTCCTCTAACGCACGATACGCGTACCGATCGGTATCGATATCGGGCGTATCGGGTATGGAACCGGTATGGAGCGAAAGCCCATACGGTACCGACTTGCGTTTAGAGGTGGACGGCCTCGATACCGGCATGGCGGACGATACCGGTATCGGGCCCGGAACCGCTGAAAGCGGAACCGATGGCGTTGCAGCTTTAATGAAAGCCATGACGGCCTGCTGCATGGACTGTACAGTATCGCCCATGGACGCCATAGCTGCCTGGATGTCGGTACCGGAGTGACCCGGTACCCCAGAGCAGGCTAACAGGTGATCTGTCGAGGCCGTAGCATCGATATCACACTGAGACCCCTGAATTGGCGTTTTTGGAAGTTGGACTTCCCGCCGGGGTTGTTTGGCTGGGGCAGGGTCCTCAAGTTCTAAGCTAAGAGCCTCTCGATGCTTTGAAGGAGATTTGCTCTTTGAGGACTTGCCCACAGAAGGTTTGGTTACCTGAGATCCATCCGGAGAAGAAGACCTGGATGACTGTGATGCTGTATTCTCTGAAGCAAACAGCACATGGAATTTGTTGGCCCGGTTCTGCAGCCCACGTTTAGACATGTGGGAGCAAGATGGGCAGTCCGGTATGGAATGGTCAGGCCCCAAACATTTCAGACACCATTCATGGGTGTCTGTGACTGAAATAACAGCATTACATTTGGTACACTTCTTAAATCCAGGGGCTGGCTTCTCCATGAGGAGAAATTGAGTAGGCCGAGAGGCCTCTCTGAAGTGACCAAAAAGCTAAAAAATAAGAAAAAAGAATTATAATTTTTTAAAGAAAGAAAGAAAAGACCGGCGATACCGGTATCGGTATGGGGAAGGCAGGTACGCGGTCTAAAGAAACAAATAAAATAACAATTTCTTCAGCGGTGACAGGAACACGACCTGCTGGCTCCGCGGAAAAAAAGAACTGAGGAGAGCTGTTCAGGAAGGCGGGAAGGCAGTGCGCATGTGCAGTGGGAGGTCCCAAAAGCTTCTATTCTAAGAAGCTGGGGAGCTTTCCCGCACGGGCTCCGTCGGTACCGACGTACCCATATGTGAGGACTTATTCCTGCTTGTTCCTGGAGATCTACTCTTTCTCCAGGACCAAGCAGGAAGTCAGTCCTCACATATGGGACTCCCCAGCTCTAGGCTACCGGGAACCCAAAGCTGAAAAATGGCTCCCTCTCAAGAGCCTCAGCATCCGTGATAAGAATATCCTCTGAGAACGCCCCCGTAAGGTAGCCCAACACAAGGGCCGGAGGGTAGGAGTTCCTAAACCGTAATCTCTTTGAGGAGTACCGCCTGACCGAAAGCACTGTCCCTTTGGGACTCTCTCTTGAGGCAGTAATGGACTGCAAAAGTCTGGCTTGAAGACCAAGTAGCATCACGGCAGATGTCTGCCAACAGAACAGAGGAGATGCGCTACTGACGCGGCTTTCGCCCTGACACGGTGGGCCGTGACCCGACCCTGCAAGGGGAGGTCGGCTGCCTTGTAAGCCCAGGCGATACAATCTGCTACCAAAGTGGACAAAGTAAACTTGGAGACAGGTAACCCCATCTTATTAGGGTCAAAGGAGACGAAGAGCTGAGTAGCCCTTCGATGCCCCAGCGTACATTCTATGTAAAAAGACAATGTCCTCTTACAGTCCAGGGTATGTAAGACTGTTTCAGCCCGGCTGGTATGCGGCCTGGAAAAGAAGGTCGGAAGAACCACCTCCTGGTTGAGGTGGAAAGAGGAGACCACTTTTGGAAGGAACTTAGGATGGGTCTGTAGGACCACCCTGTTCCTATAGAACCGTGTGTACGGCCTATCAGAAACCAGAGCTTGTAGTTCACTCACACATCTGGCCGAGGTAAGAGCCACTAGGAAGAGCGTCTTCCAAGAGAGGAAGTGCAAATGGGAAGAAGCCATCGGCTCAAACGGTGGGCGAGTAAGTTGCTCCAAGACCACATTCAAATCCCACTCAGTCGCCGGTGGACAAACCGGAGGCTTGAGAAGAAGCAGACCTCTGAGGAAGTGGGATACCAAGGGATGAACCGACAGAGGCTGTCCCTCCACCGGTGAGTGGTGCACTGATAGAGCACTGAGGTGGACCCGAACAGAGTTAGACTTAAGGCCTAGGTCTGACAGGTGAAGTAGATACTGCAGTACTACTGGCACAAGGCAGGAGAAAGGATATTCATTGCGCTGAGCACACCATATTGTGAACGTACGCCACTTGAGGGCATAGGACTTTCTGGTGGACTGCCTCCTAGAGGCCAAAACCACCTCTTCAACCTCCTTATGTAGAAGCAAGGGAGCTAGCACTATCCTTTCAGCAGCCAGGCTATCAGATTGAGGGACCTGAGATTGGGGTGCAGAAGGGAACCCTGATCTTGAGACAGGAGATCGTGTTGCAACCCCAGAGGGAAAGGAGTTTCCACCATCAACTGCAGCAGGAGTGGAAACCACGGTTGCCTCGGCTATCTAGGGACTACCAGAATCACCGAGGCCTTGCCCCGGAGAATCTTGAACAGAGTCTGGTCCACCAGGGGCGTGGGAGGAAACGCATACAGGAGGCCCGTAGACCAAGATCAGAAAAGCATCTGCTGCCACACGCAGGGGATGCAGCTGTCTGGAGCAAAACCTGGGCAGCTGACGGTTCAGTGGACCTGAAAAGAGATCGATGGATGGAAGTCCCCCATCGTAGAAAAATCTGCTGGACCACCAATGGATTCAATTGCCATTCGTGAGGCTGGAGAATCCTGTTTAGCTTGTCTGCTCAGATGTTCTCCTGACCAGGTAGATAAACTGCTTTGAGAAACATGCCTTGGTTGACTGCAAAGGAGCAAAGAGCCTGCGCCTCCTGACATAGGAGCCTGGACCCTGTGCCCCCCTGCTTGTTCACATAGAACATTGCTACCTGATTGTCTGTCTGAACCAAGACAGACTAGTGAGAGAGGGCATGAGAAAAGGTCTGTAGAGCCAAGCGGATTGCTCGTAGCTCCAAAAGATTGATCTGCTGTGTGGCCTCCCGAGGAGACCAGAGGCATTGAGTGCATATGCCCTGGCAATGTGCACCCGATCCCTTAAAGGAAGCATCGGTCGTCAGCACTCTTGTGTGTGCTGGGGCCTGAAAAGGTACCCCCCTGAGAAGGTTTGGGAGATGTAGCCACCACTTCAAGGAGTCCAAAAGTAGTTTGGACACTCTTACTCTGTCTCGGAGATCGCCTGTGGCCTGCGCCCATTGAGCTCTGAGGCATCACTGAGCAGCCCGCATGTGCAGACGGGCATTCGGCGTCACATGTACCGTGGATGCCATGTGGCCCAGGAGCCGCAGGAAGTGCCTGGCAGAGACCTGAGAATTGCTGTGGAACTGGTTGGCCAAGTCTATCCGTCTGTGGGCCCTGTCCTCGGGCAAGTAAGCTCTTGCCTGCAGGGTGTCTAATCTTGCCCCTATAAACTCTAGGTTCTGTGAGGGGAGCAAAGTGGACTTTGCGTAGTTTATGACAAAGCCCAGATGCTGAAAAAGAGAGACAGTGCGAAGAGTGGTTTGTCTGGCCTCCTGGAGAGACTGGCCCCTGATGAGCCAGTCGTCCAGGTATGGGAAGACAAAAATTCCATGATTCCTGAGATAGGCCGCCACCACCGCCAGGAATTTGGTGAAAACCCTGGGGGCAGAAGTTAGGCCAAAGGGAAGTACTCTGTACTGAAAATGGTTTCCTCCCACCACAAATCTGAGATATTGTTGGTGGTATGGATGAATGAGGATGTGAGTATAAGCATCCTTTAGGTCTAAGGAGTATAGCCAGTCTCCCTGCTGGAGGTAGGGCAGCAGTATCCCAAAGGTAAGCATCTTGAACTTTTCCCTCTCCAGAAACTTGTTTAGGTTTCGCAAGTCTAGAATAGGCTGAAGGCCTCCTGTCCTTTTTGGTACCAGAAAGTACCTGGAGTAGAAGCCTTGCCCTTCCAGGTGGTGAGGCACTGGTTCCACCGCCTGTTCCTTTAGAAGACTTACCAACTCCTGAAGGAGGAGGTTTCTGTGCAGAGGGAGTCTTGGAGGCTCCCCAGGAAAGTAGGAGGGAGTAACTGGTGGAAGTGGAGCATGTAGCCCTTTTGGACTCTGCTGAGGACCCAGGTAAACTCTGTGATGGCTGGCCACCTGTAGGCGTACAGGGTCAGCCAACCTCCTGTGCTGAGTGGAGCCAGCGGTGGAGAAGAGGCTATGCTGTGGGAGTCAAAACCCCACTCCCTGCTGTGCAGGAGCCGGGGGTTGGCAGCTTGGGGGTTTTCTGCCTACGGGGCCCATGCCCCTGCCCCTTGTCCTGCTGGCCCTGTTGGGGAACTGGAGAGGCCTGATATTGAGGGTAGGATTTGTAGGCAGCACCCTTCCTCGAGAAAAAGAGCTTCTTTCCTGAGCGCTTCTTTTTCTGAGAAGGGGCAGAGGTCTTCCTGGACAGCCTTGTCCTGGTGAGAGTCTCAGTCTCGATTTCCGCAGCCTTTTCAGTCATGGGCTTACCGAAAAGGTTTTCATCTCGGCAGGGGACATCGACCAACTTGTCCTGCACCCATGACTCCAGGTCTGATGACTGTAGCCAGGCCTGACGGCATGCACCGATGCCGGCCGCGGCTACCAGGGCGGAAGCCATCATAGGCTGCTCGAGAGATAAACTTCGAGCACTCTCTGATCCCTGTTGACAAAGCCTTGAACCTCTGCAAAGGTTCCTCGGAGAGGCCAGCTGAGAACCCGGCAATCTCCTTTGCCAGGTCTCGTAGGTACATGCCCATGTAGAGCTGGTAGGTCTGGACACGGCAAGAGAGCATAGAGCCCTGGAAACACTTTCTACCGAGGGCATCCAGGTTCTGGGCCTCCCGACCGGGGGGCACCAAGGAGTGCATCTTCTGACTCTTCAGGCGGTGCATGGCCGATTCTACAACCATGGAGTTGTGCGGTAGCTGCGCCTTTTGGAACCCAGGGCTCTTACGGACTCAATAAATGGAATCGACCCGTTTGCTCAGAACCGGCGCTGAGGCCGGTGCCTCCCACATACGGAAGAGCAGCCGTTCCAGCATCGGAGGAACCGGTACAGTAAAGGCTTCCTTCGGAGGAAAGTCATACTGGAGGGCGTCGAGCTCTTCGGCTCGAGGCTTCTCCTCGGCGTCTGCAGGGAAGGCCAAGGCTTTGGCCATGTCCCTCACGAAGTACGAGAACCGGGTATCCTCCGGGGGGGGACCGTCTCCGAAGCTCGGACTCCAGTGAGTCCTAAGGGACGCACCAGGTCCAGAAGGTGTCCTGGGACTCCTTGTCCTGCGTCTCCCATGCCGACTCCTCCGAGGAGGAATCGAGCAGCTCTGGCCGTCTGGGCTTCGGTGCCACCCGCCCCGACGCCGAGGGTATCGGCGTCGATGACCTCGGCCCCGCACGGGAGGTCGAGGGGGACCTTGACTGAGGATCGACTCGAGACTTCATTGACTCTAGGATCGGCTCGGTCTCCGGGGTCGACTTGGACGTCGAGGTCCTGGTGGTCGGGGCAGATGCACCAGTCAGACCGGCGATCAGCACCTGCTGCTGTTCCATGAAGGCAGCCAAGCTGCTCTCCAGGGCCGTCAACCTGAGTCCAAGCTCAGGAGACTCAGCAGCCCCAGACTCGGGCCCCGACGGCTCCCCCGGGGGAGAGTCCACGAGGACAACTGCACTTACGTGACTCGGGGACTCCGGCTCCACATGAGGTAACTTGGATGGCCTCTCCGACTCTGAGAGCCCGGGGCGGCGGTCAGGGCTACACGACCTGGCCCTTGAGGATCCAGGAGCCTTCACCGACACCGCCCTCATGAGCTTCCTCTTCCTTCTGTGCTCCCGGGTGGGAGACTCCCTCTCAGAGGAACCCCGACGGTGCTCGGGGTCAGACTCCCGAGATGTCGAGGCCTCTGACGAAGTCTGGGCCCGGCCGGACGCAGAGTCAGAGAAAATTCTCTCGTGTTGATGCTGACAGCTCCGAAGCACCTTCGACGACATTTTGCCGCACGGGCCACAGGCCAGCGGGTCATGGTCGGGCCTGAGGCAACGGAGGCAGCAGTCATGTGTGTTGGTGAGAGACATACGTTTCTTGCACCGATCACACTTTTTGAACCCGCTGGCAGCTATCGGGGGAAAAAGGGCCCCTGCAAGGTCAAAAGACCGGGCTGCCAGTGAAAACACAAAAAGAGCGTGAACGCTAGTCACGAAGGACAAAAACCGAAAATCAAAACTCCGGACTCGATACCGGTGTACCCTTTTGAAAATATAGCACAGTTACTTACCTGTAACAGGTGATCTCTGGGAACAGCAGGAATAAGTCTTCACATATGGGTAAGTCGGTACCGATGGAGTCTGCGCGGGAACGCTTCCCAGCGTCCAATCAAAGAGCTTTTGGAAGCATCCCACCACGCCTGCGTGCTGCCTTCCCGCCTTTCCCAACTGCCTCTCCTCAGTTAAGTTTTAAAGCTGAGACAAAGAGAGAGAGAGAGGAAAGGAAAGATAGACAGAGATACAACTCCTGGGGAGGTGGGTGGGTTGTTAAGACTTATTCCTGCTATTCCCAGAGATCACCTGTTACAGGTAAGTAACTGTGCTCTCTCCAGGAACAAGCAGGAATGAGTCTTCACATATGGGGACTCCCAAGCTGAGATGCCTGGAGTCCCAGCATGTCATAAGGTTGGAACATGCTGTCCCACACAACACCAGGCATCCTGAGGATGGAGGGTAGGAGTTGAAGAGAGAAAGGTGCTGTGGAACAGCTAACCTAGCATAGGACTGCAGACAAGGAGTCCATGTGTGGATGATAATTGTCAGCAATGATATTGCATAGAAAAAATATTGCAAAATGGACCTCCCCTAACAGGACTTCAGAAAAGTATGGAGGTTCATGGCATCTACTGGGGAACCCAGTAGAGGAACCTCAAGAAGGACCTCACTGTAAGTGGAGGTAGTAAACCTGTAGGAAAAGCAATGGAGGTCAGAATCCTGAAAGGTAACAGGTAACCCCAGTAGGAAAAACTGGGGTAGTACAAAAACGGTGGGCCTTCAGCGGAAGGCTTTATGATAAAAGCCGAACTCTTTGGGCAGCAGAGTGGCTCACTCTTAGGAACAAAAAGAGAAAGGCTAACCGATTTGGACAAACAGGCCCAGTCCTTGTGGGGAGAAAGGGTATGGGAACCCCTTGTATCCCAAAAGAAAGGACAAACGCCGGAGGCGCTAGAGCCTGTGATTAGCGGAAGATCCGCAATGTCTCTCCTAACTGAAGTCAGCTGGGAGAGATATTGGAACATGGAGAGCTTCAGAGGTACCTAACCTTAAGGTTATGGTAGGTGTTAACTACCACCAAAGTGGTTGTGAGAGTAGGACCCCAAAACATGCTGGATAGCATAAGTATGGGTAAAGCCCATCTGTCAGAATCATATAGCTATATGAGCCTCGACAGTGAGGTAGATAAAGCAGAATACATATCTACCGATAGTAGAATATCTCGACAGATACATATATATATATGTATATAAAACATATAGATATATGAGAATATATCTATAGTGAGATATGAAGGGCATAAACTACACACAAATGATAGATATAGACATCTGTAAGATGTGTGCTATAGGTATGAATATATAGGCCTCTATATGGAAGTCTGCAAGAAGCAGACAGAGATATGAGGGCCTCGCCAGAGGGCCCTTTGGCATGGCCCTTAGGCGGGAGCCGGCAGGCGTAAAAGGAAAAGCTCGGCTCACACATCGCACTAGGAAAAAACCCTGGAATACAAACACAACAACCCCACTAACAACCACAACTGGCTTGAGATCCCCTAGATGGGTCTGAGCTCGCCAGCGCCAGATACCATCAATAACGCGACGACAACACGACGAGCCAGCCGCGTCATTGAACCCCGAGGCAACAACTCAACGAGGATAGAGCTCCCTTACCCAGGTTGAGCACGCCGGCTCCTGCTATCCACACCGCAGTTCCCGACCAGGTAAACGCATCAACACGGAACTATATACACAGCAATGCTACACAAACCGCAAACTTAAATATAGATACAGAAGCTCTCTCATAAACTGACACTTTGACACAGATCAGATGCTCATTCTGACCCACGACTTTACCACTGCGTCCCCTTCTCTTGTGCTAATAACATCTCCTTTGTACTAGTGAAATAGCAGCCACTCATCCCGAACATTGTATACTGCATGCTTTGAATCTTTAAACTGTCTCATGTCTCATGTGGAAATTTGTCTGTACTGGCTATAAAGGCTAAGCTTATGAATGCAAATGTCTGTAATAGCTATAATATCTAAGCTCATAAGTGCCTAACCCTTGTAATAGCTACCATATCTAAGCTTATAAGTGCCTAACCCTTGTTACAAGCAGGTTGTCGTAAGTGCAGAATTTCCCCACCAACGAGATTGTAGCAATCTGTATATCGGCTTTGAAACTTATCCTCCCACCTCATGGCTATCATCACCTATATAGTTACTCTCTGCTTCTACCTATTTCTAGCCACATTTGCCTATGTACCACACATGCCATACCACCAGGCAATAGCATGGCAACCAATTTTTAATCATGGCCCAGTACCGATAGTACCACTGCTATGTCCTACATACCTTGCTCAGGAGGAAGCAATACCCAAACCAGGCCTGAATGCAGTGGCGAAGATCCCAGGCAAGCCCCGGAAAAAACGCGGCTCCAAACTAAAAAATAATAAGCACAGGAAGCCGGCAGCCACAGCTAGTAGAAGCAAACAACAGCAATCATGCCAATTATCGCAATCCCATATCACGATCTGCCTTATCAACGCCAGATCTATTAGAAATAAAACTCACATCATACACAACATCTTGTCTGACAACAAACCCGATATCCTCTGCGTCACCGAAACATGGCTCACTGACACCGACCCAGCAATAGTAAACCAATTAACTAAACCTGGCTATACAGTATTTAACTGCCCACGGCCCAGCAGGAGAGGAGGAGGAGTCCTAATCATCGCCAGAGCCTCCCTAATGTTAACAAACACGCCTCTAACTGCGTCCGAAGGCATTGACATACTCAAGATTGAGAACAAAACGTCAATCATTTGTTTAATCTATAGACCCCCCTCGGCCCAACACAAAACTTTGGCTGCTGCACTAGAAACCATCTCGACCTCTGCAATCAAGAAACAGCGAATCATACTGGGTGACCTGAACTTGCCATCCTTACCCCCCTTGCAGGCTGACACTTTCCTTGAAGCCATGAACCAGCTCGGATACGATCAAATCATTCAGGAACCCACCCATGACAAAGGTAACACCTTAGATATGGTGTTCATATCACACGGCATGCAACCAAACGAAATACAAAAACCCGAACCTCGAGTAACCCAGGTCCCATGGTCTGACCACGTCCTAATTGAATTTGAAATCCACTTACCATCCATAAAGGAAAAGGCACAAGCCGACCCAAAAACACATCAGCAGAGGAAATTCCAAAAATTCAATAGTGAAGCATTGGTAACATCTATATCCTCACAGCTTGTTGTTATGGTCTTTATGTTATAATGTAAACCGCGCTGATGCCGAATAGTGCGGTATATAAGAACTTGTAATAAATAAATAAATAAATTTTGAGTATACCATCACGAACCTAGATAAGCTGGTAGTCTTATGGAACTCAGGAATCGAAGCAGCAGCAAGACCAACCTTGAAACCCGCAAACACAGCAGCAAGAACAAGATCCGAACCATGGTACTCTCCCTACTCTATGCAGAATGAAAACAGAGCTACGCAAAATGGAAAAGAAATGGAGGAAAACACAAACCGAGGAATGCAAGCAACTATACCTAACACTCCTCATGAATTACAAGAATGAGGTCAACCTCGCAAAAAAGAATCACCACACTAACCTACTCAATAAAGCTCTTAATAGACCCAGGGAGCTTTTTGAGCTCGTCAAGTCACTCACCAAATCCACCCAGAACACTGTCTATGCAGACGAAATAAAGGCCCAGACGCTTGCTGACCACTACGCCAAGAAATTACATCCGCAACTACCCACAATCATCGATCAAAGCTTATCGCTAGCCATCACCCCTCGAGAAACCGACACCGTCACTCAAGTAGACTCTGCAGCTGAATGGAACACCTTCCAACAATTAGGCGAACAACAGATCATAAACATCATAACTAATTTAAACACCACTACCTCCCCTCTTGACCCATGCCCAACCACCTGGATAAAAGCAACAAAGAAGGAAATCGCAAAACCTATCACTTACATTGTAAACCAGTCACTACAACAAGGTACCATGCCGACCCATCTCAGGAGATCACTTATAAGACCAATCTTAAAGAACAAATCTCTCAACAAAAGTGACCTTGCATCATATCGCCCGATCTCAAGCATATCATTCTTAGCTAAAACAATCGAAAAAGCGGTTCAGCAACAACTGCAAGATCACATAGATGATAGAAAAGCCTTAGATAAGCATCAATATGGGTTTCGTCAGCATCACGGAGTAGAAACACTACTACTGGCACTCCTTGACAATCTCCTCAGGGGTCTTGAAAACAAAAACACTATGTTCATACTTATATTTATCGACATTTCAGCCGCATTTGATACAGTTCACCACAGCACCCTCTTAAACCGTCTTGCCTCCATAGGTATAGCAGGGACCCCCCTAAAATGGTTTGCTTCATATATATCCAATAGAATGCAACAAGTTCAGTTCAACAATGATAAAGCTGATGCCTTCCCTCAAACCCAGGGGATTCCTCAGGGGTCTGCCTTATCATCCCTCTTATTTAATTTGTATATAAAACCGATCTGCAAGATCTTTCAGAAGCGCAACATCAATTACCACATCTATGCTGACGATGTGATGCTGTATACGCACCTGGACATAACACAACCGGATTTCACTCCACTAGAGGAATGCCTTGACATGCTCCAATCATGGCTGCATCAAAACAACATGTCAATAAACCACAAGAAAACAGAGGTCATGTTTATCTCTAAGAAAACCAACTTCATTCCGCCCACCACAGTCACCCTTAACAATAACATTTATCATACGAAACCTGCAATAAAATATCTAGGAGTCCTACTAGACTGCCACCTTAGGATTGATAAACACCTCCGAACAATTAACAGAGCCATTTTTTACAAGCTGAAAGTTCTGCAACCACTTCGCAATATCCTCGAAAAATCGGACTTTAGGTCTGTTGCACAAGCTCTCATTATTCCCCACTTGGACTACTGCAACGCCATCCTGCAAGGGCTTCAGAAGAACACCCTAAACATCTTGCAAATGGCTCAAAATGTTGCTGCAAGAGTCATCATGGAAAAGAAAGTCACAGACCACATAACCCCAGTACTTATGGAACTGCATTGGCTCCCGGTGGCCGCCTGCATCATTTTCAAACTTCTCATAACAACGTTTAAACTCATCCATAACATCGCACCATCCTACCTCAATAATCTAATCGCTATTCAACCACACAACAGGAGCAGAAGAACCATAAATCTCAACGCTCTCTGTGTTCCGACAAGCATAAGAACCGTCAAAGCAGAAACAAGCAATAGGGCATTCACATATACAGCACCAATCCACTGGAACCAGCTCCCACACGAGTTGAGACTCACAAATAACTTGAGTGAATTTAGAAGGAAACTCAAAACCCATTTATTTCAGACTCACTACAACCTGACCTAAGGGCGATACTTCTACCTCAACCAGATGTCTTTTGCCTGCCACGGCGGCATTTTGAATACTGGCATGTAATCATGTATAAATTGTATATATTGGACCCCTCCCACACTCTTGCAATCAAATGTATACCCAGAACTGTGTGCCCCAACCAAATGTATATTGTATCCCAATTGATTCTCCTGTTTTATGTAAATCATTGCCTAATCGAAATGTAAATCTAAAAATCACTGTATTGTATGATACACTATGATTCTGTAAAGTAAACCGCTGCTGATCGTAGGAAGCAGCGGTATACAAATGTTTACTAAATAAAAATAAAATAAATAAATATGCCTACAAAAAGGTATTCACATAGGAAAATGTGAAGAGGAAAGATTCATCTAATAACAAGAAGGTGGAACCTACTTGAGAAGATATATAGAGAATCAACTCCCACTGGTTATGGCTACAGGGATGCTAGGTAGTAGAACAATCAGGATGGTTACGTAAAAAGCAGAGGATGATATCAGTCTGCAGCCCAGCAAGTCCCGAGTATTCTAGAACTCTAGCATGGTAAGTGAACAGAAGACGCATAGGAATGAGATATCATGCTGACCTGCTTAAGGGCAAAAAGGTATCATGCGTTCTTACCATGAGGACGAGCTGGAAGGAGAAAACATATTCCCTATTGGAAATACTATGGACCAAAGCAGGGAATTAGCAACTCCTTGAGCTTTCACGTAAGAGGAGGCCTATGTCCTTTATATTAAAAAGGAGAACTTTTCTAGTCATGGGAGACATGACTGAAAAAAGCCTTTTTCAACCATCTAGTATAGCTGTTGGAGAAAAAGCCCCCCATGCTCTCTAGCAAGGGCCCATAGTGGAGAGCTTCTCTGTAGAATTGCAGAGAGCATGATGCAGGAGAATGAGGAGATAGACCTGGCTGCAGGAGAGCCAGTACCTATATCAACTATGCTGCCAAACCCAGGGGAATGGAGATGGCAGAAAGAGAAGACAATCCAACAAACTTGTAGTGAAAAAATCTCCAAGACAGATGACAGCACTGACTTGGAGCCACTACTAAGACCAGACAGAATGTTAGTGGAGGACAAATCTGGTTGCTGTTGGACAAGAACCAGTGGTCCAAACATTAAGGCTCCTGCATTGGCAGCTGCTTGCCAGACAGCAGAAGAATGGTACTGTTTAAAAACAGAAAGAACAGACAAAACAAGAGTAGAAAACTCTGGACGTGTCTGATGAACTGCTTCAAAGCAAGATTGAAAAAGAGGAGTCAACTCAGAGAAGAGAACTCCGCACTGGAAAAGTAAGAAAACTAGAGAGGCTGAAGAAAAGCCCTCCAGTGAAGCAACACCACTCTTACAGAGGAAAAACCTGGTAAGAGGGCAAAAGAATGGAGCTGAAGAAAACTTACAAAGTAGTACGTTTATAGAAAGGAAAAAAAGACATGCTGGCACAGGAAACTATCGTTTGATAGTGGATAGACCTCTTTCCCTAGCAGGAAAAAGAGGAGAACCCTGTGACCTAGAAGCATGAACATCCTAACAGCTCATAGAACATAAAAAGAATGGATGTCTTTCGAGAAGAGATCCATGTTTAGGATTTAGAATGACAGCAGTGGATTGTCTCAATTGAGAAGAAGCAGCTGCAGATTGTAATCCCAAGAGTCACAAGCATCTGATGGATTGATCAGAAACCCTGTGGTTGCTGGGTTTGCTGAGCCTGGTGAGAGGTTGAACTCTGCAGGCCAGGACGATGCTTCCCCTGTTTGGGAACATCTGTATGATGGGCAGATGATGCATAAAACCTTCTTCTCCTATGGGAAGAAAGTTTGGCAGGACATTTCCTACCTACTGGGACAGAAGAAGGTGCAGAAGAGCCCCTAGGAACAGGTAAGTCAGTGGAGAACTGAGTAACCTGACGTAAAGACTCCTTGTTGAAAAGATTGTCTCCAGTGCAAGGAGTATGTCCCAGTCTGTGCTGTGCCCATTTGTCCAAGTCTGAAGCTTGGAGCCAGGCCCTACGTCATGCCCCTATAGTTATAGCAGAAGTCCTGCTAACAGACTCAAAAGAGTCTAGGGAAGCACGAATAAGAAACCAACAGATATTCTGGAGATGCTTGAGCAGTGAAGAATAGTGTGAACTCTTGGACTCTGGAAGGGAAGGAGTCAAAAGATGTAATTGCTTTGTGACCTCCTCAAGAGATAGACTCATATAGAAAATATATGAGAGAATTCTTGCAGAAAGCATAGATGACTGGAAGGTTTGACGTCCAAAGGCATCAAGTGTCTTAGACTCACGACCTAGCGGATAAGAAGAGTGCTTTTTCTTGCTCTTTACCCGCCTCATTGCTGATTCCACAACTATGGAATGATGAGGAAGTTGAGTCTTTTGAAACCCTGGAGAGGGGGGCACCTGATATAAGAGATCAGTTGCTCTGGAAGGTGGGGGTACCCTTAAAGGTGTTTCCCACATTCCTAGAAGGAGATCCTGCAAGGAATGATGCAAAGGAAGCATTATGTTGTCCTTTGCTGTGGTGGAAAGAGTCCTGTGCAGGATCATGTCCTGAGATAGGAATGGCAGGAGATCTTGCTATATCCCAGAGGAAACTCTGAAAAGAGGGTTCCCCAACAGGAATTTCCCCTGGACAGGTTAGATCTGAAGAACTAGCCTGAGCACCGACAGAGCTATCCAGATATATAGGAATAGAAGATCCTGCACAGTGCAGTGTGGAATGCTTAAAGGATGGTCACCGGTACCGGCTGTCAGGAGCAGCGACCGTCATTACCACATTGTCTATATCAAATATCGACTCCAAGCTTGGCATAGAAGGGAAAAAAGCATGGTAGGAGTTGGCCACGATGCTACTGTGGATACCGGTACCGATGCCAATACCGGTACCGATGTCAGAGTCAAGCTCGACAAAGACAAAGACATCGGAGCAGTCATCGGTGACAGTTCAATCGGTACCGAGGTATCCGAAAACCTCCGGGTGCTATCCTCGGTACCGAGGCACCGGTATCGATCGGTGTCGGTACCAAAGTGTATTGGTACCGAGTCTTCCAGACTAGAGAGCGATTCTAAACTCGGCATCGATAAGCGAAGCATGGAAGGCACCGACCGTAAGGGTAATAAGGACATCGGTACCGACTTCGGTACCGTGTCTGATACCGGTGAATGAAGGTCAACCAGTGGCAACTCAATGGGCCTCGAGGGAACCGAGAGTTGTGGATCCGAATCATTGGAACCGAGCCTTCGGTACCGCTGAGAGCCGGTACCAAGGCGAGTCGGTACCCAGTCCTCCAGACTGGAGATCGATTCCAGACTCGGCATCAAAGGAAGCGAGGCTATCGATGCACGTCTGGAGGGTACCGACGTCGGTGGTAGTATCGGTGCTGGTACCGATAATGGAAGGTCAGTCTGGAGCGTATCCACCGGTCCCGAAGGCACCGAGGACGCCAGATGACCATCCCTGGTGAGGAGTGTTTCATCCAACACCGGTGCCGATGTCGGGGTATCGGTACAGCTCGAAGCGGATGCCACCACCGGACACGGCTCAGGTATGTTCTGTGAGGGGTGAACCCCAGGAACAACCTGAAACCCCTGAAAGACTTTTGAGCCCGAAGACTCCCGCCGGGGTTTTAAAGCCAGTAGGCCCTCGAGGGCAAGGCCGGAGCAGTCTACATGCTGTGCATGAGACCTACCACTCGAGGGCTGGCTAGTCTTAACAGACTGTTTATGGGTTACCTGGTCCTGTGTAGAAGAAGAAGGGGACAGTGCCCCGAAGCTGGAAGGAACCTTGATATTGAAGACCTCTTCTCACCAAACTGTTGTCAGGACCCAAGCAGGTTAGACACCAACTTCGAGGGTCTAAAAATAAAGTTGTACCGCCACAGTTTGAACATTTCTTGGAGAAAGTGGCTGGCGGTTCCATGAAGGAAAAAGAGAGGCCTAAAAGGCCTAAGACACCGTGAGACACTATGAAGAAAAAATATTCCTGGAAAAAGGAAAAGGAAGATTTTACAAGAAAAGAAAAGAAAACACCGGCGGTACCGGTGGCGTCGGGAAGACGGCCGCGACCACAAGAAAACTAAAGTAATAAAACAAGAATTTTCTTCGGTGACAGGAGGACGTCCTGCCGGCTCCGCGGAAAAACGAAAACTGAGGAGAGGCAGTTGGGAAAGGCGGGAAGGCAGCACACAGGCGTGGTGGGATGCTTCCAAAAGCTCTTTGATTGGACGCTGGGAAGCTTTCCCGCGCAGACTCCGTCGGTACCGACGTACCCATATGTGAAGACTCATTCCTGCTTGTTCCTGGAGATAACGGGAGTACCCCCGGTCTGTAAAATCTTCCATCTGTTTCTGTGATTGTTTCTTGAAATCTGATACCTTTACATGGGAGATTTTGAACAGAAATGGCTTGAAGGTTCCCCTTTTCTACACAATATAAAACTGTGGGCTCGCTTCATTGATGATGTTTTTCTCTTGTGGAAAGGGTCTGAGGACTCCGCACTGCAGTTTATTCATTGGCTTAATAGCCTTAATAGGGCTATACAATTTACACACACCATCAACATGAATATTATTATTTTTTTGGATCTATTGGTGACGAAGGGGGCTGAAGGCTGGAAGTCTACAGTATATAAAAAACCTATTGCCCGAAACACTTTTTTGCACTATACGAGTGGTCACCCGTCCCGGCTAAAAAATAGTCTCCCTTTTTCTCAGTTTCTACGATTTCGGCGCAACTGTACTGTGGTAGGCGACGGCCTATGATCCATGCTAATTGAACTAAGCAGACAGGCCTGAGCAGCTTGACCTGTACCTGAAGCCTGTAGTTAGGCCCAGAGGAATGAAAACCCCCCTGAATGATGACACCATAGAATTGAAACTTAACTCAGTTTAACTGAACATAGCTAAGCAGAAACGAAACTTAGAAAATAAAGAAAAACAAGTTTAATTGGTACTGATAAGGTGTGCTATGCTTCTATGGAATTAATTAACTCTGCAAAAAGCAAGGTTACAGTGCCCTGCTTCCCATATGTTTTAACAAGCTCAGCGACCTTGGAGGAGAGAAGTAACAAGTTGGAGACACTGACCATTGTAATTGGGACTAGAAGGGGGGCAACCAGGTGCTGAGCCCAGACCAGAGTCCCGATTGGGTAGCCATATCAGTACCGGGACCAATAGATGGGTGAGAGGGGTACTGGGACCAATGAAAAGTTTGCCTATGCTTAGAATGGACAAGAAAGCTATAAAAGTTGTTGTTTTACTAGAAGCCATTGCTCAGCCATTTTGAAATTGCTTATTGCTTGAGCCATGTGCACATTAAACTGGCTTGGATCCTTGAAAAGACTCCTGGATTTATTTATTGCATGCTTATCTGCTGCTACATTCTTGGTGCGTTGGCCGGGAAGTGCGAGTGGTGGATAGTGTTCAAGTGAATAAATCCACGTAATTCGCCTTGAGGTTTGGTCCAGTTGGAACCATGCCAATCCGACGCAGGGGAATTTCCCTGGGCCCACCGATCCTCTTGTATCGGAGGGAGTTCTGCCTGGCCTCGGCAGGCACTGAGTCCAGCTGGCCAACACTTCCGACCCGGGGGAGTCCAGGATCCAACTCAGAAGCTTGGGAACCAGATCTGGTAAGTATAGTTTTGAAAACCTGTCTAGACAGATGAGTTAGAACTGCAGTTTGAAAACTTTGGTAAGACTTAAGTCTTTGTTTGAAAATCCTTGCATGAGTATTCGCTAGGTACAGCTGTTATAGAGAATCATGATTCAGCCTGGTCAGAGCAGACAGGACTGGGTTTTTGGTATGTCTAGACAGAAATAGAAAGAGCAGTACTGCCAGTGGAACTTGGAATTTGTAATCTCGAGATATTGGGAATTGGTAAGAGAGCTCTCAAGGAAGGGCCGAGTAACCCCGCATGGGAATTCGCCGGGTGAAACCCTCATCCTTTTTGTAATTGGGAAAAAGACTAGTCAGAATAGATAGAAAGGAATGCATTCTAAGATACGTTGCTAGCATGATTGTGTGAATGAAGTGTGAATGAGAGGTCTGGCAGCACGGACCAAGCAGAGTGGACTCTGGACTAGCGCAGTTCCTAGTCGGGTGACTGCGTCTAGGTCGCGAAACGGATGAAGCGTTTGGTGTATTGTCCGTCCTGTGTATTTGATTTTTGCTATCTGTTGAAACTGCGAGTTTCCCTTTTGTTATATATGTGAGATTATTCTGTTGAGTAATTTGTGACAGTTCACTGATTAAGAAATTGTATTAATAGAGCAGAATGAAGACCCAAAACACCTACAGTCATTTTTAGAAATCAAAAAGCTGGTCTGACCCAGTTAGTTTTTCTACTGCAGTGTGAAAAACTGACAGGGGGCGTGTCTGAAGGAAAGAATGTCTAGTGTCGTCTTTCTAATCTTGTGCAGGCTTAAACCTCAATGCTGGTAGTTTGTGCTTATTTCAGGCAAATTGTACCTGTTTTATTTAATATGTTTTGTTCCTTCTGCTGTGGTTATGTAATATATATCATTTATTTATCATTTAATAAGAATGTTTAGTCAGGATTGTGGGTCCCGATAGTTTTTGGGTTTAGCCTGAAAAGGATTAAGTTTGTATTAATCCCTTATGGGTTGCGGACCAAGTGAGAGGAATTTCTGTCGGCTGTATGTTCAAATTTTCAGTAAGCACTGAAACAGTTTAAATAGGAAATGATAAAGAACTGTTTTTGTTTTTCCTTTGATCTACAAAGTAATTAGATCACGACTTAACATTGATTTAAATTGTTTTTTTCTGGCATCTCTCTGTCCATGTGAATGAGAAGTCTCTTTTTATGAGCACAGTTCAATTGTTTCCCCGCGAGCAGAGGGGTGTGGCTTCCACATAGCCTGCAGAGAAAAAATAAAAAAGGGTTCTGGAGAGACAGCTGGAGACTGCAGGAGATTTCTCCTAGGAATGAAAAGGGACTCCCGATTTGAAAAGTCTCTTCATTTAATCGAAGCGTGATGAATTTATAATTAGTTTTTTCTCTGGTTTCACTAGCTCTGTTTAACCAAAAGTTTTAAAAACAAAGTTTATCTTTTATGAATGAGTATAAGTCATTTGAATGCATGCTTCCCCTCTGTGCTGGTTACTAATGAACAAATCAGTTAGCTACACTGACCTTTACAATATTGGCTTTTAAGATAAATTAATCTGTGTTTCTGTATTTAAAAAAAAAAAGGAAAGGTGTACTGTATTTTATGAAAAATATCCGGAATGTCTTTTAAATATTTGCTTCCTGAACTAAAAAAATAATTTCTTTTGCAGAGACATGCTGACAGATAGCTATAGTTCTCTCTATAAGAAGCATAATGGATGTATGTGCTCAATCTAAGTGTTTCCTGCCTGCCCTATGTTTACAGAAATAATAAGTGTCTTTTCAAGTATGATCAAGAATTTCAGTAAGGGATTTACTGAAGATTATGAAATGTCTCTGTCCCAATCAGGATTTTGCCCCAGAATTTCTAGATATCCTGTCTCGTCTCTCTCTCTCTCTGTAAGTAGTTCAGTTCAGAGTGCTTAAGGGGGGGATGGAGCCCAGTCCACCGATGATGTCAAACCCCCCCCCCCCCCCCGGTGGGCGTGAACTAATGTGCCCACAGCAGAGAAGTGGATCCTTAAAAAAAAAAAAAAAAAATCAACCTCCTGGATAGAGCATTGCTAGGAGAAACAGAATCCAGGAGAGGGGGGGGGGGACTACAGATTCCCAAGTAGTTTGCTAGCCACCTCTGCAACAGGGGAATGTCCACCCCCTCCGGACTAGAAGTGAAAGTCAGCTGACCAGACTTGTTTAGAACTGAAAAAAAAAACTGCATTATACACTGAGAAGTTTTAGGACTTGATTGAACTAATGAACGGAAATTGCAAAGAACTGGATGAATTTGCGGGCATAATGGTTAAATGAAAGTTAATCAGAGGGTGTGTGAATTGTGAAAATAAATGTAACAGAGAAAGTGAATGATATTTTAGTTGAATGATGTGAGGAGGTTATCTTAATCGAAGGAACAGAGGAAGTGAAAAACTGGGTGTGAGTACGCCCATTATAGAAAAAGAAGGACATTAGAGAAGTGAATGCCCGTATCTTGACTCCACCCCAGGAGGGAGTACTTGATTTTAGAATCATAGACAGAATAAAACCAAGCACAGTGTTTCAGCACGAGAGTGAAGCAGCTATAGCGTGAGTGGCAGCCGAAGAGGGCTACAGCATGGATGAAGACTAGGCCAGACCGGACTCTCCAGTTTCCCCGGGTCCCCAGGAGTCAGTCTGCAAAATAGGGGACCAATATATGGACTTTTATGGGGGATACAGGAGCAGAATACTAAAGCCAGTAGCCCCTGTGTTTTTCTCGCAAAGCCTTTTCTGCAGAACCACATGTGTGAACTAGAAAAAATAATAATAATAATAATGTACCAGTTCCTGTATATGCCTGAATGCCCTATTCCATTTTTGGGCCGAGACCTGCTTGCAAAGCTTCAAGCACAGATATCCTCTGTTGAAGGAAGAAAAAAATGAAACTCAAAATCTGCTGGCCTGATGGTGTTAACTGTCCCCAAGAAGAAGAATGGCGGTTCTATTCACCTGCATCCAAAGCAACAAGCTGTACACTTACCAACCTCATAGCCCCACCTGGAGGATGGGCAGAAGATAATCCACCTGGCCTAGTGAAGAACATAGCCCCTGCCATTGTCACCCTCAAGCCAGTCAAGAAGCCTGGGACAGGTGATTACCGCCCAGTGCAGGATCTAAGAAAGAATGAATGATGCAGCTGAAACTATACAACCAGTGGTACCAAAATCCTTATATTCTCTTGGAACTGATCTCTGCTGAAGCTATACATTTCATCATTCTGGACTTAAAAAGATGCCTTTTTCTGTATACGCTTAGCCCAAGACCCCACTACAAGGAGGCGGGGCCAACTCATCTGGACAAGATTACCTCAAGAATTCAAGAACTCGCCTCACTCAGCAAAAGATTTGACAAGTTATCCAGAAACTCCAAAAAAAAAAAGAAAAAATTCTACTTCAATATGTGGACAACTTGCTCATAACCACCAACTCAGAAAGTGAATGTCCACCAGCCACCAGTGAACTCTTGCACCTTTTTAATGAGGCTGGATACAAAGTCTCAAGAGCCAAAGCATAATTATGTCAAACAAGTTAAATACCTAGGATTCCAGTTGTCCAGCGGAATTTGACGCCTGGAACCCTTACCAGAACGCAAAGCAGCTGTATGCAGTATTCCTACTCCAATCACCAGGAGGCAAGTGAGAGCCTTCTTGGGTGCCACAGAGTATGTTGTATATGGATCCCCAATTTTGCGCTGCTAGAGAAAAAAAAAAACAAAAAAACCAAAAACCATTGTATCAAGCTATCAAAGGAATGGAAAAGTCTCCAGAGGAATGGGGACTTGAACAGGATGCAGCCTTTTGATCTTTGAAAAAAACACTCTGATGTTGTCACCAATTCTGGGTCTACCAGATGTCCAGAAAACCTTACAGTCTCTATGTTCATGAGTCGCAAGGAAATGTTCTAGGAGTGTTGACTCAATCTCTTGGACCTTGGCAACAACCTGTAGCCTATTTGTCAAACAATTGGATGTAGTTGCAAAAGGCTGGCCCCTTATTTGAGAGCTGTTGCAAGCTACAGCCCTCCTAGTGAGCAAAGCTGACAAGCTCACTTTGAGACAGAATCTTCAAGTTACTGTACCACACTCTGTTCTAACCATTATGAAACACAAAGGAAATTACTAGCTAACAAATCTATGAATGTTGAAATATTAGAGTATGTTGTGTGAAAACCCCAGATACAACTGAAGGGTCAGTCAAGCTTTCAATCCTGCTATGTTATCAGTTAGTCTTGATCCCCTGATCATGACTGTTTAGAAATTATGGACACTGTATTCTCAAGCCACCTGGATTTGACTGATGTCCCTCTGGAGAACCCTGAACAGACTTTCTTTGTGGCTGAAGGCAGTTTCATCATCAATGGACATTGTTGTGCTAGATATGCAGTGGTGACCCCTGATTTGGTAGTTGAGTCCTCAGCCCTGGCCCCAGAAACTTCACCACAGAAAGCTGAACTGATAGTCCTCACTAGAGCACTAACAATAGGAAAAGAGCCCTGTCTAAATGTGTACCCAGATTTCAAGTATACCCTTACAACCTTGCATGCATATGGGCCCCTGTACAAAGAATGAGGATGGATAACCTTAGGAAGCAAGTCCATTAAGTATAGCCCCAAGATATTGATATTAACAGATACATACTGCCTATAGATCTCAGAATTTAGGAAAAGTAGAATGTATGAATAGAACCCTGAAATCTCAGTTGTCTAAACTTTGCCAAGAGGTTTACCTGAAGTGGCCCTAGGTTCTTCCTATAGCCCTTCTTAGGATATACTTAGCCCCTGCTAAGTCTTTAGGAGTTTCCCTTTTGAAATTCTGTATGCGCAACCCCTGCCTATTGTATAGGAAATAAAAGGAGATATGAGACAGATAGGATCTGAAATTATTAGACATAAACTATTGGTTTTAAGTTCTGTTTTGCAGAGTCTTCATACCTGGGTACAAAATCGACTACCCATCAATTTGCCTGCACCCTTTCAAGCCTGGAGTCTCGGTGTGAATCAAAGAGTGGAGAAAGACACCGTTGACACCGCATTAGAAGGGACCTTATGTTGTTATCTTGTTAACCCTACAGCAGTGAAAATTGCAGAACTCGAACCCTGGATTCATCACAGCAGAGTGAAATCAGCAGCAGCTCCAGAGCCAGACCAGTGAACATCAGAACAGATCCAGAAGTTCCATTGCAGCTAACTTTGCAAAGACAAGCAAATTGAAAAAATTCAGGAAGTTTTAAAAACAAAAAGAGAGACTGTGCTAATATAGAACTCCTGAATCTCAAGAGACTATTTGTTTATTCTGAAGAGATTATCATCAACAGAAAGAGACTGTATTATGAACTATATTATTTGAAAATCTTTGTGCCATTTTGATCAAGGACAGTGCAAACTAAAAGGACTGTGTTTATTGAAATACGCTGGAATCTACAGCTCTACACTCCTACCAATGAAATTGGTAAGGTCATGTACAGCGGAAGCTTGAGGATCTACAATCAACGCTACACCTGTTGCATGCTACTGAGAGCAAAACAGGTCAACGTACAGTAAAGAAGAAGAAGACTTCGTGGTCAAGAATTATCAACAGATTGCACTGGTTTTTCAAAGACTTGCACTAATTCTTCAGAGAACTTTCATCATGATTCTCTACTGTTTCATCGTGATAGCAGCCTTGGAGTGCTTTGAAATGACTTTTGCCTTATCTCCCTGGGCAGCCTGTATAAGTACAACATGAACTGGACCGAAGGTCACTCAGACCTTGTTTTATCATTCTTCCTATACTTGCATTGGTATACTCTCCAATCCAACAGTTGTTCTAGATCTTGACTTTCTACAAGGCTATGCAAGCCACCGTTGCAATTCCTCATACCACCACCAGAACTTGTTTCTTGAACTTGCTGGAGCAATAGCATCTAGTCTCCACACTTCTGACTGTTTCTATTGTGGAGGAACTAAGATGGGAGATCAGTGGCCCTGGGAGACGCAAGAACTGAACTATTCTATCCTATACAATCAGACTGATTTACATAATACTACTAGTGAGTGGGTATTGGCCCACCCCATTGTTGACAGTTTGTGTTTTGTTCGGACTGGACCACAATCTACTACGAAGGATGGACAGCTGGTCTGTCTAAATCAGAAGCTTTACGACAGCACAACAAAGATGCAACCGAACCTTCTAATCCTTTAGTTCTTTTTCCCACTCTTGCCAAACTATGGACTTTGACTATCTGCTTGTTGCTCCCTTGTTTCTTGCTACTTTGCTTGCGAATGATAACTTCAGTTATTAATAACACTGTAGAGCGTAAGACAGCTACAAAGATGCTAGCTATGTGAACTTACTACCCTATACCACAGAGTGATACCTTTACCTAGTATTATGTGATTTGATTCTCACACCTTATTAACATGCGGGTGAGAATAATCAAAGGGGGGAATGTGGTAGGCGACGGCCTATGATCCATGCTAACTGAACTAAGCAGACAGGCCTGAGCAGCTTGACCTGTAACTGAAGCCTGTAGTTAGGCCCAGAGGAATGAAAACCCCCCTGAATGATGACACCATAGAATTGAAACTTAACTCAGTTTAACTGAACATAGCTAAGCAGAAACGAAACTTAGAAAATAAAGAAAAACAAGTTTAATTGGTACTGATAAGGTGTGCTATGCTTCTATGGAATTAATTAACTCTGCAAAAAGCAAGGTTACAGTGCCCTGCTTCCCATATGTTTTAACAAGCTCAGCGACCTTGGAGGAGAGAAGTAACAAGTTGGAGACACTGACCATTGTAATTGGGACTAGAAGGGGGGCAACCAGGTGCTGAGCCCAGACCAGAGTCCCGATTGGGTAGCCATATCAGTACCGGGACCAATAGATGGGTGAGAGGGGTACTGGGACCAATGAAAAGTTTGCCTATGCTTAGAATGGACAAGAAAGCTATAAAAGTTGTTGTTTTACTAGAAGCCATTGCTCAGCCATTTTGAAATTGCTTATTGCTTGAGCCATGTGCACATTAAACTGGCTTGGATCCTTGAAAAGACTCCTGGATTTATTTATTGCATGCTTATCTGCTGCTACATTCTAGAGGTATCAGATTTCAAGAAACAATCACAGAAACTGATGGAAGATTTTACAGACTGGGGGTACCCCCGTTATATTTCCAAAAGGGCATACAGGCGAGCACTTTTTAATGATCGGGCCTGGCTTCTCGGCGCCACTTCGGGGAGGACCATTGGACCATCTGACGATCATGTTAATTTAATCACCAGGTTCTCACCACTGAGCTATAAGATTCAAAGAATAATACTGAAACATGCAAATCTATTGAAGACTATTCCAGGCTTAGAAGAGAAGAACATCAGATGTGTCTGGCAACGCAATGCTAATCTTAAGGAACAGCTTAGTCCTGCGGTTTTACGACCCCCCCATGAATAGAGGTGAAATACCTGGATGTGGCGAGTGCATGATTTGTAGTGTCACAGAGGATCTAACTGAATTTACTTACTTGGGGAAAACATATATTTTGAAACAAACAACGTCCTGTAACACCACTTCAGTAATATATGCCATTAAATGCCCGTGCAATAAACTTTACATTGGCAAAACTAGCAGACTGTTTAAAATTCGAATATTAGAACACAAGAGTCGGTTGCGATGTAAGACCTTGACAGCACCGCTAGTCCAATATTGCATGGAGTTACAACATGAATTTGATCATTTACGGTGTTTCTGTATAGATCGAATTTGGTCGGCAACGAGAGGCAAAACTTTAGATGAGACGTTACTATTTTATGAGCAACGTTGGATCTTCTCAGTTAATACTCTACAACCTTATGGTCTTAATTCCTCCATAGAATGGAAGGTATGCCTTTAATAAAAGTGTCGTAAAAGAGTCAAAGAGATGAATACCATTGACATTAGCAGCGAAAAAGGTTAGCGTCAT
This sequence comes from Ichthyophis bannanicus, assembly GCA_033557465.1. Taxonomy (NCBI): domain Eukaryota; kingdom Metazoa; phylum Chordata; class Amphibia; order Gymnophiona; family Ichthyophiidae; genus Ichthyophis; species Ichthyophis bannanicus. The sequence continues at coordinate 1,632,474,973 of CM066031.1, read as the reverse complement.
CCATAAAGAGTTTAACGAGGTTGCTAGCCCGCATGTGCGGAGTTTTTTAGCAGCATGAATAAACACCTTGAGAAATAAGGGCAAAAGAGATGAATATCATTGATTGACATCAGTAATGGGAAAGGTCAGCGTCATCTATAAAGAGTTCAATGGGGTGGCTAGTCCGCATGCGCGGCGTTTTTTAGCAGCACGAACAAGTATAGTGAGGAACGCGGGCAGCAGCTGTTTAGTAAGTATGTGCATTTATGCATTTTTTCAAATAACATCTTGATATTCTGAGTTTGTAAGACCAATGTGCACAATTTTAATCACAGTGGGTTTTATGAAGAGGTTTCAGTGCTATTGTTGTTCTATTGTTCTATATTTCCAGCCCCTACTGAAGAAACTCCTTTTGGAGTGAAACGCTACAGAGGTGCCGAGGGAGGCGTAGAGGAAGATCAATTGAGATAAGAGTTTTTGAATCTTGATAGTTTCTGACACACAGGTGGTGGAGAACTGGTGATTTTCTGAAAGCAATAGAAAAAAATAATACACCCAGGCTTGTCGTTGATGCTATTATGCGCCGATGCTTTACTTAAAAGTAAGCTACCAGTTTTGAGCGCTGCTTTGTTCTGAGACTTCCTGGGAGTTGAAAGAAATATTGCTTACTATAACGTTTAACAGTTTTCCCAAACAGAAGATAGTTTTCCACTTTGATTATCTGATTGTTTATATGGAGTGATTTTTAAAGAATTGAGATTTTATTTTACTCCAAGACCACCAGCATTATTCTTGTATTGTTATGCAAAAGTAAGACAAACTCCGGTGAGAACACCCCCGGGAGTCCTATTGCTCCTGGGCTTGAGGGATGGATGGTCCGGGCATCGTGCAGGGACCGGGAGCCGGATCCATTGAAGGTAACATGGCACCCCCCCCCCGCCCCCAGGGTCTCTTGCACATGGGAGGGACTCTCCTGCCTCATCTCATCCTGTAGGCCCTGCTCCCATGACTTAGCCTCTTGCATGCAGTCTAGGCAGACGCCTGCCTCCAAGACCACACCCCATCGGGGACTGCATATCTTGAGGATTTTTAGATTGCACTGCTGTGTTGTATCTTAAAAATATGAAATGGACCAATTTGCACTGATCCAATCAAACTGACACTTTCTCCGAGTAAAGTTTACATTTTTATACTAATACTACAAATGGCTATAAGGGAGTACAGCTTCCCTTACAAGCAATATTACAAATTTAATAGGTACATAGTCTGGGCTAAGAGATAAGGGATGATCATGTCAGGTTACTAATTGACCATAGACAGATGGAAGGATTTCATTTGCCTTCTATCCACTGACTATCTTTCAAATTACATACATTTCTTGTATGCAGGTACTTCCTGTTTTCCACACAGCTATAGCTGCTACAAACCTATATGCAGCATTCTGCCCCCCACTTATCTTTCATTTATTTCTGTCTCTGACTTTTTATCTGATCTTTCTAAAGGAGAAAGTCACAATGTCTCGACCGTCACTTACATCACCTGAAATCTGCCCAGCAACAATGGCATATCTGATTAGGCTTTTCCCACAGGTCTGCATCAAGTCATTGTGCACTGAATAAGTTTTGAACTGTATAACACAAGGAATGCTTAAGGATTAAGTGGAGTTCACCCCCCTTGATACCATCCTATACCAGGCACTGCGGTATGGCCAGCATGGTCGGAAGGGATGGGGCACTCCCCAGGAACGCCCTCAATCTGTACCCGGGTAGTTAAAAGGATCACCAGCACAGTGCACCTCCATGGGCTCAGGCACAGAGCACTAGAGTACTTGAACTAAAATAAAATAAAACCAAAATCTAATTAACTGAAACTTTAAAAAACTGCAAATGGCCCCCCTAGGAAGAGGCTGCTCTGTCCTGCTTTATTCTCCGATGGCTGCCTCTCCCGGGCACCCAAAACACATCAGGGGGTTAAACATACGTGGGCCTGAAGAAGAAATCGCACCTAAATGCAGTGGGGGTAGTTTCCTGCACCGCTGCAGGCTCCCAAACATGTGGTTGAAGGCCGCTCTCTGTCTCCTTGTGTTCTGGCAGTTGCTAGGGGTTCCTGCCGTCCTCCCCTCCCCACCACTCTTACCTTGGAGCCTCTTTGCCACATGTCTTTTCTACCCCTCGCGTTCAGCCTTCCTGCCCGGCTTCGACGCTGAGGGGTTGACTCGGGCTGCCAGCTTTCACTCCTATCAATCAACTGCAGCCCCTGTGGCGGCTCCTCACCCAATAACGGGTTCGGGAGCCGCCAGAAGTCTTGGACTGAGGAAGGCCCCCCACAGAACAACCCCGCCCCGAAATCCTGGGGGGAGAGGGGGAAGAAGGAATATCCTCCCCTCAGCCCTGTTGTCACCAAGTTCTCTCTGTTCCTTCTGATTTTTTATTTTTTTTTTACTTCTGCCTTTAAAAACAAATAAACCTGCACCTTAACATGGGAAATAAAAAGCAAACTCTAACTAAACCTATCTCCTTAGTTGTCCCTTCAGTGAGTCCAGTACCCTGGCTCACTACCTCCTCCAGCTGCTTGGAAACTGGTAGGCGGTGCCAGCTGCATATGTACACTAGTGTCATCAAAAAGATGGCATGCTCAGTCTTCAAGCTGCTGGAAGAGGTACACTACCCAGAGGTGCGGGTCTGGACTGGAGGGACGATAAGAAATGTAGACAGAAAGGCCTGTGGTGTGACCTGGTCTTGCTATTTTTTACCTGATAGACTCTTGCATTAGCCCTTAAACAAAGTCATCAAATATTTTTTTTGCAAGAACAAATGTGAGTGCTCTGGGAGAGGCAGAAAAACTGACAGGGAAGACTCATTTGCCACCATGACTAAATTAGAGCCAAAGATAGTGGATTTTTATTTGCAGCTTGAACATTTGAGGAGATAATCTACTGCTCTGTGCCATGAATAGTGAACAAGAGGAAGTCTATGCAGACTCTGCACTGGAAAGATCACGGCACAATAAAGGGCATGGCACTGGACTGGACTCAAGATAGCCTGCACTGGTCAGTGCTGGAAATTACACTTACCTGGTAATTGATGTTCCTTGAGGGAGTACAGTTCAGTCCTCCACCACTGGGTAGTGCACCTTCTCCTGCAACATGGAGACTGGACAAGTCAAACTTGTGACATCACCGGGTATATCCTGCTGGTCTTCTCCCATGATCCCCCAGTGACCTACTGTCAAAGCAGACTCAAAGGAGCAAACAAACAACCAGTTAAAGTACTAAATACAAAGCTATGCTCAAACTTCAACTTTAAAATCACAGGGCCCCAAAAAGAAAGGCCGAAAAACACCCTCCTCCATGCCCCTGTCCCCCTGCGCACCAAACAGCGGAAGACAGAGAGCTAGAAGGAAGGAGAACTAAGGAAGAGTATAGGCAGAAAAGGTTACTCTCGCGATTACCGGCCAATCAGAGCCTGTTGCCGACTCTAGGATCCGAAAGCATACTCGGAACTGACGCCTTGCGTCTGAAACATCCATCCCCGGGCGGGAATGAGGACTGAACTGTACTCCCTCAAGGAACATCAATTACCAGGTAAGTGTAATTTCCATTTCCTTATCGGTCCTACAGTTCAGTCCTCCACCACTGGGATGTACCAGAGCAGTAATCATTGGGAGGGACCTATCCAGTCGGCTCGGCCCCTAAACGAACAGAGCAGGCACCGACCCCAGCCCGCTCCTCACGTCAACAGGCGGTAAGCCACCCAGGAAGACACGACCGAGAGCCCACTTGGATCCTCTTCACTGGTGAAAACAGCACAGAACTCTGCCCCAAGCAGCACTAGTGCTTCAGAAAGACAAACTCGCCATCGCAAACACACTGAACGCCCTAGAAACAGACCTTCTCCAGGACCAAGCAGGAAGTCAGTCCTCACATATGGGTGACGTCGGCGCCGACGGAGCCCTCGCGGAGCAATTTTCCCCAGCTTTCAGAGAAAGCCTTTGGGAATTGCAGCGCGCATGCGCGGTCCTCTTCCCGCCCAAGAGTGCCATCTTGCTCAGTCTTCTTTTTTCCGCGGAGCCCTACAGACGTTGCCGGTGATTCCCCGCAGAAAAGTTGATTTTCCTCTATTTTTATCTATTTTTTCTCGGTTCGACGCCGGTTCTGTTCCCGCCCGGACTCGCGACGCTGGTTACGAGTCCGTCCTTTATTTTTCGGTTTTTTGTCCTTCGTGACAGTTTTCGCGCTTTTTTCCTTTTTTCCCTGGCTGCCCGGTCGTTCGACCTCGCAGGGGCCCTTTTTCCCCCGATGGCGGCCAGTGGTTTCAAAAAGTGTGACCTCTGTAAGAAACTTATGTCTCTTACAGACACTCACGACTTCTGCCTCCGCTGCCTCGGCCCAGATCATGACCCCATGATCTGCACGCCATGCGGCAAAATGTCCTCAAAAGCATTGAGGAGTCGGCAGCACCAGCGGGAGCCTATCTTCTCTGACTCCGGCCGGGCTCGGACCTCGTCAGAGGCTTCGACGTCTCGGGACTCTGGTCCTGAGCATCGTTGGAGTTCCTCTGAGAGGGGGTCTCCTACCCGGGAACATCATCGGAAGAAGAAACCCGCGAGGGCGGGATCGGTGGACGCTCCTGGTTCCTCGAGGGCCAGGTCGCAAAGCCTCGATTCCCGTCCCGGGTCCTTGGAGTCGGAAAAGCCGTCAAAACATCCTCGACTCGAGGTGGACTTGCCAGCTCACGTAAGTACGGTTGTCCTCGTGGACTCGCCTCCGAAGGACCCGACGTCGGGCCCGACGCCGTCGGGGCCCGAGTCGGGGGCTGCTGGGTCTCCTGAGCTCGGACTCAGGTTGACGGCCTTGGAGTGCAGTTTGTCTGCCTTCTTGGACCAGCAGCGGGCATTGATCGCTGGCCTCGCTGGCGCTTCTGCCCTGACCGCCGGGACGTCGACCTCCAAGTCGACCCCGGAGACCGAGCCGATCCTCGAGTCCATGAGGGCTCGAGTCGATCCTTGGTCGAGGTCTCCTTCGGCCTCCCATTCGGGACCGAGGTCGACGACGCCGACTCCCTCGGCGTCGGGGCGGATGGCATCAGTGCCCGCCCGACCGGAGCCGGTCGACTCCTCCTCCGAGGAGTCTGCCTGGGAATCTGAGGACGAAGAGTCACCTGGTTCCTTTCGGACTCGGTGTGTCCCTTCGGACTCCCCCGAGTCCGAACCTCGGAGACGGTCCCCCCCGGAGGATACCCGGTTCTCGGACTTCGTGAGGGATATGGCCAAAGCCTTGGCCTTCCCTGCGGACCCCGAGGAGGAGCCTCGAGTCGAGGAACTCGATGCCCTCCAATATGACTCTCCCCCGAAGGAGGCCTTTATTGTACCGGTTCCTCCGATGCTGGAACGGCTTCTCTTCCGCATGTGGGAGAGCCCGGCGTCGTCGCCGGTGTTAAGCAAGCGGGTCGATTCCATTTATCGAGTCCGCAAGAGCCCCGGGTTCCAAAAGGCACAACTACCGCACCATTCCATGGTGGTGGAATCGGCCATGCATAGACTGAAGAGTCAAAAAAATGCACTCCTCGGTGCCCCCCGGTAGGGAGGCCCGAAGCCTGGATGCCCTCGGTAGGAAGTGCTTCCAGGGCTCTATGCTTGCTTGTCGAGTCCAGACATACCAGCTCTACATGGGCATGTATCTCCGAGACCTGGCTAAAGAAATAGCCGGGTTCTCTGCTGGTCTCTCCGATGAACCTTTGCAGAGGTTCCAATCCTTGTCTACTGGCATTCGGGAGTGCTCCAAGTTTATCTCTCGGGCAGCCTATGATGGTTTTGAGGCTTCGGCTCGAGTAGCTGCGGCCGGCATCGGTAGACGCCGCCAGGCTTGGCTTCAGACGTCCGACCTCGAGCCCTGGGTACAGGACAAGTTGGTCGATGTCCCTTGCCGAGGTGATAACCTCTTTGGCAAACCCATGGATGAGAAGGCTGCACAAATCGAGACGGAGACTCTCACCAGGACTCGTCTCTCGAGGAAGACCTCTGCCCCTTCTCAAAAGAAGAAGGCCTCGGGGAAAAAGCCCTTTTACCCGAGGAAAGGTGCTGCCTATAAATACTACCCTCAGTATCAGGCCTCAGCAGCTCCCCCACAGGGAAAGCAGGCCAAGGGACGGGGTAATGGGTCCCGTAGGCAGCAAGCCCCCAAGCCTGCACCACCGGCCCCTGCTCAGCAGGGTGGGGGTTTTTGACTTTCTCAGCATAGCCTCTCCCTCTCAGCTGGTTTCTCTCAGCACGGGAGGCCGGCTGGTCCACTTTGCCCACAGGTGGTCCAACATCACCACAGATACCTGGGTGCTTCAGATAGTTCAAAAGAGCTATCTTCTTCATTTTCACCAGGTACCTCCCTCCTACTTTCCAGGGGAGCCTTCCAGACTCCCTCTACACAGGGACTTACTCCTTCAGGAGTTAGCAAGTCTTGTTCAGGAACAAGCCGTGGAACCGGTGCCCCACCACCTGAAGGGTCAAGGGTTTTACTCCAGGTACTTCCTGGTTCCAAAAAGAACAGGAGGCCTCAGACCCATCCTGGACTTGCGAAACCTCAACAAGTTCCTTGCAAAGGAAAAGTTCAAAATGCTTACCCTTGGAATCCTGCTGCCCTACCTCCAGCAGGGAGACTGGCTATGCTCCTTAGATCTAAAGGATGCGTATACTCATATCCTTATTCATCCAGACCACAGACAATACCTAAGGTTTGTGGTGGACGGACGCCATTACCAGTACAGAGTACTGCCTTTCGGCCTATCCTCCGCCCCCAGAGTGTTCACCAAATGCCTAGCAGTGGTGGCGGCCTATCTGAGGCTTCAGGGTCTCTTTGTGTTCCCATACCTGGACGACTGGCTCATCAGGGCCCAGTCTGCCCAAGAAGCCACTCAGGCTACTCATCGCACGGTAGCTCTGCTCCAGCACTTGGGATTTGTCATAAACTTCGCAAAGTCCACTTTGCTCCCCTCTCAGGATCTAGAATTCATCGGCGCCAGGTTGGACACCCTTCAAGCGCGGGCCTTCCTGCCCCTGGACAGGGCCCAAAGGCTCATGGATCTCGCCAGCCGCTTTCACAGCAATTCCCTGGTCTCGGCCAGGCAATTTCTGAGACTGCTCGGCCATATGGCTTCCACGGTCCATGTAACCCCCTATGCCCGCCTGAACATGCATCCTGCTCAATGGTGCCTTCGCAAACAATGGCATCAGGCCACTGGGAGCCTAACGGACTCCGTACAGATCTCCGACCAGCTGGTCTCCTCTCTCCGATGGTGGCTTCACCTGCCAAACCTAGTGCTCGGGGTGACTTTTCAGCCCCCTACACATTCTCAGGTCCTGACGACCGATGCTTCTCTCCAGGGTTGGGGAGCACATTGCCAAGGGACTTGTACTCAGGGTCTCTGGACTCCTTGGGAGTCCGCTCAGCAGATCAACTTCCTGGAGCTCAGAGCCATCCGCCTAGCGCTCAAAGACTTCTCTCACCTGATTTCTCACCAGTCAGTACTCGTCCAGACAGACAATCAGGTTGCCATGTTCTACGTGAACAAGCAAGGCGGAACCGGCTCCTTCCTTCTCTGTCAGGAAGCGCAGAAGCTCTGCTCTTGGGCCATCCATCGCAACATCGTCCTCAAAGCTGTCTATCTCCCAGGTCAAGAAAAACTACCTGGCAGACAAACTAAGCAGGGTCCTCCAACCGCACGAGTGGAGGTTGGATCCGCTTGTGGTTCAGCGGATCTTTCTCCGGTGGGGCCTCCCCACCATGGATCTGTTCGCCAGTCCTCTGAACCGACAGCTTCCCAGATTCTGCTCTTGACAGCCGCATCCCCTCCGGGTGGCGGCGGATGCTTTTCTGATTCCATGGTCCACAGGCCTCTTGTATGCCTTTCCACCCATGCCCCTGGTGTCTCGGACGCTCTTCAAGGTTCTCAGAGACAAGGCGTCGGTGATCCTAGTGGCTCCCCGGTGGCCGAGACAACCTTGGTTCCCGCTTCTGATGCAGCTGGCGGTGGACACACCTCTTCCTCTGGGGTTTCAGCCCGACCTCCTCTCGCAGGATCAGGGGACGCTCCTGCACCCCAACCTTCGGTCCCTTCATCTGATGGCCTGGCTGCTGAAAGGGTAGTCCTTGCTCCTCTCCAGCTACCTCCAGATGTGGAAGAGGTCGTCTTGGCCTCCAGGAGGCCTTCCACCCGGACGTCCTACGCTCTTAAGTGGCGTCGGTTCTCCGTCTGGTGTACTCAGCAGTCTCAAGACCCCTTCTCCTGTTCAGCATCAGTGGTATTGCAGTACTTGCTTTCCCTTTCCAATCTTGGACTTACGTCCAACTCGGTCAAGGTCCACCTCAGTGCTATTTCTGCGCACCACCTACCGGTGGAGGGTAGGCCTCTTTCCAGCCACCCTCTGGTGGCTCGTTTTCTCCGGGGCCTCCTCCTCCTTAAACCACCTTTGCGCCCACCAGCTCCGAACTGGGATCTCAATGTGGTTTTACAGCGGCTTACCTGTCCGCCTTTTGAGCCTATGGCTACCTGTCCTCTTCGTTTTCTTTCCTGGAAAACCTTGTTCTTGGTGGCCCTCACTTCTGCTAGACGCATTAGTGAGCTGCAGGCCCTGGTTTCTGATCCTCCTTACACTAGGTTCTACAAGAACCGGGTAGTCCTACGGACTCACCCTAAGTTTCTTCCTAAAGTGGTTTCCCCTTTTCACATCAACCAGGAGGTGGTACTTCCGACCTACTTTCCCAGGCCACACTCCAGCCGGGCTGAGATGGTCCTGCATACCCTGGACTGTAGAAGAGCGCTAAACTTCTACCTTGACCGTACGCGGGAGCACCGGAGGGCGGTTCAGCTCTTCATGTCTTATGACCCCAACAAGTTGGGGCTCCCTGTCTCCAAGCGTACTCTGTCCATCTGGATTGCGGACTGCATCGCTTGGGCTTACAAGGCTGCGGGCCTCGTGCTGGAAGGTAGAGTCACCGCTCATCGTGTTCGGGCGAAGGCTACGTCAGTGGCTTACCTCCGCTCTGTTCCGTTGGCAGACATCTGCCGGGCCGCTACTTGGTCTTCAAGCCAGACTTCTGCAGCCCATTACTGCCTGGAGAGGGAGTCCCGCAGGGACAGTGCTTTCGGGCAGGCAGTCCTCCGTAACCTCTTCGAGGTTTAGGCAACTCCTACCCTCCATCCCGGATGTTGGGCTACCGGTTGGAGACGTATTCAGAGAAGATTCCTTCCTTCTGTGCTGCTGAGCTAGAGGGAGCTCATTTTTGTGCTTAGGGTCTCCGGTAGCCTTAAGCTTGGGAGTCCCATATGTGAGGACTGACTTCCTGCTTGGTCCTGGAGAAAGCGTAGTTACTCACCTGTAACAGGTGTTCTCCAGGAGCAGCAGGAATCAGTCCTCACAACCCTCCCTCCTCCCCTTGGAGTTGCAGTTATATGTTTTCGTTTTTGCTAATTTTTGCTGTCTTTTTGCTATGTCATCTGACTGAGCAAGATGGCACCCTTGGGCGGGAAGAGGACCGCGCATGCGCGCTGCAATTCCCAAAGGCTTTCTCTGAAAGCTGGGGAAAATTGCTCAGCGAGGGCTCCGTCGGCGCCGACGTCACCCATATGTGAGGACTGATTCCTGCTGCTCCTGGAGAACACCTGTTACAGGTGAGTAACTACACTTACTGAGAAGGCTACCAGAGCTCCGCCTGAAAAATCCGCTTGAGCTCACCCTTGGCTCTCGACCCCACCAGGGTGTCAAGTGTTAGCAACCGCTGCTCTCCCGCAGAAGCCGCCTCCACGGAGGGACAGGCAGCGAAGAGACCTCCCAGAAAACGACGGAACCTCACCTAAGGTCCAAGGAACGCAGGTTACAAGCAAAGTGTTCTTGCGTAAGTCCCAAACCGACAACTAAACAGGCACAGCCGGATTCCACGAGGGAGAACAGAACCGAGGTCCATCCAGACAGAGGTGGGAAGCAAAATGAGGGAAACGGAAAAAACCACCAGCGTCAAACACCCTATTTGTCACACCTCTTAAGGGCTTTATTCTTTGCAACACAAAGTAGCTCTACAGCTATGTCCTGGACCAGTTGGAGTCTTTTTAATTGAGAATGTGGAATGCAGCTAAGCAATGAGTTGCAATAAACCAAGCGTGATCCACCAAGGGCATATAAGAGGGTGTCAAGTGCCCCAGAGTCCAGCGTTGTTTCAGAAGATGTGGAGTCTTACATGGTGTGACAAAAAAGAAAGGAGACTCTGGTAGCCACGCCCACGACGCAATGCCAGTAGGCCAACTGCTTACATCACCTGGATATGCCCTCTGGAATTGGAGGAACCATGCAGAAGTAGCAAATCGCCGACGTGATCCATGGGCCCTCTCCAGATCATTGGAACCGCAAAAGACTTTGATGGTCTTTTCCCATCCATCCACAGCCTGAGATCTGCTACACATGTATTGCAGCATATGTGTGGCGCCTAGCTTTTATCCTGATCTTTTATTCTGCAGCCAAAATATAAATTGTAGGCTTTCTGAACCGCCACAGTCATATGCCATTTTTGTGATGTAAAAGTCACATCACCACAACTAGAGCAGAAATTATCTGCATGATTAACACCAGGACGAGGAATCGCCAAATATGCTGTGAGTGACCTATCGGTATAAAATAAATATGTCTTTTTTGTTTTTTTGTTTTTGTTTTTTTTTACTGTCAAGCGAGGCAAATTTAAGTAGTGACTGCAGCAACTGGTTTTGGACAGTTATTTCGATTGGTTGCAAGTAAAGATTATGCAAGCTCACGCAAATGTTGCAGAATACACTGGTAATGGTCCCCACTGACTAATGAAGAGCACATATCTTAGCAACCAGACCCAGTCGGCCATTTTCACTATGACCTCTGAAAGGCATAGAATGGACCGGGCCACGGCCCCGTACCAATGCGTCGACGCTATCCAGTAGCCTCATATGTCCTTTGCTAAACATCGACCCGTCGCCGCAGACTGACAGGTCGCCATGAGGTCCAATATGGGCTGACCGCATCTGAGCACACGCGGCGCACACACCGCCTGATGCAATCTCACTCCTCCGGCAAACACTCGGACCCCGCTAAGGACATTCGCCACCACAGTGTCCCCACCGAAACGCCAAGGCTTCAACCGCGCACGCTGTCCCTTCGCTCGGGCCACCCTGACCACCCGACCGACTCCACCCTGCCGATCGAAATAGGCCACCATCCCGGAGATCTCAGACAGCACCTACAGCACTCGATCCGCTACCGTGTCCGTGAATGCCTGCTACGGCTGACGTACCGCGTACCGTTCCAGTCAGACGATGGAACACTGGGCGTGCTGCGTACACTAAAACGCCTTGTACATAAAGGATCCCCAAAATGTAGCCGAGTCTAACCACGCTCCGGCCAAGCTCCCGGAAGAGAGGGACAGAACCTTATAAAAAAAGAAGTGGGGACAATTAGGAAGGCTTTCCTGTTTGATTATTCTTTTTTTTTTTTCTTTTTACAACTCCATAAGGGCCACAAGGCACACAACCGAACAGGGCATTGTCCAGAGAACGCAAGGCCCCTCCTCCAGGCTGACTCCACAGCCTAAACCGGCAGTCACCTTGGCTGATGCCGAGCAGCGCGGAAGCCAACTTGTAAGCCCAGCATATGAAGTATGCCTACTAGTACAGCATTCCACAATGGAGGGACATGTAACCGGACGGCTTTGAATATGAACCTACAGATATCCCGCGCTTGCTCCAAGACAAGCACTGTGCAGCCTACTGGTCTTCCCGGAGCACCGCCACGACCCGAAGACCTAAACCGGCCAGCAAAAGACGACGTACGCTGGGCCCGAAGGAACCTGGTTGAACGGACCCCAGCACTCCCTGTATCGTTAGGATCGGAGCCTCCCCCCAAGGACTCAGCCCTGGCTGAAACCGGCTGAGCATAACTCCAGGCCCTGCGGCGAGCCCCCACGAAGAAGTGGGACGCAACGATGCCTTGAGGAAAGGGAAGGCCCAATGGGTGAAGCAAGTTGCTAGCCGACCAAGGGAGCAAACCCCACACGCGCACCTCAACGGAAGGTCGGAAGAACCGAGGATTCTGGTCCCACAGGTGCACCTGCTAGCCTTTAACAACATACACCTCCGCAGGTACAAAAAACTTAAATTGTGAGCACCTTCAGGGGCAAGGGGAATAGACGACAGCCTCCGACTGTTGACCACCTTGTCTTGCACAACAGACAACAGCACCCCACCAAACAAATGATTGGGAATATATGACCTCAGAACCCCAAGACAGAGGTAAAACAGTAGAACGTGCAGTGGACGTGAATTTCCAGATCTGCCAGCCCCCCTGCCCACATTGAGAAGAGGCAGAGAAGAACTGGACCGGCGGATCTGGAGGGGTGCCTCCTGGACAGCCGGGCCACCGAAGGGAAAGCTGATGACTGAGGCCCAAACTCCTCAGGATGGCCCCGTCTTGCATTAGCAACCCCATGCAACGCCATGACAACCCCACTCACGATATCCCAAGCGATCTCTGTCATTGCTGCAACAATCACCTGAGCATGAGATCACAGACGGAACACGGACATGCAGATGCACTCAAGGAGAGCGCACCTAAGAAGTACGAGCCTATCCAACATGCAGCACCACATGTCCAGGTGTCCCACTCCTGTCACCCAAAACACAGGACGCTTGAACCTAGGTGACCGTCATAGCAAAGACAGGGAGGCCTGACTGCCGCTATCAACCCTTCCAGGACCCTGGAACACTAAGCCCCGGACTGTGCCATCCAGCAACACTTCTCACGATCCCCAGCAGGGGCCTTTCCCCAGATGGCCCAGACGGGCAGTGTTCCCGCCAAATGGGCAAGCTGCGCTCTGATAACATAGTGCAGAAAACCAAATCAAAGTGTCTTAACCTAGCTAATTTTTGTCTAATAGTGATCATTCATAATATCAGCCAGGCTCAATCATAACATTAGTATTAATGATCTCTAAAGATTGAAGAGTTACTAATGTAACACTAATTGGGTTTTTTTGTTGTTGTTTTTTTAAAGAGCTTCAAAGGCGATCTTGGAAACTACAGACCAATGAATCTGAGTTCAGTGCCAGTTAAATGATAGAACTTGTTCTGAAAAGCAGCACCAAGCTGTCTTTTCAAAGGGTTAATAAACATGTGAGTAAGCCAAATGATATGTATCGGGATGTTTTAGAAGGTACTTGACAAAGCCCCTTATGAACTTCTCCTGAGGAAGGAGATGATGTGCTATTATAGAATGGGAAATGGATCAAAAACAGGAACACAATAGGACTAAATGGCCAGTTTTCTCACAGGAGACCCATAAATAGTGGAATGTCTCGGGATCTGCACTGGAACTGGCATCTGGTAACATCTACTGCACTGAAATGATCTGGAAAAGAGATCAGCAAGCATGGCGATCAAATTTGCAGATGGCATAACGACATTTAGAGGCTGTCTGCACAATTTCCAAGCGTATAAACATGGAAATAGCATCCTTATGTAAATGACAATTTCAGAAAGGGCTCAATTTGTAGGTGGTTGTGCCACCGATGACCCTGAATGGCCAAATCCTAGCACGGAAACCTGCTGCTGACAGACGTCGCTAACTGCCAGAATGCAGACAAAGGTAAAGGCACCCCCCAAGAAGTAAAACCCAAACCAATCACATTGCATTCAAAGAACTATAAACTATCATGAAATTAAAATTAGAATTAAAATTAAAAGTAACAGCAAAAGGAAGTCCTTATCTGGGTGTAGCCGCGTGGAACAGCGTCGTCTGCTCAAACGCGGGGCTGCTCCGCTCTCCGCCACGAGGCCTCAGCCCTGCCGAGAAAATGGCGCCAATCCGAAGCAGGCCCGTTTGGCGCCAAACACCACAGAGGCGGCAAGAGCTCAGAGCCCCTCCATGCGGACTCGAGAGACTCCCTTGTGGCGCCGGGATGCAGCAGTTACCCCGCTGTAGCTGCGGGGTGAAGAGCTGTCCAGACACGCTGCTGCCTCGCGCCACCAGAAGTAGCAGACGCTGCGAGCCCCGGCCCACCGGCTAAAGAACCTCGAACGGCCTGAGGCTCCCGCCGCGATGGGAATCTGCTGCATGGACACTGCCAAAATGCAGGTGTTCCACAGAGCTCTCCCCCGTACAGTCCTGGGGGAGAGATCATCACCGGGCACAGAGACCGAAGAATCCCAAGCAGAGAGGCTAGCTGGCAGCGTGAACTTTGAAAAGGGACAGAACCCCCCTTTACACTAAGGCCGACTAGGTGAAAATAAATAAAGTAAAAGTAAATGAAATTAAATGAAAATGAAAATGAATTCAATTTACAGGATTACACCTAAAGAAGGGCAAAAGAAATGCAAGGTAAATCAAATCCTGACTAACTGCTCCTAAACTGCTTCTCAAGTGAGCCCAGCACCTAGGCTCACTACGTCCTCATGCTGCATGGAGACTGGACACACTGGGGGATCATGGGAGAAGACCAGCAGGATATACCCGGTGATGTCACAAGTTTGACTTGTCCAGTCTCCATGTTGCAGGAGGAGGTGCACTACCCAGTGGTGGAGGACTGAACTGTAGGACCGATAAGGAATAAAGAAGTTATGTCTGTATCAGAAGGCTGTCCATCTTTCTACACTGATGGTGCTGGGCTTAGGTCAATCCTGTCTACAAAGGTTTTTTTACTTGGTGCTGAGGGTGCAGGTAATTGTGCTGAGAAGTCGAATCATGTGTGCATTCTTTTGCACGAAGGTGATAGCACTTTTCCAGCATTTTCAAATGCGGCTTATAACTTATTTTGAGATCTGTATGACTGTGCCAAGGATGTCTGTGCCTCAGGTCACGATCTCACAGCCAAGATTTGCACCGAGCCATAGGATATACTGCTCTGCCTCTTTACAACAGGACATTTAAGTCACTGAAGAGGGAACAGAGGCAAAAATCAAGAGGAGGCCCTCATAGGGGCCACAGATTCAGCCAGTCTCTGCACCAAGAAAGTTTTCTGGTCTTCTCTCTGTACAATAGCCTCTTCTCTGCTTCATTATTTATTTATTTATTTATTTACATTTTCTTATATACCGCGCTATTTTCCATCAGTGCGGTTTACATGGAACATTTTACATACAAATTTCAAATGACTTGATTTGTGTTTACAAATAACAGGAATAGGAACTTGGAAAGAAACAGGGGTAACTACTTACATCTGTACAATGCAAATTGATTGGACATTTGCGTAGATTTGCCTAGCTGGATGGTGAGTTATCAGTGGTGCTGTCATCCGGGTAATGTAAGAGGAAGAGGTAATGTTTCACGGCTTTTCTGAACTAGGTTAGATTGGTGATATCACGGATACTGTGTGGAAGGGTTTTCCAGCATTTAGGTACGGCGAGCTTAAAAGCTCTGTTCGTTGTGCTTTAGCAACACTTGGTCGTTTCTTTTGGGACTACTAGTTTACTGGCGGCATGAGATCTTCTAGATCTATTAGGGGGGGTTATCAGTATGAGATCGGATAAGGAAGATGAGGCGAGTCCATTTATGATCTTGAAGGTCATTAGTATGGTCTTGAATGTGATCCTACCTTTTATAGGGAGCCAGTGTAATTGTTTCAGGATGGGTGTCATGTGTTCCCTTCATGGCAGCGCCCTGGAGAACTCGTGCTGCTGAGTTCATTGCTAGCTGTAATGGAAGCAAAGTGGATTGTGGTAGACCATGGAGTATTGGGTTGGCATAGTCGATATGTGGTAAGACCAGAGCTTGATATACTGTCCGGAAGTCATCTGGTTCAAGTAGGGAGCGTAGGTGTCTGAGGGATCGGATTTTATGGTATACGGCTCTTGCTACATTGCTTATATGGGTCTTCATGTCTAGTCGCTGGTCAAGTGTGACTCCCAGGTATCTGATGGAGGGTTTGGTCAGATGTTCTGCATCTTGGACCTTCAAGTAAGGAGGAGTGATGAAATTTGGGTTCCTTGTGATGAAATGGACTTCGGTTTTCTTATGTTGTATCCGAAGATTTTGCGTTTGGAGCCAGCTGGCTACTGCATCGAAACAGTCTGTCAGTGGGGAAAGGTCAGGGTTCTCAGTAGTGAATGGCATATACAGGAGAACATTGTCAGCATACAACAGACAGCTCACCTTGAAGGACCGGATGATCTCACAGATAGGTTGCATATATATATTAAACATGAGTGCAGAGAGAGATGATCCTTGCGGGACCCCTTGACTCTGGTGGAAAGGTTCTGATGTTGTTTCTCCTTATCTTACGAGTTGCCATCTATCGGAGAGATACGACTTGCACCATTTAAGTGCAGAGTCACATATCCCCTTCTCCTGGAGGTGGTGTAGGAGGAGATCATGGCAGACTGAGTCGAACGCGGCTGCGATGTCTAAGAAGATGAGCACATATCCCTGGCGTATGTTATCAATTCCTGTTATTATGGTACTGAAGAGGATGGTGAGGAGAGTCTCCACGCCATGAGCAGCTCTAAAACCGTGCTGACATGAATCAAGTGGGGCAGAAGCATCAATATGTTCTTGGATTTGTGTTTGAACTTCTTTTTCGATGATTTTCGCCAAGAGTGGGATGCTTGATATCGGCCTATATGAGTCTGGCTTCTTAGGGTCAAGCTTACTGTTTTTTAGTAGTGGCCTGATAGAGGTACATTTGAGGGATTGGGGAAAGGTCCCATTTGTGAAGGAGCAGTCCATTAGCTTGGATAGAAAAGGGCTGACAGTCGATCGTAGCTCTTTTATCCAGAACACCGGGCAAGGGTCGGTTTGTGCAGTGGTTGTGTTGATTCCGGAGATTATATCTTCAATTTGTTTTTTAGATGGCTTGGAAAAAATGGATAGTGGTGCTAGTGATCCTGGTTTGATTGGAGTGTTGGGAGCAGTGAACTTATTGGTCTGGCACAGCTTCATTTGTAAGAGGTCAGCAAAGACTTGAGGATGGATCAGGCTAGGTTTCTCAGGTGCTGGCTCTTTTGTTAGGTTCTTTACCAGGGTGAATAGGTTGTGTGGTTTGTTTAGGGACCGCTTTAGTGTGTCTGTGTGGAATCTTTTTATGCTCTCGGATATCGCTTGGCAGTGTTTTTCCAGTTGCACATTGTATGCTTTTAGATCATCCGTGGAGTGGGTTCTGCG
Organism: Ichthyophis bannanicus; assembly: GCA_033557465.1. NCBI lineage: Eukaryota > Metazoa > Chordata > Amphibia > Gymnophiona > Ichthyophiidae > Ichthyophis > Ichthyophis bannanicus. The sequence goes on along the minus strand of CM066031.1, from coordinate 1,632,457,837 downwards.
CCAGCGTCTTTCCATTTTTCTTAGGCAGGTTAATGACGCTCTAAGTTCAGCGGAGTACCAGGCTGCAGAGGTTCTTTTCTTAGTTGGATTGTTTGATGGTGGTCGCAGAGCAATAGCAGTGAACTTTTCATTCCAGGCAGATACCAGCTCATCAGGGTCGATCGACGTCAAGTCGAGGAGTGAGCCAGTTTGGTCGAGGATCGCGTCTTTGTCAAAGGCATGGAACTTACGTGGTGCTGCTTTTGTGGTATTGTTGGACTTATCGGCATTGTTCTGGGGTTTGTTTTGCAGTAATATTTGAAAAATGATTAACCTGTGGTCGGACCAGGGGACTGCAGTGTTGGAGAATATAGTAGTGTTTATTGTGTTGCCTGTATTCTGTGGGGCAAAGACAAGGTCCAGTGTACCACCTTTCACATGGGTGGGCTCATGGATCAGCTGTGTGTATCCTAATTCCTCGAGGGCATCGAGGAATGCTGAGGCTTGTGCCTCTGGCAAGGATGGTAAATTGAAGTCTCCTATAACCCAGCTTGGTGTGTTTGGGTGTTGTGAGTTGGATGCGAGATCAATTGTAGTTGCAGGGAAGTCGGGGTCAGTAGATGGGGCCCTGTATATTAGGTTGATGGAGCAGTGTTTGTTGGTAATTGTGATTGCATCTATGGATGGTGTGTTGGTTGCATGGCTCAGGTGGAAATGGAGGTCAGTTTTGGTGATAGCGAGTGCACCTCCACCTCGTTTACTGCTCCTGTGGCATGTGTGTATTGAAAAGTTGTTAGGTAGTAGCTGATTGAGGAGGACGTTATCATCATTAGAGAGCCATGTTTCGGTTATGAAGAGTATGTCTAGGCAATGGAGGGAAATCATGTCATGTATGACTGGCCATTTCTTTTGTATAGATTGTGCATTTATGAGGGCACATTTTATATTTTGCGGGTGAGTGGGTATTTCTTTTTTTAGTTTTCGTGTTGTGTTGCAGTACTATATGTAGTAGGTAGGGTTGACGAGGTTTCGCCTCGCCATCGGATGAGTGGTGGGGTGTGCTTGCCCCCCCTCCTCCTGTGGTTTTGAAGGATGGGTATTTGGTTGTGGCTTGTGGAAAATCCTTCGGTATTACCCAGCCAGCAGGCTACGAGGTATAGTGTTACTATGTAAACGCATGAGAGGGCCATGTTGTGTCACTGCTATGTATTAGTAGGGTCACTACCTTTCTGCGTTAGCTTAATTGTGGGCTAGGGGTTAGGTAATGTAAGTTGATTGCCAGGCTGGCAGTATGGGATGCAGTGATACAGCAATGCAGTGTTAAAGTAGTTGGTGATGTACGAAATATACTAGGAGTAGGGCACTAATATAGGCAATACCATGAATATATGCAATAATATAGACTATACCATGAGTACATGCACTATCCGGAATATAGGTGAAGCATGAATATATGCAGTGTAGTAATACAAGCAGTGTCGTAATATAAGTGGAAAGTACGGAATATATTAGTGGCAATGTACGGAATATACTAGGAGTACAGGCTGAAATATAGACAATACCGTGAATACATGCAATAATCCAGACAGTACCATGAAAACATGCAATAATATAGACAATACCATAAGTATATGCACTATCCGGAAATATAGGTGAAGCATGAATACAGGCAGTGTAGTAATACAATCAGTATCGTAGTATAAGTGGCAAGTCATGAACAGGCAAGTGGTATGTAAGTAAGGTCTCTCACGGAAGCTGCTCTATAGGTGGTTCTTGGCATTGCAGGTTACAGCAGCAAGCTAAATACAGCTATATCAGCGCGGGTTACATGACGAACATTTTGTGTGTATTTGTATGAGGTATCATGGCAGATATGTTCGGCGTTGTGGGGAGACACTAATGAGATAAGTAGTGATTTACAGTACCTGCGTTCGTGTCGAGGATTGCAGCTTATTCCTGGGTCATTGTGATGGTTCTTAGCTGGTATTTGGCCACTGCCTAAGGGCCATGCCAAAGGGCCCTCTGGCGAGGCCCTCAGGCGCGGGCGCGCTTGTTGAAGCCGGCTTCTTATGCTGGCTCTGCTGCACCTCCCACTGCCCCGATAGGGCAGGAGCCTCCGGGCAGGAGAATCAAGCTCCTCTCCCCCTCAGGCGCTCAACCCCGATTGGGGAGCTGCTGGACAAAGGCTGCTTCAGTCTGGGTTGCTCCTGTTGGAGCCGGCTTCTTATGCTGGCTGTGCTGCACCTCCCACTGCCCCAATTGGGCAGGAGCCTCCGGGCGGGAGAATCAAGCTCCTCTTCCCCTCGGGCACTCAACCCCGATTGGGGAGCTGCTGGACAAAGGCTGCTTCAGTTTCAGAGATGATTGAAGAAATCCTTCCAGGCTCACAGGGACTTATGCCCATAGTGTTTGCATTCAGCCTAGTTATGCTTAGAGCCCAAAGAGGTGAGACACCTCACTTAGTTGTTGAAGTCTGCAATTCTCCTTCTATAGTCTAGGCAAAATCCAAGCATGCTCTGCAAATTCCAAATATGTTGAGGCCGATTCCTGTCTGGGCATCCCCGTGCCTTCTGGGCATCCAGAATCTGGACGGGCCTGCATTGCACCCGATTCTGCTCCTGCAGGAGCTAGACATGCCCATGGGGGCAGAATTGGGTGCAACCGGCCGGATGTGCAGGCCATGCGCCGATTCTGGGCACCCGGACATCCAGCCCACTACCCAGCTAGCCCAGTCAGGCTTCTACATGGCACAGCGGTGCCCTGGCATCCCACTGCCATGGCACCGTGGCTCCAAGCAGGAGCCACAATCCTTGACAGACACAGTAAAGTTCTATTCCCCACAGCCTGACCCCTAATAGGGCCGCCGTGGCCAGGGTCATGCTTCAGGGAACCCCCTGCACCCCTTACCTTCCTTTCCAGCCTAGATCTGTTGTCCTCCACCATCTAGGGGGACTTATTCCACCTCTGAAGTGGAATATGTCGCCCATACAAATGGCAGACCCCGGACATACAGGGCTGATCCTGGACTCGGCCCTGTATGTCCGGGGTCAGGTCCCCACCCACTCCCTGCCCTTGCTCCTCATCCGGCCCACCCCCTTCCGCATACGAACAGAGCTCCCCGCACAACTTGCCTATCGTGCAGTGAGCTCTCTTCTGGATCGGCAACCCGGCGTTTAGCGGGTCTGGACGACAGGATTGGACGTCCAGCCCTGCTAAATGTGGGACAGAATGACCCCCATACTGTATATTTTATGCTGTTATGAGAGTCATTTTAGATGCCCTGTTCATGATTTGCATGTGTGAATATGATCATTAGCATGGAAATCACATCCATGCCCAAACAGCGATTTTGAAAAGGTCCAATTTTACATGTGTGTCTCAATCACATCTGCCCCCGTGTGATTTAGATGTGATTGAGACACGCATGTAAAATCGGACCTGCTTAAAGGACAGGGTAGGCACATGTAAGTCCGATCTAAAATTGGCATATCTCTGCCCCTCACACTAGACGTATTTCAGATCACAGTAATATGTGGAGAGTGAAATAAACATTGGATGTGCATCTTGTTGCTCTGTCCATATCTTCAATTTCATATAGGGTTTACATTTGGGTAACAGAAATTATCTACATTTGTATTTATTCCTGTTCACAGCATATTTACATTTTTAGGAAGTGTTTTATTTATTTATTTATTACAATCTCTTATATACCGCACTATTCGACATCAGAGCGGTTTACATGAAACAAAAAGACCAGAACAAGAAGCTGTTCTGTTTTTAGAGAGAACAGGTGTACAAACTTGGATAACATAGGGGAACTATTTACATGTACTATCTACATACAGGCGTCTTGGCAAAGCTCAATGATCTCGGATATCGCACCGAGAACGTTGATGAGGCTGTCTAGTAAGGATGGTGTAGCTACTTTAATTGGTGGCATTAGTTAGGTGTATTGCTGACTGGGTAGTACGTGAAGAACAGGTGATATTTGAGTGCTTTCCTGAACTGGGCTACGTCAGTGATAGCGCGAACGTTAGATGGTAGAGCATTCCAGCATCTTGGGGCGCAAAATCTGAATGCCCTGTTAGCCGTTGTCAAGTTGCATTTTGTTAAAGCCTTCGGAAATGTTAGTGTGTTTATTGCTGTAGGTCTTCTGAATTTGTTAGGTGGAATGGCATGAATGAGCTCTGTTAGTGAAGAGGATGCAAGACCATTGATGGCCTTGAAGGTCAGTAGTAAGGTCTTGAAAAGAAGCCTTCCATGTATGGGGAGCCAGTGCAGCTGCTTGAGGATAGGCGTTACATGGTCGTTCCTAGAGGCTCCATGAAGGACCCTCGCTGCGGCATTCATGGCAAGTTGCAGGGGGTTCAGGGTAGACTGTGGAAGGCCTTGTAAGATGGCATTAGCATAGTCGAAATGAGGTAAGATTAGAGCCTGGTATATTGTCCGAAAGTCCTCTGGATCTAGTAGGGAGCGCAGATGCCTGAGTGTTCGGATCTTGAAGTAGATTGCTCTATGTTACCTATTTATTTATTTATTATTTATTTATTTATTACAGGTTCTTATATACCACGCTATTTAGCATCAGCGCGGTTTACAATATAACAAAAAAACAGAGCAACAAGCTGTTTGGTTTTACATAGAACAGGCTTTACATAGAACAGGTACGAAAACTTGGATAAACATGGGGGATATTGCTAACTGAAACTATATACATGCTGAATGTAAATGTATATACAGCGTAATTATTATAGTTTTGATATGAGACTTGTAGAGCAGGATGTCAAAAAGGGATGGTTGGTCAGATCGGTGGCTGGATAATATGGTAATATTGTGGGAACAGGTGAGATTTAAGAGCTTTTCTGAATAGAGTCAGATCGGTGATATCCCGGATCTCAGGTGGTAAGGAGTTCCAGCATTTAGGGGCATAGAAGCTGAAAGCCCTGTTAGAGGTTGCTAGATTGCATTTTGTTGCAGTCTTAGGGATTATTAGAGTGTTTGTCGATGTAGTTCTCCTGGATCTGTTAGGTGGGACGGTCTGAATGATGTCTATTAGTGATGAGGAGGTGATGCCCTTGATGGCCTTGAATGTGAGTACTAAGGTCTTGAATAGCAGCCTTCCATGGATGGGGAGCCAATGAAGCTGTTTTAGAATCGGTGTTATGTGGTCCCTTCTTGATGCTCCGTAGAGGACTCTGGCAGCGGTGTTCATGGCCAGTTGTAAAGGGTTTAAGGTGGACTGAGGGAGGCCTTGAAGAATGGAGTTCGCATAGTCTAGGTGCGGTAAGATTAAGGCTTGGAATATAGTCCGGAAGTCATCTGGATCGAGAGGGGAGCGAAGATGACGGAGTGTTCGGATCTTGAAGTATGGAGTGTTCGGATCTCGAGTATGGAGCAGACAGAACTTAAAGATCCCAAATTACCCATGTCTACCAATAGCCAAATTAATATGAATAAAATACAGTCTCTAAAATGCTTGTATGCAAATGCTAGAAGTCTACAAAACAAGATGGGAGAGTTAGAATATATAGCACTAAACGAGAGGTTAGATATGATTGGAATATCAGAGACATGGTGGAAGGAGGACAACCAGTGGGACACTGTGATACCTGGGTACAAACTATATCGAAATGATAGAGCTGATCAAATTGGTGGAGGGGTTGCGCTCTATGTTAGAGAGGGCATTGAGTCAGAAAGGATTAAAGTTTTGCAAGAAACAAAATTTGCTGTAGAATCTCTATGGATTGAAATTCCATGTAAAAAGGGGAAGGCGATGGCAGTGGGGGTGTACTATCGTCCACCTGGCCAGAATGAAAAATGGATGATGAAATGCTCAAAGAAATCAAGGAAGCTAGCAAAAGTTACAGTGCAGTAATAATAATGGGTGATTTCAATTACCCCGGCATCGACTGGGTCAGTGTCACAACAGGACATGCTAGGGAGATAAAGTTCCTAGATGAAATAAATGACTGCTTCTTGGAGCAGCTGGTTCATGAACCGACCAGAGGGGAAGCAATATTAGACCTAGTCCTTAGTGGAACACCAGATGTAGTGCAAGAGATAAGGGTGTTGGGGCCACTTGGCAATAGTGATCATAGCATGATCGCCTTTGATTTAATTAGTGGAGGAGGGATAGTAAGGAAATCCACAGTACTACCCTTTAACTTTCGAAAGGGAGACTATGATAGAATGAGGAAAACAGTTAAGAAAAAACTAAAAGGAGCAGTTGCAAAGGTTAAAGACGTACATCAAGCTTGGGTGTTGTTGAAAAATACTATCTTGGAAGCCCAGACCAGCTGTATTCCACGCTTTAAGAAAAGTGGAAGGAAGTCCAAAAAATTGCCAGCATGGTTTAAAGCTGAGGTCAGAGGCTGTTGTTGCCAAAAAAGCATCTTTCAAGAAATGGAAAAAAGAGCCAAATGATGAAACCTGGAAACAGCACAAGCACTGGCAAGTCAAATGCAAGGCATTGATAAGGCAGGCAAAGAGAGAATTTGAGAAGAAGCTTGCTGCGGAAGCAAAAACGCGAAATAAAGACCTTTTCAAGTACATTCGTAGCAAAAAAACCCGTGAGAGAGTCAGTTGGTCCATTAGATGATAAAGGGGTTAAAGGAGCACTAAGAGGCGACAAGGCGATAGCGGAGAGACTGAATGAATTCTTTGCTTCGGTCTTTACTGAGGAAGATGTAGGGATGTTACCCACGACTGAAGTGGTATTTAAAGGTGTGGAAGAATTGAAGGAAATATCGATACATCGGGAAGATGTCCTACAACTATTAGATAAACTGAAGAGTAGCAAATCACCTGGGCCAGATGGTATACATCCAAGGGTGTTGAAAGAACTGAAATTTGAGATTGCAGACCTGCTATCAGTAATCTGTGAACTATCATTAAAATCATCTCTAATACCTGAGGATTGGAGGATCGCCAATGTAACACCAATTTTTAAAAAGGGTTCCAGGGGTGATCCGGGAAACTACAGACCGGTGAGCCTGACATCAGTACCGGGAAAAAATGGTAGAAACCATCATAAAGAATAAAATTACTCAGCATATAGATAGTCATGACCTAATGGGAGACAGCCAACATGGCTTTAGACAAGGAAGATCTTGTCTTACTAATCTGTTATGTTTTTTTGAAGGAGTGAATAAACAGGTGGACAAAGGTGAGTCGGTTGATATTGTGTATCTGGACTTTCAGAAAGCCTTTGACAAGGTCCCTCATGAGAGACTTTTGGCAAAACTAAAGAGTCATGGGATAGGAGGCAGTGTACTACTGTGGATCAGGAACTGGTTAAAAGATAGAAAGCAGAGGGTAGGGCTAAATGGCCAATTTTCCCAATGGAGAAAGGTGAATAGTGGTGTACCCCAGGGATCTGTGCTGGGTCCGCTGCTTTTTGACATATTCATAAATGACCTGGAAAGTGAAATAACGAGTGAGGTTATCAAATTTGCTGATGACACAAAACTATTTAAAGTTGTTAAAACCCAGGAGGATTGTGGAAAATTGCAAGAGGATCTTGATAAATTGGAAGACTGGGCATCAAAATGGCAGATGAAATTTAATGTGGAGAAGTGCAAGGTTATGCACCTAGGGAAGAACAACCCAAACTATGGTTACACGATGCAAGGTTCCACATTAGGAACCAACACCCAAGAAAAAGATTTAGGCGTCCTTGTGGATACCATGTTAAAACCCTCGGCCCAGTGTGCAGCGGCGGCCAAGAGAGCAAATAGAATGCTAGGTATGATAAGGAAAGGAATGGAAAATAAAACAAAAGATATTATAATGCCTCTATATCGTTCCATGGTGAGACCGCACCTTGAATATTGTGTGCAATTCTGGTCGCCATATCTTAAAAAGGATATAGCAATTTTAGAAAAGGTTCAGAGAAGAGCCACCAAAATGGTAAAGGGGATGGAAGGCTACTCCTATGAAGAAAGGCTAAAAAGGTTGGGGCTCTTTAACCTGGAAAAGAGACGGCTGAGGGGAGATATGATAGAAGTCTATAAATTAATGAACGGAGTGGAACGGGTAAACGTAGATCGATTGTTTACCTTATCAGAATATAGAAAGACTAGGGGACATGCAATGAAGCTACAGGGTAAACTATTTAAGACTAATAAAAGAAAATATTTTTTCACTCAACGTGTAATCAAACTCTGGAATTTGTTACCGGAGGATGTAGTAAAGGCTGTTAGTGTAGCTGGGTTTAAAAAAGGTTTGGACAAGTTCCTGGAGGAAAGGTCCATAAACCATTATTAAGAAGGGACCCAGGATATCAATGCTTGAACCAATACAAGCATTGTGGAACCTGTGTCCCTTGGGGAAACTGCTAGGTACGTATGACCTAGATTGGCCACTGTTGGAAACAGAATACTGGGCTTGATGGACCTTGGTCTGACCCAGTATGGCATATCTTATGTTCTTATGTTCTTATGTTCTTAGATCGCTCTGACTACGTTGGTTATGTGTAATTTCATATCAAGGCGTTGGTCCAGAGTAACCCCAAGGTATCGAATTGAAGGTTTTGTTTGGAGCTCAGCTTCTTTCACCTTTATCTGGGGTGGGGGGGTGAAAAGTGGGTCCCTAGTGATGAAGAGAACCTCAGTTTTCTTATGCTGAATACAGAGGTTCTGGGATTGAAGCCATTCAGACACAGCATCGAAACACTTGGTTAGCGGGAACAGATCCATATGAACTGTGGAGAAAGGCATGTACAGGAGGATGTCGTCTGCGTATATTAAGCATTCGACCTTGAAAGACCTGATGATATTGCAGACGGGCTGCATGTATATGTTGAAAAAGAGCGATGATAGGGAGGACCCTTGTGGAAAGCACAGTTACTTACCTGTAACAGGTGATCTCTGGGAACAGCAGGAATTAGTCATCACATATGGGTACGTCGGCACCGACGGAGCCCGCGCGGGAAAGCTCCCCAGCTTTTCAGATTAAAAGCTTTTGGGGCCTCCCACTGCACATGCGCGCTGCCTTCCCGCCTTCCTGACCAGCTCTCGTCAGTTCGAGTTTAAAGCTGAGACAATAGAGAGAGAGGACAGGAAGATAGATAGATAGAGATACAACTCCTAGGGGAGGTGGGTGGGTTGTGATGACTAATTCCTGCTGTTCCCAGAGATCACCTGTTACAGGTAAGTAACTGTGCTATCTCCAGGAACAAGCAGGAATACGTCATCACATATGGGGACTCCCTAGCTAAGATGCCTGGGAGATCCCCCTCCAAGGGTAAACCATCTTCGCATGGATCTCAGGCATCCATCCAGGGAAGGTGGGCAGGAGTTGTTTAAGTATGGAACAGGTGTTTGAGGACAGCCTGACCAAACAAGGCATCCCGGCGGGAGTCCTTGTCCAAGCAGTAATGGGCTGTGAAGGTATGAACCGAGGCCCAAGTGGCTGCTCGACAGATCTGATCTATGGACACAGAGTGAAGATGAGCCATAGAAGTGGCCATGGCCCTCACATTGTGAGCTGTGACATGGCCCTCCATAGAAATGTTCTTACTCTGGTAAGCAAAAGAAATACACTGAGCGATCCAATTGGAAAGTGTACGCTTGGTGACTGGAAGTCCCAAATGAGAAGGATCAAAAGCCACGAAAAGTTGGGAAGACTTTCGATGTGGTTGAGTCCTGTTGAGGTAAAAGGCAAGAGCTCTTTTACAATCCAGAGTATGAAGGTTCCTCTCTGCACTAGATGCATGAGGAGCAGGGAAAAAGACAGGTAGATATACCTCTTGATTAAGATGAAAAGGCGAGACCACTTTGGGCATAAAGTGGGGATTCGTCCTAAGGACCACCTTATCATGATGAAACCTAGTATAAGGTGGATGAGCCACTAAAGCCTGCAGTTCACTGATGCGGCGAGCCGAAGTGACTGCAATAAGGAAAACAACCTTCCAGGAAAGAAATTTGAAGGAGGTAGAGTCCAAAGGCTCAAAAGGTGGCTTCATAAGCTGACCTAGAACGAGGTTCAAATCCCATGCTACCGGAGGAGGTCGGATGGGAGGTTTAGTTAGAGTCAGGCCTCTCATGAAACGTGCAACAAGAGGATGAGAGGAGACAGGTTGTCCATTTATAGGTTTTAAGGATGCTGCAATAGCACTCAAATGGACCCTTACTGAATTCGTCTTAAGGCCTGCATTTGAAAGATGCAGGAGATAGTCCAAGAGGGAATTCAAAGGAAGTGCTAGAGGGTCAAGACCCTGCTGAGCACACCAAATGGAAAAACGTTTCCATTTGAAAGCATAAGAACGCCTCGTGGAAGGTTTCCTAGAGGCATGAAGGATATCTGTCACAGGTTGAGAAAGATTAAAGTCTTGAAGACTTAGGCCTTCAGTAACCAAGCTCTGAGATGTAGGGATTTGGGGTTTGGGTGCCACAAAGTCCCCTCCTCCTGAGACAGAAGGTCTGGCGCAGCTCCCAGGTCCAGGGAGGATCCCTGGGAGAGATGCAGAAGTAGAGGGAACCACACCTGGCGTGGCCAGCGGGGAGCTATGAGGATCATAGTCCCGTGATCCCTCTGGAGCTTGAACAGAGTCTTGGATATTAGAGGAATGGGTGGAAAGGCATAGAGGAATTCCTGACCCCAATGCAGGAGGAAGGCATCGTGGGCCTGAGCTCCCTGACACTGAGTTCTGGAACAGAACCGGGGAAGTTTGGCATTCCACGGACTTGCAAAGAGGTCTATGTCCGGGGTCCCCCATTCCTGAAAGATTCTGCGTATCTGGTCCATATGTAGGAACCATTCGTGTGGAAGCAGAACTCGACTGAGTCTGTCTGCACGAGAGTTTTGAACTCCTGGAAGATACACTGCAAGAAGGTGAATTTGATGCTCTCTGGCGAAGGCCCATATTCTGAGAGCTTCGTTGCAAAGCGACAGAGAGCCTGTCCCTCCTTGTTTGTTTATATAGAACATGGCTACCTGATTGTCTGTCTGAACTAGGACAGTCAGGTTGACAAGGAGGGTATAGAAGACCTTGAGGGCAAGGTAAATCGCTCGCAGTTCCAGGAGGTTGATATGAAGGGTGGCCTCCTGTGGAGACCAAGTGCCCTGAGTGGAGAGGTTCTGAAGATGAGCTCCCCACCCTGTTTGGGAGGCATCTGTTGTGAGGGTTGCTTGGGGCAACAAAGGTTGGAAGGGGGCCCCCAACAACAGATTCTTGGTGGATGTCCACCATTGGAGGGACCAAAATAGACGGCTTGAGGTGAGTATTTGGTCGGAGAGCGCTCCAGATGCTTGAGTCCACTGGGTGGCCAAGGTCCATTGAGCTGCTCTCATATGCAGACGAGCGTAGGGCACCACATGTACCGTGGAGGCCATGTGGCCCAGAAGTCGCAGCATTTCCCAGGCTGTCAAATGACTGCTGGACTGAGCTTGGGAGGCCAAACTCAGCAGGCGTTGGGCCCTGACCTGAGGCAGGTAGGCCCTTGCAGTGATGGTGTCTAACTGGGCCCCTATGAACTCGAGAGACTGAGTAGGGATTAGTTGAGACTTGGGAAGGTTTACTACCAGTCCCAGATACTGCAGAAGACGCCTTGTGCGGTCCCGGGAAATTTGGGCCTGGGACTGAGAGGGAGCTCGGATGAGCCAGTCGTCCAGGTATGGGAATATGAAAATTCCCAGGCCTCTTAGAAAGGCAGCTACGACTGCCATGCATTTGGTGAACACTCTTGGAGCAGAGGCTAGACCGAAGGGGAGTACTCTGTACTGGAAATGTTTTCCCTGAAACAGAAATCGAAGGTATTTTCTGTGGGATGGGTGGATGAGTATGTGTGTATACGCATCCTTTAGGTCTAGAGAACAAAGCCAATCCTGACTCTGAAGGTATGGAAGGAGAATGCCCAGAGAAAGCATTTTGAATTTCTCCTTGAAAAGAAATTTGTTCAATTCTCTCAGATCCAGAATTGGTCTGAAGCCCTCTGTCTTCTTTGGTATTAGAAAATAAGGGGAGTAGAATCCCGTCCCCTGTTGAAGAAGAGGGACCTCCTCTATTGCCCCCTGGGCAAGGAGGGAGGAGACTTCCTGACCCAAGAGGGCCAGGAGAGATGGGGGAGAATTGAACTGCCTCACCATAGTATAAGGAGGAAGGTCGGAAAAATGGAGTTTGTAACCCTCTCTGATGATAGAGAGGGTCCATTGCTCTGATGTAATTTGCTCCCATCTGGGAGCAAAGTGAGCTAACCTTCCGGGTATGGTGAGGGGCTCTGGTTGTTCTAGAGCCAGAAAAGTTAAGTTCTCTAGTGGCAAGTCAAAACCCCTGAGGGGGTGGAGCCTGCTGAGGCGTAGCAGACGCCGCAGGCTTTGACCTTGCCTGTTTAGGTTGCTGACATTTAGCAGCAAAACGAGGCTGAGAGGATTGTTGGCCAGTATTTGTAGAAAATCTGGACTTCTTGTAATAAGGCCTCTTAAAAGACTTCTTCTTCTTGGCAGGAGTGGAGGTAGACTTAGAAAGTCTATCTAAGGTGGCATTTTCTGCATCCATTTGAGTGGCCTTAATTTGCCACTCCTCACCAAATAAGTTCTCACCTGTACAGGGCAGATTTCGTAAGCCATCTAGGACCCAAGGTTCTAGATCAGAAGCCTGGAGCCAAGCAAGACGTCGGGCTGCTATAGCAATGCCTGAAGCCCTACCAGCACCCTCAAAGGAATCAAAAGCTGCCCTGTTGGAGAATTTTGAAATATCCAAAAGGTGTTTCACTAAGGAAATGAACTGCTCCCTCTTATCCTCAGGGATAAAGGGGGCAAAATGCCGAACTTTTAGAGCGATTTCACTGAGAAACATGCCCATGTAAAGACTATAGGAATTAATCCTGGCTATAAGCATAGTAGCCTGGAAAATTTTCCTGCCAAAAGAGTCTAGAGTCTTACATTCTCGCCCTGGAGGAGTAGAAGAGTGCCTTTTGGTACTCTTTATCTTCTTTATTGCAGACTTCACCACAATAGAATGGTGAGGCAACTGGGTTTTTTGGAAACCAGGAGAAGGGGGGACACGGTACATGGTGTCCAACCTGCGAGAAGAAGGAGACAATGTTAGAGGAGCCTCCCATAAGTCCATCAAGTGTTCTTGAAGGATTTCATGGATAGGCAGGGTGACTGCCTCTTTAGTAGACTTAGAGTATCCTAAAATATCCAGTTTCTTTGATCTGGGTTCCTTTTCAGAGGATGAAGCAATAGAAAGACCTTTAGCCATTTCTATGATGAAGTCCTGAAAGGACAAATCCTCTGGTGGAGACATTCACCTGTTAGGAGAAGAAGGCTCCTCAGGAAGATCAAGGGAGAACTCATCAGAATCATCAGAGGAGTTAAAATCCTCTGAAGAAGCAGAGTATCCTCTATGTGCTTCCAACGCACGATACGCATACCGTTCGGTATCGACATCGGGCGTACCAGGTATGGGATCGGTACCGGGCAAAAGCCCGGATCCGGCATGCGGAACCGATCTGCGTTTGGAAGACGATGGCCTCGGTTCCGGTATGGAAGCCATTACCGGAACCGGACCCGGTACCGCTGGCTGCGGTACCGAGGGCGTAGCAGCATTAATAAAAGCCAGAATGGCCTGCTGCATGACTTGGACAGTATTGCTCATAGACGCCACTGCTGCCTGGATGTCGGTACCGGTATGGGCCGGTACCCCAGAGCAGTACAACAGGTGATCTGTCGAGGCCGCGCCATCGATGTCAACCTGTGACCCCATGATTGCTTTGGAGGCCGGAGCCTCCCGCCGGGGTTTTTTGGCCTGGGCAGAATCCTCGAACTCAGAATTGAGAGCCTCTCGATCTTTAGAAAGAGATTTGCTTTTAGAGGATTTGCCCACTGGAGTTTTGGTTACCTGAGATCCATCCGGAGAGGAAGACCTGGATGATTGTGATGCTTCTGAAGGAAACAGCACATGGAACTTGTTGGCCCGGTTCTGCAATCCACGTTTCGACATCTGGGAGCAGGATGGGCAGTCCGGTATGGAATGGTCAGGTCCTAAACATTTAAGACACCATTCATGGGTGTCTGTAAGAGGAATGACAGCACTGCACTTGGTACACTTTTTAAAACCAGGAACTGGCTTCTCCATGAGGAGAATTTGTGTAGGCCTGAAGGCCTAACAAAGTACCAAGCTGTGCTGAAGAAAAGAAAAATATTTATTTATTTTTTTTTTAAAAGAAAGAAAGAGAGACCGGCAGTACCGGTTTCAGAATGGGGAAGGCAGGTACGCGGTCTAAAGAAAACAATAAATCAACAATTTCTTCAGCGGTGACAGGAACACGACCTGCTGGCTCCGCGGAAAAAAAGAAACTGACGAGAGCTGGTCAGGAAGGCGGGAAGGCAGCGCGCATGTGCAGTGGGAGGCCCCAAAAGCTTTTAATCTGAAAAGCTGGGGAGCTTTCCCGCGCGGGCTCCGTCGGTGCCGACGTACCCATATGTGATGACGTATTCCTGCTTGTTCCTGGAGATCGCCTTGACTCTGATGGAAAGGTGTAGATGTTGTCGCTCCTGAGGTTACATACTGCCATCTCTGCTCTAGGTATGATCTGCACAATCGAGGGCAGTGCCATTGATGCCCTTTTCTTTTAACCACCCTATTAAAAGATCGTGATGTACAGAGTCAAAGGCCGCGGCAATGTCTAGGAAGATAAGAACAAAGCCTTGGCGGATGTTGTCAATGCCTGTGATAATGTTGTTGCAGAGGGTGGTAAGGAGGGTTTCTACCCCGTAAAACTCTCTGAAGCCATGCTGGCATTGATCTAAAGGGGAGGCGGTGTCAATGTGGTCCTGTATTTGCCTTTGAGCTTCCTTTTCAATTATTTTGGCTAGAAGTGGCATACTGGCTATGGGTCTATAAGATTCAACCTTTTGTGGGTCGAGTTTGGGGTTTTTCAGGAGGGGTCTAATGGAGGTCCTTTTGAGGGCTGATGGGAAGGAACCAGACGTGAAGGATAGATTCATCATTTTAGTGATGATAGGGCTGAGATCACAGCGTAGTTCCTTGATCCAATAGGCTGGGCAGGGGTCGGTTTGTGCAGTAGTTGTGTTGAGGGCCGCAATGGTGTTCTCGACATGCTTCTTAGATGGTGTGAAGAACATGGATAAGTTAGATAGGCAGATGGTGTCTTGAGCAGGGATTGTTGCGATGCTGTCATTTTGAAGTAGCTTGGATTGTAAATAGTCAGCGAAAGCTTGTGGGTGAATGAGTTCAGGTTGTTCAGACAAAGGTTCCTTCGAGAATGTCTTGACTAGATTGAAGAGATCGAGTGGTTTATTTAGTGATCTTCTAAGTGTATCAGTATGGTATTGTTTCATTTTAGCCATGACTGACTCTCTGTGTGTAGCCAGATGTAGTTTGTAAGCTGACTGGTCTGCCATCGAGTGTGATCGACGCCACCGTTTTTCCAGTCTTCTTAGGTGTGTGAGGGACGCTCGTAATTCAGGGGAGAACCAAGGAGCGGGTTTTCTTTTCTTTGGGTTGTTACTCTGGTTTGGTTGTAGTGCAATGGTGCTGAGATTGCTATTCCAGGTGGCGATCAGGTTTTCCAGGTTGAGGGATGTCTCATTGAAGAGAGGAAGGGTTTCAGCAAGAATATGCTCTCTGTTGAATGCTATGAACCTCCGAGAAGTTACTTTTGTTGGTGTGATAGCGCTTTTGCTGCTATGTAATGGAGATTTGCTCTTGATGGGAATGTGGAAGGTGATTAACCTGTGGTCTGACCAAGGTACTGGAGATACAGATGTATCTAGGTTATTGTTAGAGTCAAGGGCTGTTAGGGTGGCAAAGATCATGTCAAGGATGTTTCCTTTTTTGTGTGTGGGTTCTTTGACAATTTGCTTGTAGCCCAGCTCATTAATTGCTTCTAGGAAGGCTGAGGAGTGGTTGGGGTGGAGTGTAGGGAGATTAAAGTCTCCTAGTATCCAATTTGGAATATTAGGTTTGCGTGTGTTAGCTGCTAGGTCCAAAATGTTAGGCAGGTCGTCCGGGGAGGATGAGGGTGCTCTGTATATTAAATTGATGGAGCACTGCTCATTTTCAATGGATATGATGTCCATGTTGATTGAGCTTGTGGAGTCAACGGTATGGAAATGTAGGTCCGATTTGGTGAGCATGAGAGTACCTCCGCCTCTCTTGTTGTCTCTATGCTGGGAATGGACGGAGACGTTGGAAGGCATGAGTTGATTGATGATTACATTATCTCCGTCAGTTAACCAGGTTTCAGTTATCATAAGAATATCCAGATTGTGGGAAGAAATTATGTCAGCGATCACTGGCCATTTCTTATGGATGGACCGTGCGTTTATGAGAGCACATTTTAGGTTCAGAGGATAAGTGGATTCAGCTTGTTTGTTCTTCGTGGAGTGTTGAAGAGCTATGTGTATTAGGTGAGAGTGACGCATGGAGGTTTCCACTCTTGGGTTAAGATAAGGAGATTCCACCCATCTTTTTCCCTGGTTTTGGAGTATTGGAATATGATGAGCTGTGTGGTGAAGAGCAAGGGATACGTTAAGTCAGCCTAGGAGGAAGAGGATGCAGCTGGCCAGAGCATTGATTGGAAGAGCCATTTGGCAGTTTCGGTTAAACCGATGAGGCACTTTCAGAGAGGAAAGGAGATGCTGTTACACTTGATTACTCCGGTACTATCACACCTGAGAGAGAGTGCTCAATGTGGTATGGGTGACTGTGAGCAACTAGGTGGTAGAAGAGGGTATCTAGAGGCTTGTAGCTCAGTGATATAAGGTACAGAATTTGGTTAGTAACCTGGAGGTTATGTGACTGCAGTGAGACCACAATCAAACTGTATAGGATAGCATGTGAACTCAAGTGGCCGTCATACCTAGAGGATGAGTAGCAGTGGGGAGAATAAACCTAAATTATAACAAAAAGTGGATTGACAATGAATCATATTCAGATAGTATCAGAAACAGTTAGCATCATAATCACATAACCTGATATATGTGATTGTACAGGCTAAGTATTTATGTAGTAGCTGGATTCAGTTTAGAATGCTAGTTGGGTGAGAAAGTCAGTCTCTAGAGCGGTAAAGTCCCATGGAGAAAGACATTTTCAATAAGGGAAGCATGTACCTGGTTGTGCGTACTTCTTAGTGCTTTCAGGTTAGGTTGAGGATACTGAGGCCAGGGCACACGAGGGAAATGTAGTTGATGGGGTCTTATTGGCGTTACCAGAGTCGGCGATCAGGCGATAAGGTCACTGGTGCGATGTGGGTCCAGATGATTGGTGTTTGGTCTTCTTTCATGCCCCGCCTAAGGGCCACGCCAAAGGGCCCTCTGGCGAGGCCCGCCAGGCGCGGGCGCGCCCGATGGCGCAAATCTTTTTACAGGCAGGCCTCTGCCCCAATTGGGCAGCACTGTGGTGTTGCTCCTCCTGCCGCCGGAGGCTCGATCCCCGGGCTGGGGAGAGCTGCAGATGGTGGTGGAAGGCAAGAGGAAGAGCGCCCGATGGCGCGAACCTTTTTACAGGCAGACCTCTGCCCCGATTGGGCAGCGCTGTGGTGTTGCTCCTCCTGCCGCCGGAGGCTCGATCCCCGGGCTGGGGAGAGCTGCAGATGGTGGTGGGAGGCAAGAGGAAGAGCGCCCGATGGCGCGAACCTTTTTACAGGCAGACCTCTGCCCCGATTGGGCAGCGCTGTGGTGTTGCTCCTCCTGCCGCCGGAGGCTCGATCCCTGGGCTGGGGAGAGCTGCAGATGGTGGTGGGAGGCAAGAGGAAGAGCGCCCGATGGCGCGAACCTTTTTACAGGCAGACCTCTATGTGCACCTTCATATCAAGACGTTGGTCCAAAGTGACCCCATGATATCGTATTGTGGATTTTGTTTGAAGATCTGCTTCCTTAACTCTTACATGGGGTGGCGGAATGAAATTGTGGTCTCTCGTGATGAAGAGCACCTCCGTTTTCTTGTGTTGAATACGGAGGTTTTGAGATTGTAGCCAATCGGAAACGGAGTCAAAACATTCTATCAGAGGGGAAAGGTCCAATTGATCTGTAGAGAAAGGCATGTAGAGCAGGATATCATCTGCATATATCAAGCAGTCCACATTGAAGGATCTGATGATATTGTGTTCATTTTGATGATATTGTGTTCATTTTGTCCTTTACAGGGGGCATGAGGGAAACATCCCCTTAATCCCCCAGTGTTTATTTCACTCTCCACATATTACTGCGATGAACATTGCATAATCTATAAATGATGAAGAGCAGCAGAATGTCCAGGTTAGCAAAATGGCCAGATTAGATGTGCGTGTTGGTATTTCAGAAAGCACACATGTGCAAACACGCTGGAGACCTTTCATCGATTTTTCACAAGTGCATGTTTCTAAAATAGCATCTCCTGCAGCACATGGCTGGCCATACATGTGTATACATGTGTTTTCTGATTTGATTTGAATACATCTAGTGTGAGGGGCGGAGATATGCCAATTTTAGATCGGACTTACATGTGCCTATCCTCTCCTTTAAGCAGACCTTTTTACTTGGACATCACAGCAACCACATAAACAGCCCTTCTAAAATCTGCCTTCACATATGTATATTTTTAAAAATAAAATAAGCATATGAACAAAAATAGCAAAATACAATGTTGGCAGAAGAGAGAAACTTTAACATTTTTAAGAGCTTTATTTTTGCATCCATTTGGCATAGTGGAAAAAAAAACCCTGAGATCACTACACCCATCCTCAGAACTTTCCATTAGTTTTGAGCTCTGGAAGAGATCTTCTGTCGCAGTGCTATTTGATTATGTCATCCCCACTTGTGTGGCTGATTCAATCCTGCTTGTCAACTGAGAGATATTAAACATGTGTGTTACATCTGGTCTGAAAATGTGTGGTTTAATAGGTGGGACTTATCATAAAAGTGGGTTTTCTGGAGCTACTAGTGAAAAGGTCCTACTAAAAATAGCAGGTGGAGCCAATAATCTGCTTTCCAGTATCCTATCACTTGCAGTCTCTGTTAAAGGCTTTTAAGATCCTTATCCCACTAGTCTCCTGTTCATCTCCTATGTATTTCCTTACCATTCCCATAGATAAAATCCTAGACCCCACTTGTTGTGTTGTCTGTCTTGACTAGATTGTAAGCTCTTATAAGCAAGGACTGTCTCTTACATCTCTCCGTACAGAGCTGTCCATGCCTTGTAGCGTTATACAAATAATAGTAGCAGTAGTAAAGGCATGTAGGAATTGGCTGAGAAGGTAGAATGACGTTACACTTGATAATTTTCTACCTCATACCTCTGCTTGGCGATAGTCCTGAAGTTTGGCAAGTTCCTCAGCAAAGCTTTTCAACCCATATTTCATGTTTGGTGTCTCTGTATCTGCAAATAAATTGATTTCCCTTACTAGAAGGTCCGCTTTATCTCGTAATCTGGCAGTTTTCCGTACGTAAGCAGCAAATATTTGGCACATTTCACCGAAATGCTTTTCTACGTTTGTGATAGCATCCTGTATTTGTCTGGTCTGAATATCTCTAAAAGAGAAACAAACAATACAATAACTTAATAGAGCACGCTTGAAGTTCATATCAAATACATCAAATCTTCTCAATAGTAACCAGAAAGCCGATATTCAGAGAGCTATGCATTTGCCACTTGCCAGCAAATGCATAATTCACCTATCAATTTATTTTCAGTTATAAGGATAAAATCTGGATATTTAACTTGTTAAATTTTATAATAAGGAAGACAGCTTTAGAGGAGCAAAGGTACAGACAGCAACTGGTAGTTTAATGGCAATATTCAGTCATCACGGGTGTTGTTCTAGAAGCCCTATTCATAATTTAAATATGTATAAGCATCAATATTGTAACACATGTAAATCGTATTTGTGTGTAAATAGCCATTTTAGAAAAAGTCCATTCTACTCATGTATGATCATACCACATCAAAAGTGTGAGGGGAAATTTCAGGCATGGGCTGGGTGGGGCAAAAATCTATGGTGAAATTTTAGTTATTTTTAATTTCCTTTCCTAGAATTCTGCTGGACCAGTCCAGACTAGTGGGTTATATCCCCCTGCCAGCAGAGGATGGAGTCAGAGAAAGAACCAATCAGAAGCTTCAGTGACATCATCACTGGCACATATACGTGCTCCATTAGGATAGGGGTGGGCAATTCCGGTCCTGGAGGGCCGCAGACCAGTCAGGTTTTCATGATGTCCCTAATGAATATTCATGAGATCTATTTGCATCCACTACCTTCCATTGTATGGAAATAGGTCCATGAATATTCATTAGGGACATCATGAAAACCTGACTGGTCTGCGGCCCTCCAGGACCGGAATTGCCCTCCCCTGCCTTAGGAGATAGCTTCAGTATGACACTGGCAAAGCAAGAGGATTTCAAAACAATGCTCAGAAAGAGTAGTTACTCACCTGTAACAGTTGTTCTCCAGGAGCAGCAGGAATCAGTCCTTACATATGGGTGTCATCGGCGCCGATGAAGCCCCAGTGGAGCATTTCCCCAGCTTTCCATGAAAGCCTTTGGGAATGCAGGCACGCATGCACGGTTCCCTTCCCGCCTAAAGGTGCCATCTTACCTCAGTCAAATGACATAGCTAAGAACAGCACACAAAAATGAAAAATAAACTATGTACAACTGCAACTCTAAGGGGAGGAGGGAGGGTTGTGAGGACTGATTCCTGCTGCTCCTGGAGAACACCTGTTACAGGTGAGTAACTACTCTTTCTCCAGGACCAAGCAGGAAGTCAATCCTCACATATGGGTGACTCCCAAGCTCTGGGCTACCGAGGAACCCAGGCTGAACAAGAGAACTCCCTCTAGTCTCAGCAGCAAAGAAAGGCTTTTCAAGGACACAAGCTCCACCGGTAGCCCAACAGAGGGCAGGAGTTGCCTAAACCTCAAAGAGATTCCGGAGTACTGCTTGGCCAAAAGAACTGTCCCTACAGGACTCCCTCTCCAGACAGTAATGGGCCACAAAAGTCTGGCTTGAAGACCAAGTTGCAGCCCTGCAAATGTCTACCAAGGGCACAGAGCGGAGATAAGCCACTGAGGCCACCATTGCCCTGACACGGTGGGCTGTAACCCGACCCTGCAAAGGGTGGTCAGCCGCCTTGTAAGCCCAGGAGATACAGTCAGCCACCCAGAAGGACAAGGTATGCTTGGACACAGCCAACCCCAACTTATTAGGGTCAAAAGATACAAAGAGCTGAGTAGCCCTTCTATGCCCCTGCGTACGGTCAAGGTAGAAGGATAAGGCCCTCCTACAGTCTAGGGTATGCAGGACTGCTTCAGCCTGGCTTGCATGAGGCCTAGGGAAGAATGTTGGAAGAACCACCTCCTAACTGAGGTGGAAAGAGGAGACAACCTTTGGGAGGAACTTTGGATGAGTCCTGAGGACTACCCTGTTCCTATAAATCCTGGTGTAAGGCCTATCACAGACCAGGGCCTGAAGCTCACTCACTCGCCTGGCCGAGGTTAAGGCTATCAGGAAGAGTGTCTTCCAGGATAGGAAGCACAGTGGCCAAGTAGCCATCGGCTCAAAAGGTGGGC
The DNA here is from genome assembly GCA_033557465.1 of Ichthyophis bannanicus. NCBI lineage: Eukaryota > Metazoa > Chordata > Amphibia > Gymnophiona > Ichthyophiidae > Ichthyophis > Ichthyophis bannanicus. Next base: position 1,632,436,345 of record CM066031.1, on the reverse strand, counting down.
GAGTCAGTTGCTGCAAGACCACATTCAACTCCCACTCAGGGGCAGGAGGACGGATTGGAGGCCTGAGCAAAAGCAAGCCCCTGAGAAAACGGGACACCAAGGGGTGAACCGACAGAGACTGTCCTTCCACCAGTGAGTGGTGAGCAGCTAGAGCTGAGAGGTGGACCCGAACAGAATTGGACTTCAGTCCCTGATTGGATAAGTGCAGTAAGTACTGAAGCACTACTGGCACAGTACAGGAGAAAGGATCCTCTGTACGTAGCTGACACCACACACAAAACCTTTTCCATTTGAGAGCATAGGTTTTCCTAGTGGACTTTTTCCTAGAGGCTAGGACAACCTCCTCAACCTCCTGAGGTAGGCCCCAGGGAGCCAAAACTACCCTTGCAGCCTCCAGGCCATCAAATTGAGAGCTTTGAGATTGGGGTGCAGAAGGGAACCCTGCGCCTTTGAGAGAAGGTCTGGTTGCAACCCCAGAGGCAGTGGGGGATCCACCACCAGCTGAAGTAGAAGTGGAAACCAAGGCTGTCTTGGCCACCTGGGAGCCACCAGCAGGACCGAGGCCTTGTCCTGAAGAATTTTGAAGAGAGTTCGGACCACCAAGGGAGTGGGAGGAAACGCATACAGGAGGCCCTGAGACCATGGAATCAGAAAAGCATCTGCTGCTATTCTCAGAGGATGCGGTTGCCTGGAGCAGTACCTTGGCAGTTGCTTGTTCATTGGGCTGGCAAAGAGATCTATCAAAGGGAGACCCCATTTTAGGAAGATCTTCTGAACTACTGAAGGAAGCAGTTGCCACTCGTGGGGCTGCAGAATCCTGCTTAACCTGTCGGCCAGGTAGTTATCCTGGCCTGGAAGGTACACAGCCTTGAGGAGCATGTTGTGCTTGAGGGCAAATGAACAAAGGTCCTGAGCCTCCCGACAAAGGAGTCTGGACCCAGTCCCGCCCTGTTTGTTCACACAGAACATGGCTACTTGGTTGTCTGTCTGAACCAGAACAGATTGATGAGCCAGGGTAGGAGAGAAAGCTTTGCGTGCTAAGCGAATAGCTCCGAGTTCGAGGAGATTGATCTGCTGTGCAGCCTCCCAAGGAGACCACAAGCCCTGGGTGCACTTGTCTAGACAATGAGCTCTCCATCCCTGCAGGGAGGCGTCGGTGGTCAGCACCACCGTGTACCCAGGAATCTGAAAAGGCACCCCCTTCAGTAGATTGGGTGGGTGCAGCCACCAGCTGAGGGAGTTCAGAAATTGTCTGGACACCCTTATCCTGTCCCTGAGGCTGCCTGTGACCCCTGAGTCCGAAGGCACCACTGTGCAGGCCTCATATGGAGCCTGGCATTGGGGGTCACATGCACTGTCGAAGCCATGTGGGCCTAGAAGCCTCAGGCAGAGTCTGGCGGAGACTAGTGACCTGTTGAGAAACTGGTTTGCCAAGGCTATCAATCTTTGTGCTCTGTCTTCTGGCAAGAAAGCCTTTGCCAGGAGAGAGTCCAGCCTTGCTCCTATGAACTCCAAATTCCGAAAGGGGAGCAAAGTGGACTTTGCGAAGTTTATCACAAACCCTAGACTTTGAAGAAGAGCAATAGTTCTGAGGGTGGCTTGTCTGGCCTCCTGGCACGTCTGACCCCTGATGAGCCAGTCGTCCAGATACGGGAAGAAAAAGACTCCCTGATTTCTCAGGTAGCCCGCCACCACCGCCAGGCATTTGGTAAAGACCCTGGGAGCGGAGGTGAGGCCAAAAGGCAGTACTCTGTACTGATAATGGTTTCCTCCCACAAGAAACCTGAGGTACTTTCTGTGGTGAGGATGTGAGTGTACGCATCCTTTAGATCTAAGGAGCATAGCCAATCTCCCTGCTGGAGGTAGGGCAGAAGTGTTCCAAGAGTAAGCATCTTGAACTTTTCCTTCTCTAGGAACTTGTTGAGGTTCCTGAGGTCCAGAATGGGTCGAAGGCCACCGGTTCTTTTGGGCACCAGGAAATACCTTGAGTAGAATCCGTGACCTTGCAAGTGGGGAGGCACAGGCTCCACCGCCCTGTCCACCAACAGACCTTGAAGTTCCTGAAGGAGAAGGTCTGTGTGTAGGGAAGGCCTTGGAGGCTCCCCTGGAAAGTAAGGAGGAGGCAGTTGGTGAAAATGCAGGGCATAGCCCCTGTGGACTATGTCCAACACCCAACTGTCCCCGGTGTTGAGGGGCCACTGGTGGGCAAAGAGGGCGAGGCAACCTCCTGTGCAGGGTTGGGAGAGCAGGGATGGAGAGGCTACGCTCAAGGAGTCAAAAACCCCCACCCTGCTGAGTGGGAGCAGGGGCCTGAGGCTTGGGGGTCCTCTGCCTACGGGGCCCATTACCCTGCCCCTTGGCTTGCTGACCCTGGGGTGCAGCTTGGGTAGCCAGATATTGAGGGTACTGTTTGTAGGCAGTGCCCTTCCTCGGGTAAAAGGGCTTTTTACCCGAGCCCTTCTTTTTATGAGAAGGGGCAGAGGTCTTCCTAGACAGCCTTGTCCGTGTAAGGTGCTCTGTTTCGAGCTGGGCGGCCTTCTCGGTCATGGGCTTGCCAAAAAGGTTTTCATCTCAGCAAGGGACATCGACCAACTTGTCCTGAACCCATGGCTCGAGGTCCAATGACTGCAGCCATGCCTGGCGTCGAGCCGCGATGCCGGCTGCCGCAACTCGGGCCGAAGTCTCAAAGCCATCGTAGGCGGCGCGGGACATGAACTTCGAGCAGTCCCGAATTCCCGAGGACAAGGACTTGAATCTCTGCAAGAGTTCCCCGGAGAGTCCAGCAGAGAACCCGGCCAACTCCTTGGCCAGGTCGCGCAAGTACATGCCCATGTACAGCTGGTAAGACTGGACACGGCAAGCAAGCATCGAGCCCTGGAAGCACTTTCTACCGACGCCATCGAGGTTCCGGGCTTCCCTGCCGGGGGGCACTGCGGAGTGCATCTTCTGGCTCTTCAGACGATGCATGGCCTATTCCACAACCATGGAATGGTGTGGTAACTGTGCTTTCTGAAAGCCAGGGCTCTTCCTGAGTCGATAGATCGAGTCGACTCGCTTGCTTAAAAGTGGCGCCGAGGCCAGTGCCTCCCACATCCGGAAGAGGAGCAGTTCCAGCATCGGAGGAACCGGGACAGTAAAGGCCTCCTTCGGAGGAGAGTCATACTGCAAGGCCTCGAGCTCTTCAGCTCGAGGCTCTTCCTCGGGGTCCGCCGGAATAGCCAAGGCAGTATCCATATCCCGGACGAACTCTGAGAACCGAGTATCCTCCGGAGGGGATCTACTCCGGGGCTCAGACTGCAGTGAGTCTGACGGAACGCACCGATTCTTGAACGTATCGGGGGACTCCTCATCCTCCGTCTCCCAGGCGGACTCGTCCGACTAGGAGTCAGGGTCCGACCACGCGGGGCCCTGGAGCACCCGCCCCGACGCCGGAGGCACTGGCGTTGACGCCCTCGGTCCCGAGCGGGAGGTCGAGGGAGACCGCAACCGAGGTCAACTTCGAGCCATGATGGACTCGAGTATCGGCTCGGTCTCCGGGGTTGACTTCTAAGTCGATGTCCCGGTGGTCGGGGCAGATGCGCCAGACAGGCTGGCCATCAGTGCCCGCTGCTGCTCCATGAAGGCAAACAATCTGCTCTCCAAGGCTGTCATCCTGAGACTCAGTTCGGGAGACGCAGCAGCCACCGACACGGGCCCCGACGGTGCCGGGCCCGACGTCGGCTCCCTGGGAGGAGAGTCCTCGAGAACTACAGGGCTTATGTGTCCAGCAGACTCCGGCTCCACGCGAGGAACTTTGGCAGGCTTCTCTTGGTCCACGGGCCCGGGGCGACGGTCGGGGGTCTTAGACCTGGCCCTCGAGGAGCCAGGGACCTCCTCCGACGACGCCCTCGCGAGCCGCTTCTTCCTTTTGCGTTCCCGGTCGGGGGACCCCCTGTCCGAGGAGCTCCGACGGCGCTCGGGATCCGAATCCCGAGATGTCGAGGCCTTAGACGAGGTCCGGGCCCGGCCGGAGGCTGAGTCCGAGAAAAGCCTTTCTTTCTGCTGCTGGCGACTTTGGAGTGCCTTGGAAGACATCTTCCCACATGGCCCACACGACTTAGGGTTGTGATCAGGACCGAGGCACCGGAGGCAGCAGTCGTGTGTGTCGGTGAGAGACATTAATTTCTTACACCGATCACACTTCTTGAAACTGCTGGAAGCCATCGGGGAAAAAAAAAGAGTCCCCGCGAGGTCAAAGGACCGGCCTTCCAGGGAAAAAGCAAAAAAGGGCGCGAACGCCAGCCACGAAGGGCAAAAAGCAAAAAAAAAGAAATCGGGCTCGATACCGGTGTACCGAACCCGGCGGGAGGGGAAACCGGCGTCGAACCGGGAGAAAAAACAGCAAGTATCGCCGAAAAAAATAAACTTTTATCCAGGATGACAGGACACACGTCCGGTGGGCTTCTCGGAAAAAAAGAGACTGAGGTAAAGAAGGCACCTTTAGGCGGGAAGGGAACCGCGCATGCGTGCCTGCATTCCCAAATGCTTTCATGGAAAGCTGGGGAAATGCTCCGCTGGGGCTTCATCGGCGCCGATGACACCCATATGTGAGGACTGACTTCCTGCTTGGTCCTGGAGAAAAAGAGAACCTCCTCATCAGGCTAAACAAAATAAACTACTGCACAAATGTGCAACTATATACAAGGCAGCAGAGCCACCATATTCAGTGTGTAGCCCTTAAATCAGATATCTGAGTGTGCCCAGTGTTATTTATTTATTTATTTATTTAACATTTTTATATACCGCACTATTCATCATCAGCGCAGTTTACATAGAACTACAAAACATCAGATAAGATAAGATACATATATCTGTTTTTACATGTAACAGGAAGAAAAACTTGGAAAACAGGGGTAATAGTAACAAAGGATAATAGAACTTGAACTATATACATATGATAGTAATATTACTTGAAAAAGTATCATGTTAGATAGGGATGGGATTGGAGCTGTTTAGATGTAAGGCCTACTGGCCAGGGACACTTAGGCTCCCGCCCACCCTACCCCTCGCCCCACACATCCCAGGGCTGCATTGCCTATATAGTGGTCACATATGTTGCCATCTATCCTTTTTAATTTGGTGTTAAGCCCACCTTTTCTTCTTCTCCTTCTAGGACTGCTTAATCAGCATGTCATGTATTCAGTGCAATACCTGTGGTGCTTTCATTCTGAGACGAATCATTTGAAACCTAAAAGCCTTTCTGATGTCTCAAGTCAGCTGCCATACATAAAGAATTAACTCTACTAAGGGAAGAACTAGCTGCAACGAAACACACCTCTTCTAGGATACAAACAGAACAAAGTCCACCACCGCTCCCACAAAGAATCAAACATCCCAGGAACAAATGGATCACAGTGGGCTCTGGTAGATTGCGACCTGTAACAAAGAGACATCCTATACATCAAGAGATATCCCTGCATAATGCCTTCTCTGCTTTGGTTAATGAGGATCTCCAATCCATGGAAACTGAAGGGCCCTTAAATGAGTCAGTCAATGCCCAATCTTCTGCTAAAGCACCAAATATGAAGAAAAACTCAAACAGAAAACTTCTACTACTTGGAGATTCCATCATCAGAGGCACCAAACTTGGGATCACAGTTCAAAGGAGAGAAGATAGTCAAATGCCTCCCAGGCTCTTCAGCCAGCAGGAATACAAACCAAATTGTTGATATACTTAGCGCAGAAAGCGAGCACTCCAAAATCGATGTTGTCATCCACTTGGGTACAAATGACCTGGCTCGAAACAGTTCCTCTGCAGTTCAAAGGGACTTCCAGACTCTGGGAAAGAAACTCAAGCCCATTGTTAACACTGTAGCATTCTCAGAAGGTGGACCTGTTTATGGTAAGGGAGCAGAAAGGCTAAATCGCATAAACAGCTTTAATACATGGCTCCAGACAGGTGCGAACAAGAAGGATTCAGATTTATTGGCGACTGGGGAAACAGATGGACCAACAAGAGACTATACTGTGCTGATGGACTACATCTCTCTGTTGCAGGGAAAAGAATCCTAAGTGAAAAATTCAGGCAGTATGTGGATATGCATTTAAACTAGAAAAAGGGGGTGACGGATGGAGAAGGACTAGTTCAGGACGTCACTCCCGGCAAATGTAGAACAACATCGGAAACAGCCACACTTTTAAATCACACATCAACGACAAGTGGGAAGAAGTGGGAAGAACAAAATCAATGCAAAATAATGCAAGCCAGTTAAATGCTGGAAAGCAATGAGCACAAATGCTCGAAGCTTAGCCAACAAAGTTCCGGACCTGGAAGCCCTAATGCTGGAAATTGGCTTGGACATTGTGGCCATTACAGAAACATGGTTTAATGAATCACATGAATGGGATATAGCAATAGCTGGCTATAATCTATTCAGAAGAGACAGAGAAAGTGGAAAAGGAGGAGGAGTAGCCTTGTATGTCAAAAGCAATATTAAAGCTACTGCAATGCAGGGGGCATGGGGAAAAGAAGAAGCGCTCTGGATTGTGTTGGAAAGAGGAGATGGCACAGTCATCCATACTGCTGTAGTCTACAGACCTCTGACTCAAATCGAAGAAATAGATAATGAATTGATTATAGATATTGCCAAGATAGCCACAAAGGGGGAAGTGATCATATTAGGTGACTTTAATCTACCCGATGTGGATTGGCGTACTCCTTCTGCGAATCTGGCATGAAGTAAAACAATGCGTTACTTAAACAAATGGTGATGGAACCAACCAGGGAAAGCTCAATACTGGATTTAGTGCTCACCAATGGTGAGACGTGTCGAATGTCTGGGTGGGTGCCCCTGTGAGCAGCAGCGATCATCACACGGTGTGATTTGAGATAAAAGTCAAGGTGTAGTCCAATCATAGCAAGCTCAAAGTCCTAAACTTCAAAAACACTGACTTCAGTAGAATGGCCAAGGACCTGAAGGAGGAGTTGGCAGGATGGGAGGGGATAAGGGAAGTGGAATTGCAATGGGCTAATCTAAAGGTGGCAATAAAAGGGGCAACAGATAAATATGTAAGGAAAGTAAATAAAACAAGAGGAGAAGGAAACCTATTTGGTTCTCCAAAGAAGTGGCTGCTCAAATAAAGGCAAAAAACACAGCTTTCACAAAATTCAAAAGTTTGCAAACAGAGGAACACAGTAAAGAATACAGGAGCAAACTAAAAGAGACAAAAAGAAAAATAAGGAAAGCAAAATCAAAGGCAGAGGAAAAGATGGCTAAAGATGTTTAGTGTGGCGACAAAACTTTCTTCAGGTATATTCGGGAGAGGAGGAAAATCAGAGATGGAATTGCAGGACTCAGAAGTGCTGGGAACGGATTTGTGGAAAGTGACATTGAAAAAGCAAAATTGCTAAACAAATACTTCTACTCTGTTTTTACTAAAGAAAATCCTAGATAAGGACCATCTGTGACTCCCAAATATAAAAATGGGAATGAAGTAGATACCACACCATTCACTGAAGATGATGTGTTAGAACAACTTGCAAAAATGAAACTGAACAAGGCCATGGGACCGGATGGGATACATCCCAGGATACTGAAAGAGCTGAGAGGTTCTTGCAGGGCTGTTAAAGGATGTTTTCAACAGACCCTTGGAAACAGGAGTAGCTCCTCAGGACTGGAGAAGGGCAGATGTGGTACCTCTTCACAAAAGTGGTGACAGGGAAGAAGTGACAAACTACAGGCCCGTAAGCCTTACCTCGGTGGCGGGAAAAGTAATGGAGGTGCTTCTGAAAGAGCGAATAGTGGACTTTCTCAAAACCAACAGATTGCATGATCCGAGACAACATGGTTTTACCAAAGGGTGATCTTGCCTAACAAATCTGATTGAGTTCTTTGACTGGGTGACCAGAGAACTAGATCAGGGGCATGCGATGGATGTCACCTACCTGGATTTCAGCAAAACCTTTGATACTGTTCCTCATAGGAGGCTTATCAATAAACTCAGTAGTTTGGGGATAGGTCCCAAGGTGGTGAACGGGATCAGAAATTGGTTGACTGACAGACGACAGAAGGTGATGGTAAATGGAGCTCACTTGGATGAAAGGAGGGTGATTAGCGGGTCCTGGGCCCAGCACTGTTCAATGTATTTGTGAGTGATATTCCTGAAGGACTGCATTGAAAAGTCTGTCTTTTTGCAGATGACATGAAAATTTGCAACAGAGTGGACGCCCCTGAGGGAGTGGATAACATGAGGAAAGATCTACAAAAGCTGGAAGAATGGTCTAATGCATAGGTGTCAAACTCTGGCCCGCGGGCCAAATTTGGCCCGTAGTGTAATTATATTTGGCCCGCGAGGCTATACCAAATGACTACTAGAGCTAGCCCGCCGGTATTATACAGCGCATTCATTCATCGCTAATACTACAAATCCCATAATGCCTTGCTGTTGTTTTGGCGCGTCAATCAGGACAGGTCCCAGAAACGCCCTCTCCTGTGTGACAGAAGTCATAGCGATCTCAAGCTACAACTGTCACTGTGGAACCCCTTCCCAAAAATGGCAAAAAGAAAGGCAGACAACAGGAACATTCTGGACAGGTGGGAGACAGAATATTTGTTTACATATGTAAAAGACAGACCTGTTTGTCTGATTTGTGGAGTCAATGTGGCTATAACTAAGGAGTATAACATTCGACGACACTATGAAACAAAACACCATGACAAGTACAAGGACCTGGACATGACTCAAAGGAGCCAGAAAGTGGAGGAGATGAAAAGAAGTTTGGTTTCACAACAGAATATGTTCAAAAAAGCCACATCACAAAGTGAGGCTGCTGTAAAGGCTAGTTATATTGTGGCAGCAGAGATCGCAAAATCAGCCCGGCCCTTTAATGAGGGAGAGTTTGTGAAAAAGTGCATGTTGAAAGTTTGTGACATCGTGTGCCCAGAGAAAAAGCAAGCCTTTTCAAACGTGAGCCTGAGCAGAAACACAGTAGCTGATCGCACATGTGATCTTGCCACCAATCTGTATGACCAGCTTTTGGAAAAGGGAAAAGATTTCGTTGCATTCTCCCTTGCTGTGGATGAGAGCAGCGACGCATCTGATACTGCTCAGCTGTCAGTCTTCATCCGTGGAGTGGACTCAAATATGTGTGTTACGGAGGAGCTATTGGGATTCTAATCAATGCATGGCACAACCACAGGAAAGGAAATTTTTGAGGAGGTTTCCAAATGTGTAACTGAAATAAAGCTGCCGTGGGATAAACTCGTGGGATTAACGACAGATGGTGCGCCAGCGATGTGCGGTAAAACAAGTGGACTGGTGGGCAGGGTCCGGGAGAAGATACAGGAAGAGAACTGTGCAGGTGAACTAACTGTTTATCACTGCATTATACATCAGGAATCATTGTGTGGCAAAGCCCTAAAGATGGAACATGTTATGACCACAGTAACACAAGTAGTTAACTTTATAAGAGCCAAAGGTCTGAATCACCGCCAGTTTAAGTCTTTTCTGGAGGAGTGTGGTTCGGAATACGCAGACGTGCCGTATCACACAGAGGTGAGATGGTTAAGCCGAGGAAAAGTACTGAATAGATGTTTTGAGCTGCATGAGGAAATATGTCAGTTTCTGGAAAGCAAAGGGAAGGACACAGCAGAGCTTCGGGAGAAAAGGTTTCTGTGTGAGCTGGCCTTTCTGTGTGACATCTCGAGCCATCTCGATGCGCTGAACCTGCAGCTTCAGGGGCGGGGGCGCATCATCACAGACATGTACGCTGCAGTGAGGGCTTTTAAAACTAAACTGTGCCTGTGGGAGAATCAGATGCTGCAAGGAAACCTTGGCCATTTTCCCTGCTGCCAAACCATGAAAACGCAGTTCTTTACCAACTTGTTCCCATGCGCAGTTTGCTGAAAAACTCAGTGTACTCGGCGCTGAGTTTAGCCGGCGATTTGCCGACTTTGATGTCCAGAAATGTAGGTTTGAACTGCTCAGTAATCCCTTTGCAGTTAATGTGGAAAACGCACCAACCAACCTCCAAATGGAGCTAATTGAACTCCAGTGTAATGACACGCTGAAGTCAAAGTATGATGCTGTGGGCGCCGCCCAGTTTCCACAGTTCATCCCTGACACAATGCCTCAGCTCCGCACCCAAGCTGCTCAGATGCTCTCCATGTTCGGCAGCACTTATCTATGTGAGCAACTTTTCTCCTCGATGAAGATGACCAAAACATCTCACAGGAGACGTCTGACTGATGAACACCTTCGCTCGATACTGAGGATTTCCTCAGCTCAAAGCCTGAGCCCAGACATTGATGAACTATCATCCAAGAAGAGATGCCAGGTATCTGGCTTGGGCACATCAGATTAGATCAGTGTGCAGCAAACTGAGCAATAATTAACGTTTTCTTTATGCACTTTTTCTTGCTACTCCAAGACATGGGCTTGAATGGTTGATTAATTTTATTATTGTTATTTTATTTTAAAAATTATTATTTATTATTATTTAAATCTTATTTAATAAATGAATGTCATTGATGGGTTTTTTTATTTAAAATTGGTTTTTGCATATCTGAACTATTAAGTTATAAATTGTATAGTAATAAGTGTTGCTTCATATTCAATGTTAAAGCAAATCTTGTTTGGGTCCATATTAAAAGGTTCATTTGTTCAATGCTGGCCCGCGACTTTGTTCAAGTTTTACATTTTGGCCCACTGTGTATTTGAGTTTGACACCCCTGGTCTAATGCTTGGCAGTTAAGATTTAATGTGAAGAAGTGCAGTGTCATGCACTTGGGAAGCAGAAATCCAGGTGAAATGTACACGACAGGGGGAGAGACATTGGTGTACAGACCAGGAGAAGGACCTTGGTGTGATTATTTCTGCGGATCTCAAGGTGGCAAAACAGTGCGACAAGGCGGTGGCAAAGGCCAGGATGATGTTGGGTTGCATATGAAGAGGAATTACGAGCAGAAAGGAAGAGGTACTAATGCCACTGTATAAGTCACTGGCGAGGCCTCACTTGGAATACTGTGTTCTGTTTTGGAGACCATATCTTGCAAAGGATATAAAAAGACTGGAAACTGTTCAGAGGAAGGCGACCAAAATGATTTAGAACCTGCATCAGAAGCTTTATGAGAAGAGACTTGAAGACCTAAATATGTACACTCTGGAGAAGAGGAGGGACAGGGGAGATATGATTCAGACCTTTAAATACTTAAAGAGAAATAATATGAACAAACAAAACTCTTCCAGAGACGGGGAAGCTGTAAAACTAGAGGGCATAACATGAAGCTGCAAGGGAGTAAATTGAAAGGCAATGTCAGGAAATACTACTTCACTGAAAGGGTAGTGGATGTTTGGAATGCCCTCCCGATGGAAGTGGTGGGGGCAAATACAGTGACAGAATTCAAAATGGCATGGGACAGACACAGTGGATCCCTTTACAGCAACTGGATCCCTTTACAGCAACCCATGCTCTCCATAGTCTTATCGCGAAGAGCTGCAATCTCACCTTGCTTCTTCCTTCATCAAGAAACATTTAGCTGCGCCTAGTTGTTCTGTACATAGTTGCTTTTTGTACATAGTTATTATGTTCCTCTGTTTATGAAACCTGTTGAATGTAAACCTGTTTAAACCTGTTTAATGTATATCCAGCTGTTCATTGTAAGCACTGATCAATATTTGGTAAGTGTAGTTTCTGTTCATTGTAAACCGCGCTGATGTCGAATAGTGCGGTATAAAAGAAACTGTAAATAAATAAATAAAATAAATAAATAATCAAAATAAACTTAACTAATTTCTCAACATACAGGGGTGTCCTACATGGAGCAGTGGGTTCACCCCTAAAACAGACATGGGGATGCTTCACCCCTAAAACAAAGACATGGGGAGGGGTGGCCTGCACGGAGCGGCAGGTGCACTTACTCTTGCCATCTTACTGGGCAGACTAGATGGACCATACTGGTCTTTATCTGCCGTCATTTACTATGTTACTATGTAAGCAGAAGAATCGCCAAATAGCTGAGCTAATGACAAGGTTGATTCTGAATGTCGGCAAGATTGGTTCTCAAACAGAGCGGGCGGGTCCTAGACTGCTCTAGCAGGATTCCAGGAAAGTAATGGTAAGTAAAATTTCATCTTTAAATCATCCTGCTAGATTAGTCCAGACTAGTGGGAAGTACCATAGCTGCACCACGCAAGGGCAGGAAGAGCTAGCTTCCGCCAAAACAGTAGCTCCAAAACAGGCCAACTCATGTGCTTGGAGATCCAAGCGATAATAGGCAAAGGTCGACAAGGATGGCACAGAAACTCTGCGTGCTAAGGCCAGCATTTGGGCCTCCCACTCAGGCAACACCAACACTGGGGTAACCGGGTCAGGTGTCAAGGAGGAGAGGGGGTCCTCGCTGGGACAACCCTCGGGAGACCAGGCACCATCGCTGGAGGCCTCCGCATCGGTCACAAGGCACCTTTCTCGGCTGCTCCCTCTCTGACTCTTCAAATTTTCACTGAGGGCTGAAGGACAGGCATGTGACTTCACAAGCTTGTCCGACCTCCCCGACGACATCCACGAGGTCTTCCTCTTCTTCTTCCACTCACTCTCAGGAGATCCTTGGTTAGACTGCCTGTGTCCCCACAGGAGTTGCCTAAGGCTCCCCAAGGATTGTGGGGCCTGTGAGCATGAGGCTACTGGGGATATCGGGGGTCGAGCCTGCCTTATGAAAAATGTTGTCCTGTTTCTGACAGCAGCTCTGTATGGCCTTAGAGGACATCTTTTTACATAAGGAGCATTACTCTGGGTCGTGATCGACGCCCAGGCACTGGAGACAACAGTCATGGGTGTCTGTAAGTGACATGTTCTTAGAGCACCGATCGCATTTTTTTAAACCGGTGGCCATTGGGGGAAAAAGGCCCCTGCAAGGTCGAAGACCCTCGACACGGCCAGCGGTTAAAAAGGGCCCGAAATTGTCGAAGTAGAAAGAAGGGAAAAAAAGGGGTTCCTGGGAATGACCGCTGAGGCAGCGATGCTTGAGAGGTGGGAGGGGGACCGGTGCTACCCAGAAAGTACAAAAATGTACTAGGCAAGAAAATTTTTTTCCGGGGACAAGATGCATGTTTGAAGGACTCCACAGAAAAAGGGAGATTGAGTAAGATGGCACCCTTGGGCGGGAAGGGGACCACGAATGCATGGTAGCATTCCCAAAGGCTTTATTTGAAAGCTGGGGAAAAGATCTCTGCGGGCTCCGTTGGTGCCGATGTCACCCATATGTGAAGACTGACTTCCTCTTGTTCCTTGAGAAGTTTAGAGTCCTCCTGGAGGCGACAACTCCCCATCTTCATGGTCAAACTCACTAACCAGACTGTCCTCCTCAGACGCTGGCTCCTCTGAGGGATTCCACTCTCCAAGAGCCCAGGAGTACTCCTTGGAAAGCCACTCCTTATCTTGAGCAGACATAACATAACATAGTAACATAGTATATGACAGCAGATAAAGACCAGTATGGTCCATCTAGTCTGCCTAATAAGGCGGCAAGAATAGGTGCACTTGACTCCCCATGCAGGTCACCTCTCCCAATGCCTTTATTTAGGGGTGTACCCACCGTTCCCTGTAGGTCACCCCTATTTGTTCAGATATGAGATAGTTATGCTTATTTTGATTTTATCCTGTTGCTATAAAGGGATCTACTGTGTCTGTCCCATGCCATTTTGAATTCTGTCACTGTGTTGCCCCCAGCACTTCCATCGGGAGGGCATGCCAAGCATCCACCACCCTTTCAGTGAAAATGTATTTCCTGACATTGCCTTTTAGTTTACCCCCTTGCAGCTTTGTGTTATGCCCTCTAGTTTTACAGCTTTCCCGTCATTGGAAGAGGTTTGTTTGTTCATTCATTAATACTCTAAGTATTTAAAGGTCTGAATCATATCTCCCCTGTCCCTCCTCTCCTCTAGAGTGTACATATTTAGGTCTTCAAGTCTCTTCTCATAAGTCTTCTGATGCAGGCTCCAAATCATTTTGGTCGCCTTCCTCTGAACCGCTTCCAGCCTTTTTATATCCTTTGCGAGATAAGGTCTCCAAAATTGAACACAATATTCCAAATGAGGCCTCACCAGCAACTTGTACAGTGGCATTAGTACCTCTTCCTTTCTGCTGGTAACTCCTCTCTGTATGCAACCCAGCATCCTTTTGGCTTTTGCCACCACCCTGTCACACTGTTTCGCCACCTTGAGATCATCAGAAACAATCATACCAAGGTCTTTCTCTTGGTCCGTGCACATCAATCTCTCGCCCCCTATCACATACAATTCCCGTGGATTTCTGCTTCCCAAATGCATTACACTGCATTTCTTCACATTAAATCTTAACTGCCAAGTATTATACCATTCTTCCAGCTTTTGTAGATCTTTCCTCATGTTCCCCACTCCCTCAGGGGATTCTACTCTGTTGCAAATTTTGGTGTCATCTGCAAAAAGACAGACTTTTCCATTGAGCCCTTCGGTAATATTACTCACGAATATATTGAACAGTACCGGTCCCAAGACCGAACCCTGGGGCACACTGCTAATCATCTTCCTTTCATCCGTTTCCCATCACCTTCTGTTGTCTGTCAGTCAACCAATTTCTGATCCAGTTCACCATCTTGGGATCTATCCCCATGCTGTTGAGTTTATTGGTAAGCCTCCTATGAGGAACAGTATCTAGGCTTTGCTGAAATCTAGGTAGTTCACATCCATCGCATGCCCTTGATCTAGTTCTCTGGTCACCCAGTCAAAGAACTCAATCAGATTTGTTTGGCAAGATCATCCTTTGGTAAAACCATGTTGCCTCGGATCATGCAACCTGTTGGTTTCGAGGAAGTGCACTATTCGCTCTTTCAGGAGCGCCTCCATTACCTTTCCCGCCACCGAGGTAAGACTTACTGGCCTGTAGTTTGTCACTTCTTCCTTATTACCACTTTTGTGGAGAGGTACCACATCAGCCCTTCTCCAGTCCTGTGGAACTTCTCCTGTCTCCAAGGATCTATTAGGATCAGACAACGTAGAGCTCGCTCACTTCCTGGATGACGGGTCCTTAGTTACTGACAGACCAGAAGGCCCTGGAGAGGGAGCTTTGGAAGGAATGGCCACAGAGCCAGAACACCAAAGATCCCAGGCCTAATGGAACAATAACAAACTTGGAAGAATCGGGCTTCCCAGGAGGCTGTGCTTGTTCTGGCAAAAGAACAGGAAGAAGGAAGATGTCCCTTAGCAGGGCTGGGTGAGTGGGGCTGAAGAAGAAGCCACAGCTGAACTTTCTGCACCATCATAAGGAGTAGAAGAAATGCCTTCCAAAGAACTTTCCCCTGGGTCAGAAGCGCAGAGGCTGTCTATCAAAACCTGATTCCTGCAGCCACAGCCAAGGCAGCATGAAGAGAAGCAGGCATCCGTACAGAAAAAAAACATGATCCACTGCTGTTTCACAGAGAAAAAGAGTAAGTATGCCAAAGGTAAGAGCAGTGATGGCTGTCTATACACTCACAGTGCAAGAAACTGAATGTGGTACAAAAGCAGTGAAAAAAGGGCTCCTGCAGTGAAAAAAAGATACAGCAAGTGTATGACAATGAATGCATAAGTCCTGTTCGAGTTTGTGACTGGTACAAATGTTTCCAAGAGGGCTGCCAAAGTGCTGACAGTGACAAATGTTCTGGAAGGCCATCCACGAGCAGGAATGAAGACAAAGTTGAAGCAGTGCATACCACAATATGCTCAAATCATCAATTGACTATCAGGGAGCTTGCAAAGGACATGATCATCAGTTTTGGGTTGGTACAGTCCATTCTTAATGTCGATTTGGGGATGAGACGTGTGTCTGCAAAATTCATGCCAAAAACTCCTGTTCCCTGATCAAAAAGAAGATCGACTGCACCAGGGAGTTGTTGGAAAGCGCTGAAAACTTCATCAAAAAGATTATTACTGGTGATGAATCATGGGTTTATGGTTATGACCCGGAAAATAAGGCTCAATCCTCACTCTCCAAGAAATCCCATCAGGTGAGGAGCAATGTCAAGGTCATGCTCACAGTTTCTTTTTATTACCAGGGTATTGGTCATCATGACTATGCCCCAAAAGGCCAAACCATCAATAAGGAGTACTACGTCCATTTCTGACTCGTTTGAGAGATGTAGTTCATTGTAAGAGGCCATAGTTGCACAGGAATGGTGAAGGGTTGCTCCATCACGATAACGCCCCAGCCCACGCATCACATCTTGTCCAGCAGTTCTTGACTAAACACCAAATCGAGCAAGTCCGTCAGCCTCTGTACTCACCTGACCTCGCACCCTGTGACTTTTTCTTGTTTCCAAAACTGAAATTATCACTGAAAGGAAGGAGATTCAATGACTTGGAGGCCATTAAGCAAAATTCAACACAGCAGCTTCACAACATAACAAAAGAGGCATTTCAAAATTGTTTCCAGCAGTGGCAGGAACGCTGGAAGAAGTGTGTTTCATCGGAAGGGGACTACTTTGAAAGAGATTGAGTGCAATAACTGTCAGTGTTATACTTCTTGTGTTATTGTACAAGTCTCGATACCTTTTGACCATACCTCGTATCTACTGATGCAGCATTGAGAGAGGCCAGTATGTCCCTTCCGGAGCAGTAAGCAAGGCTGAATAACTCAAACAATGAACGTTAGTAACAAATCATAAATTGGAACAAACATTTGGAACAAATATATGCCTATTTTAGCATAATTAGCTCTGAGTCAGATACTGAATCAAACAAGGCTAGCACTTCCACTAGGCAGAGTAGGTATCTGCCTAGAGCAGTAAAGGTCAGAGGGCAGCACTTGGGGCATTTCCCTAGTAGTTCATTTCTCCTTCCGTATCTGCTCTTCCCACCTGCCCATTATCCACTGCTGCCTTTTTTGTAGTTTTCAGAATCACACTCCCTTTTCTCTTCCCCCTGCTGCCACTGTCACCTTACCCTGACTGTCCCCCTAGAGACACAGCTGCAAGTACATTCAGCAGGCAGCCAGCCTTTTACAATTCAAATGCATGTGTTCTAGGGCAGCCCTATCCCACCTTCTCCAACAGGAAGTTTGCATCAGAGGAAGTTGGATGAGCCAGCCAAGAGCATGCACGAGTAGAAAAAGGCCTGCCATCGTGTTGAATGTACAGTTGTGGTCAACATTACTGGTATCCTTACAGTTCAACCCCTTAATGTCCAATATATCTCCAAAAAAAAAAAAGTGGCCAGTGAAATGGCTTTGGACTATATATGCACACATATCTGACACATAAAAGAATCAAATAAAACAAGACCAATTAAAAAAAGGAAACAGTATAAAAACTGGGACATTGTCAGGACATGAGTATTGGCACCCTTATAAATAATCCAAATCAGTTTGAACAGAAGCACCACATTCCCAATGCAGTAAAAATAGATGCACCTGTGATAAACTGTCAGTACTCACATGACTTCAATCAACCAATGAATAATGGCTCTTATGTTTAAAATGGCCACATTCACTCCCCGTTCCATTTTCACTATGGTAAAGAATAGAGAGCCGCCTGAGACAATCAGAAAATCCATTATCATCAAACATCAAACTTCAAAGGGGTATAAGGCCAAATCCAAAGACTTTGGGTTTCCTGTGTCTAAAGTTCACAATGTTATAAAGAAGTTTTCTGCTCATGGAACTGTCAGGAAACTCCCAGGACGTGGTGGGAAGAGGAAAATTAACTCAAGAAGTCTCTGAAGGTTAGTGCGAACTGTTGGAAAAGCACCACGTACAATAACCAAAAAGCTTAAGGTTGACCTGGGGCAATCTAGCATGGTGGTTTCAATCCGCACCATATGCCGTGCACTAAACAAAGAAGGTCTTCATGGACGAAGGCCAAGGAAAACACCACTGCTCAAAGACAGACATAAAAAGGGATACCTGATCTTTGCCCAAACCCATCTTGAGAAACCACAATCCATCTGGGAAAATGTTCTGTGGACAGATAAAACCAAACTTAAGCTCTCTGGCAATGCAGACCAACAATACATTTACAGGCCAAGAAATGAAGCTTATAAGGAAAAAAAACCCTACCCTTCTACAGTTAACTATGGTGGAGGTTCCATAATGTTGTGGGGCTGTTTTGCTGCCTCAGGAACTGGAGGCCTGGAACGTATTAAAGGAATCATGAAGTCAGAGGACTACCAAGGTATTTTGGAGTGAAATGTGCTACCTTGTTTCAGAAAGCTGTGTCTGGGTCGAAGGTCATAAATCCTCCAGCAAGACAATGACCTAAAACATACATCCAAAAGTACAAAAGAATGGTTAAAAAGGAAAAAACAGACTATTTTAAACTGGCCAGCAATAAGTCCTGATCTCGACCCGATCGAGAACCTTTGGAAAGAGCTAAAATCTGCCATCAGTAAGAGGAGTCCTGGAAAAATTAATGATCTGGAACAAATCACAGTTGAAGAGTGGGAGAAACTACCAGCAGACAGATGTATGAAACTTATAAATGGCTATAAGAAACGTTTGGAGGCTGTCATCCCTGCCTAGGGTTGTGCAAACAAATTTTAGTGAAAGGTGCCACTAATCCTGTCCAGGTCATATTTTGTTGTTTCTTGTTTTGTGTTGCTTTTCTCAGAAATTACTACATCTACATTGCACAGACATCTTTGTTTTGTTGTATATCTTTGGAAATATTCCAACTTTATGTCATCATAATATTTTAATAGTATATTCAATTACTTCTCAAGATATTGTACACAGCATACCTAAAATACAAGAGTGCCAATAATGTTGACCACAACTGTACTTGCAGCCCAGACTCCAAATAACAACTGACGTAGCGCAGCAGTAGCAGCAAGCGAAAGGGTCACAGAAGGCAAGAGGGAATGCTGGCTACTGAATGGGGAGATGGCCATGGAAGGCAAACTGGATTGCGCCAATCAGTAGACAAACCAGGCAGTCGCCTACAGAACCAGCTTCTAGGGGGAAAGAAAGAGCAAGGCATCCAAAGCTAAACAATAGATTCTGACAGTCAGGAGGGGGCATAAGGCTCAAAGTTTGCCTAGGGCATAAACACCTTGAACAAACTCTGGGGCTGGCCCTGAAGGTAAAAAGAGATGCTGAACACCTGGGGAAGGAAACAGAAGAGGAGATGCTCAGGGCACTAGGGAGATAAGCTAGGTAAGCGGAGATGTGGCAGGGACGAAGTGGCGGGGGGGAGCACATGGTTGAATGTTCACCTAAGGTGTCAAGATAGCCTTCAGCCAGCTCTGGAACCTGACAATGCAATCAAGTGACAACAAGGCTCTCTGACCTGTAGGAAAGTCTTCCAGGGTGGGTTCTGTACTGGTCTAGCAGGATTCAAGGGAAGGCATGTACATTTTCTCCTTCTTTATAATCCTGCTAGACCAGTCCAGATGATTGGGACATACCCAAGCTGTCAGGACCCAGGGTGGGAGAAAGACAAAGTTCTGTCCAGAACAGCTCTGCCAAAGGCGCCATCTGCATCAGCTCCCATATGCAACCTGTATTGTTTCACAAAGGTGCTCAGAGATGACCATGTAACTGCCTAAGCTGTCCTCTGGAGACACTAAAGCAAATTCTGCCCAGGAGGTGGCCTGTGTCCTAGTGGGGTGAACTCTGACTCCCTACGGCATGCGCTTCCTAGCCAAAAGGTACAGATACATAGAAACATGATGGCCTATCTAATCTGCCCTTCCATATCACCCACTACAAGAGTCCCCGTTTTTCCTTTAGAGAACCTCTGCTTGTCCCATGCTTTTTTGAATTTCGATACTGTTCTCATCTTTACCACCTCCACTGGGAGACTATTCCATGCATCTACCTTTCTTTCCGTAAAGAAATATTTCTGCATATCACTCTTGAGTCTATCCCCTTTCACCCTCATCCTATGTCCCCTCATAGCAGAGCTTGCTTTCAATTGAAAGAGGATCTCCTATATCCTTCTAAATTCAGCAGGCAATCAAGGACTTGGCTGCTGCCTGTCATTTTCATGGACTACCGGAGGACAAAGAGATGGTCCAACAAATGAAAGGAGTTAATGACCTCCGAGTATCTCACTAACACCCTCCTGAAGATGGAGAGAGGGATCCACCCAAAGGTCCTCATCAGAGGACAGTAACACTACAATCTGATTGAGATGAAAAGGGGACAGTGACTTTGGTAGAAAGGATGGTACATTTCTCAAGGAAAAAAACAAAGAAAGTCAAATTCCTCCTCAAACATGTCTTTGGACCCATTTGAATCAACAATCGTCACCCTTTTTTCAATAGAGTTGTCACCTTCACAGATATGCCTGCTTCTGAATAGTTTGTCCTTTGTACTCTCTCCATGTTTTGATGTTTGCTGTACATGCAGAATTGTCCCGCTTCTTCTGTTCCTTATGACTGAAACTTTTCTTTGCTGGCAATGCGACCCCTTGTAATGATACAGTGTTTAGGAAACCTTCCAAATGGGTCCCTCTTGGTATGTTGGATGCTAATTTACAAGTCTTCCAACAAATGGTTACGCAAGCAGTAAAGCGTCTTCCAGTATGCAGCATGAAAAGTAACCCATCTGCCTCCGATTGGCTTGCTTTGTGTCAATTACAACAGAATCCAGCTATTACGATCAAACCACTGATAAAGAAGGAACAATTCTAGTCATGGACACTAATAGCTATATCTTGGAAATGGAGGAGCAGTTGTTGAATCGCTCCTTTTATTTGCCTTTGGATAATGATCCTACAATGACCATCAAAGCTGAGATTGATAGTGTTGTTGTGGACGTACAGTTAAAGAGGTTGGATTATGACAAGGGAGGCTGATTTTTTTTTAATGATCCCTAATCCTCACATGCCTGTGATATACATTCTACCAAAGATCCATAAGGAACCATAACCCTCCTGGTCATCCTATCATTTCTTCCATGAGGTCATTATTAGAACCACTCTCATGGTTTGTGGACTTTTTCCTTCATTCTTTTGTGCCCTTGGCTCCTACTTATTTAAGATATTCCATGCAATCAATTGTGTTACCTAAAGCTGATATTTTATTGGTGACTGCCGATATAGCAGCTTAATATATTAACATTCCTCAAGATCTTGCTGTCATGGTGGTTTCTCGGACTCTGGATCGGCGTATTGATCAGAGGGTTCAGACTTTGTTTTTGCAGACCTAATGAGACTGGTCTGTCAGGCAATTTGGAAGACAACATCATGGCTAACAGACTGGAAAAGATCTCTGTTTATACCAATACTAAAGAAAGGTGATCCAAATGACTGGGGAAATTATCGCAAATTGCTCTGATCCCACATGCCAGCAAGATTCTACTCAAGATTATTCAGCAGTGACTACAACCATACCTGGAACGAGAACTGCCTGAAATGCAAGCAGGGTTCAGGAAATGATGAGGAATGAGAGACATCATTCCGGATATGAGATGGATACTTGAAAAGACTAAAGAAGAAATCAGACAATGCAATGCTTTTGGCAGAGTGGCTATGAAGGACCTAAACAAGATTCTCAAGAGCAGAGGTCTCTCTCCATACAAAGATTTGACTCGTTCAAGCCATGGTATTTTCAATAATGTCATATGGATGAGAAAGCTGGACAGTGAAAAAGACAGACAGGAAGAAAATTGATGCCTTTGAATTATGCTGCTGGCAACGAATACTGTGTATACCACGGACTGCCCGAAGAACAAACCAATCAGTACTAGAGGAGATCAAACCTAAGCTTTCTTTAAAAGCTCAGATGACAAGACTTTGACTTTCATACTTTGGACATATCATGTGAAGAGAGAGATCATTAGAGAAAGACATCATGCTTGGCAAGGTAGAAGGTCAACGCAGAAGAGAAAGGCCAGCAATGAGATGGATCGATACAGTAACAGCAGCAACGGGTGCCACTGTCAACAATGAGATGCCTGATTGAAGGCCGAACACAGTTTAGGACAACTATCCAGAGGGTCGCCATGAGTCAACATTGACCCGATGGCACTTAACAACAAGAAGACTGGATCTCATAAAAAAACATTTTGGGTTTCAGTCCCGATATTTTTTGCAGATTAAAGGGACTGCTATGGGGGCCACCATGGCACCTGATCTGGCTAACTTATATGTTGATGCCTTTGAACAGACTTGGTGAGGACATTCCCCATTTGAGCATTTTGTTGTGGCATCAGTACATAAACAACATATTATTGATTTGGCCCCTAGGGAGATGCTGATTTGCTGGCTCAGTTTTTTTCAAAAGCTTAACATTCATTTGAATTTATAGGGGTTTTTTGAAGCACATTCAACTACTATTTCATTTTTGGATATACAGATCACCAGAGTAAGCACTCATTTTGATCTTTCAATTTTTCAGAAGCCTACTGATAGAAATACTTTATTACATTTTGAAAGTGCAGCCTGTTCATCTAAAATGTAGTCTTCCATTGAGTCAATTTTTTAGACTGCGGTGCCTATGCTCCTCTGATTGAGAATTTTGGGCACAGTCTAATTTAATGACGAATTGGTTTTTGAACTGGGGGTATCCAACACACTGTGTGAAAGAATCTTATCATCGGACTCACTTCGTAAATAGAGATCTTTTTAATCAGTGGGATATATCTGAGGGACATTCTACAGGAATATGTATGCTACCTTTATTGGATTAATATTTTCAAGTTCAGCATATTGTGAAATATTATTGGTTCAATTTACAGAATCATGCCACCTTTAAGAAAGGTGAAATTAGGCCTTACCTGCTAATTGTCTTTCCTTCAGTCCAGTCCAGATGTTTGGGTTATGCACGCCTACCAGCAGATGGAGACCGAGAACCGCTGATTGACGTCATGGTACAAAGGGGTCTATGCAGCCCTGATTTGGTCAGTATTTCTGTAACAAAGCAGATTCACCAATGCAAAAATATTAAATGCTCATACAAAACTTGCAAAATGCTCACTAGATACTCACTGCTGCAGCTCTACTCTTTTCATGAGCATTAAGAATTGGAGATAGAGAGCAGCACTCCCAAGGATGAAAACTTCAAGTTATGTCCCAGCACAGCACTGTATGTAACTGAGAACCTCTCATGAAGAACATAAACAGGGCAGAATATTGCCCTGCTTCCGCATTGAATCAAACATCCAAGACGGCAGACCGGGACCAAAATAAGGAATATAGAACGGGTCTTGGACTGGACTGACTCATGGAAAGACAATTAGCAGGTAAGGCCTAATTTCACCTTCCTTATCATCCCTCCAGCGCAGTCCAGATGCGTAGGATGTAACAAAACAGTACCCCACAATGGGGAGGGGAGAGAAGAGATGAGCCCGGCCTGCAGTTTAGGAACACATCCACTTTCGCACTGGAGGCTCGGACTATCAGAACCCGGCAAAAAAGAGTGTACCTACCCTGGAGGCTGGCTCAACTGACAAAATCTTGCCACCACTGGCAATGGTAAGGACCACCGTTACTCATCAGCATGGGACTCTGTGCCCTGAACTCCAAGCCACCTGGAAAGCCAGTACAGACTACTCTAGCAAGAAGGCTCCCAAGGAAGGAACTTGAACCAGATTCTGAAACAGCGAGTATCCACAAAACATAGCTGCTGGAAAGGAGATATATCTCTCAGTCACTAGAAACAATCATAGCTGAGAAAGACTAGGGGAGGAGTTTCTTCTAAGATGGCCGCGGTGTTTGTTTGGTGACTCAATGCCTAAACGTAAGGGAAAGTTGCGGGCTGTTCCTTCTGAGCCCCAACCACCCAGTTCTGGTCCAATGGACCGTTTTGTCCATCTAACCTCGGATCAGAAGCAGGAGATTTGAGCCGGCTTGAAATCGGCGAGTGGGGAGACTTTGCCGTTTTCGCTGGATGTGGAAACATTTCTCTCTCCGGAAGTGAGGACTCCGCCGCCACGCCCAGCTGCTTCAGAGCCTGTACCGGTGGTTTCAACGCAGTTGTCTCCCGAAGTGGAGACGTTGGGCGTTACAGGGGGAGCTTCTGCCGAGGTACAGGCCCTGCTGTCCCCTGAGCAATTAAGGGAGGATCTGAGCGGGAGTTCATCTGCGGCGGACCTGGAGGCGATATCGGAGGAAGGTGGATTACCCCCTCTGTCTGTCTCGACTCCATTAGCGGGTTCCTTTTCCTTGGCTCGACCTAAGGTGTTTACCTTAGAATCAATTTGGGAGGCTATTGCCGCGCTGTTTCTATCAACACACAGACCTCTTCATTGTCCTCCCAGATCCAGGTAAATGCAACCGCTATTCAGAAGAATCTTGATAGTTTGGATGTGGTTTCTTCTGCTTGTACACAGATGAAGATTCAGGTTACTGATCTAGGCTCTCAGCTGGAGCAAGTATCCGCAATTTCTGCGGCTATATCTAAGGAAAATGGGTCCATTCGATATAAATTGGAGTATTTGGAGAATGCTTCCAGGGCATCTAATCTTCGTCTCCTTAATTTTCCATGGGTCGCTGGAATAACAGCGTTGGATATGTTTAAGAAGTATTTGCATGAGGTTCTAATGGTCCCATGTGATCTGTTTCCACCTTTAAGTAAGGTTTATTATCTACCTTCTGGGAAGAAGAATGCTGAAAGATCGGAGAATATATCTGAAGTGGACTTTAATATTCTGAATGTGACTGCTTTGTTGCTTGAGGATTCTGGGGGTGGGAGGGGATCTTGTATTCCTTCAACACTGCTAGTTCAGTGTGCATTAGTTTCCGATAAAGATTGGCTCTTGAAATTGTTTTTTAAAAAGCGTTTGGAAACTTTTCATGGCCTTACAATTTCTATGTTCCCAGATTTAACCAAAGAAACCCAAAAGAGGAGGAAACAATTTTTGTTGTAAAAATCTGGTGTTTCTCAGATAGGGGGTACTTTCTTTCTTAGGTTCCCGTGTCGATGTATTGTAATTATCAAGGCAGTCAAATATGTATTTTCTGATCCACAGGATTTGTCCACGTTTATTAACTCTAGACTTCTATCCGTGTCTCCTCCAGAATGAAGTTCTAACCCTCCTTAGGATCAGTTATACCCGGGGTAGCCCAACGTTGTCTGATTTCTTATGTTTATTTCTTCCTTTTCTCCTAGGGCACTCCTACCCTGGGGAGTTCTTTCTTAAACTCCTTCCCCCAACATGTGGACTACATAGAGCCATATTTGATTGTGAATTTCTTTTTGTGATTTCATTGCTAATGTTCTTTTATGTACTCTATTTTCTAATTGCAAGATTTTTCTTGTGGTTTTTGTTAAAACATTGCATAAATAAATATTTAAAAAAAAGAAATAATCATAGCAGGTTTACCTGTAGAAGAAGAAAACCTTGCATGAGCGAGGAAAGTGCTAAGGCAAAATTAAAGAAAATTTAAGGAAAATACAAGGATCTTGGAACAGGCCAAGAATTTGAACAACCAAGAACACCTCCAGACAGGTATGAACTCCAGGATCTCCCTACTAAGACCAAGGACCGGCTGAACAAGGGGTACCTGACGACTAGTGACCCCAATCAAAATACAACCAAAGGGGTACTAGAGCATATAGATTCTTAAACCCCTGCTTTGAATCGCCTAGACATCTCATAAAGCACTTCAATTTTTTTTTAAATTAAGACAGATGCAGTCATTCCACTTTCCCATTAGAGGTAGGAACAGAGCTCACCGCTAACCAAGCTACAGCGATACTAACTTTCTTGAAAGAAGTGATTACCAGAAAGCTACAGCCAAGATACATCAGCTCCTCACCAAGAAAGCTCAATCCCTGCGACCCCCAACAGAGGAATCAAAAGATAGCGCTCGAAACAAGCTAAATAGAAAAGCACAAAGGAGAGCACTAAAGAGAAATAGTTCAGAATCAAGGAAAACCAGGCTCTGTCCCACTAACTTTGTTTCCCCCTGCACAGAGAGCCAAACATTAAACATCCAAATCTATACGCCGGAAACCGTAGGCAGCCCGCAACCAACCGTGAACTGTAAGCCCTGAGGTACCCACTGTCAGATCATCCACCTGAAGCGCCGTGTAACCTCCTGATGAAAGAACATAAGATACACCATTCTGGGTCACACCAAGGCCCATCAAGCCCAGTATCCTCTTTCCAACAGTGGACAATCCAGGTCACAAATACCTAGCAGTTTCCCCAAAAGACACAGGTTCCACAATGCTTGTATTGGGGCAAGCAGTGTATATTCTGGATCCACTTTAATCATGGTTTATGGACCTTTCCTCCAGGAACTTGTTCAAACCTTTTTTAAACCCACCTACACTAACAGCTTTTACTACATCCTCAGACAGCAAATTCCAGAGTTTGATTACACATCGAGTGAAAAAATATTTTCTCTTATTTAGTATTAAACAGGTTACCCTGTAGCTTGATTGCATGCCCCCTAGTCTTTCTGTTTTTTGATGACGTAAACAATCGATCTACTTTTTCCCGTTCCACTCCATCCATTAATTTTTAGATCTCTACCATATCTCCCCTCAGCCGTCTCTTTTCCAGGTTGAAGAGCTCTAAATCTTTTTAGCCTCTCTTCATAGGGGTATCCTTCCAGCCCCTTACCATTTTGGTGGCTCTTCTATGTACCTTTTCTAATAACGCAATATCCATTTTAAGATACGGCGACCAGAATTGCACACAATATTCAAGGTGCAGTCGCACCATGGAACAATACCGAGCCATTATAATACCCTTTGTTTTATTCTCCATTCCTTTCATTATGATACCTAGCATTCTATTTGTTCTCTTGGCCGCTGCTGTAGACTGCACGTTATCCACGATGACGCCTAAATCTTTTTCCTGGATGGTGGTTCCTAATGTGGAACCTTGCATCGTGTAACCCTAGTTTGGGTTTTTCTTTCCTAGGTGCATAACTTTGCACTTGTCCACATTAAATTTAATCTGCCATTTGGATGCCCAGTCTTCCGACTTATCAAGATCCTCTTGCAATTTTCCACAATTCTCATGGGTTTTAACAACTTTTAATAGTTTTGTGTCATATGCAAATTTGATAACCTCACTCATAATAACCATTTCCAGGTCATTTATGAATATGTTAAAAAGCAGCGGACCCAGCACAGATCCCTGGGGTATTTCACTATTCACCTTTCGCCACTGGGAAAATTGGCCATGAAGCCCTACCCTCTGCTTTTTATCCTTTAACCAGTTCCTGATCCACAATAGTACACTGCCTCCTATCCCATGACTTTTTAATTTTGCCAAACGTTGCTCATGAGGGACCTTGTCAGAGGCTTTCTGAAAGTCCAGATACACTTATCAACCGACTCACCTTTGTCTACCTATTTATTCACACCTTCAAAAAAACATAACAGATTAGTAAGACAAGACGTTCCTTGGCTAAAGCCATGTTGGCTGTCTCCTATTAAGCCATGATTATATACATGTTCAGTAATTTTGTTCTTTATGATGGTTTCCATCATTTTTCTTGGTACTGACGTTAGGCTCACCAGTCTGTAGATTCCCTTATCAGCCCTGGAACCCTTTCTAAAAATTGGCGTTACATTGGACAATCCTCCAATCTTCATGTATTACAGATGATTTTAATGATAGTTCACAGATTACTAATAGTACATCTGCAATCTCATATTTCAGTTCTTTCAACACCTTTGGATGTATACCATCTAGGACAGGTGAAATGCTACTCTTTTGGTTATCAAATAGTTGTAATTCAACTTCCTGGTGTATCGATATTTCTTTCAATTCTTCCGCAGCATCTCCTTTAAATACCATTTCAGTCATGGATAACATTCTAACATCTTCCTCAGTAAAGACGGAAGCAAAGAATTTATTCAGTCTTTCCGCTATGGCCTTGTCCACTCTTAGTACCCCTTTTACACCTCTATCATCTCATGATCCAACTGACTCTCTCACAGGTTTTTTGCTACGAATGTACTTGAAAAAGTCTTTATTATGCATTTTTGCTTCCACAGAAAGCTTCTTCTCAAAAATCTCTCTTTGCCTGCCTTATAATGGCCTTGTATCTAACTTGTCAGTGCTTGTATTGTTTCCAGTTTTCGTCATTTGGCTCTTTTTTCCATTTCCTGAAAGATACTTTTTTGGCATCAACATCCTCCCTGACCTCACCTTTAAATCATGCTGGCAGTTTTCTGGACTTCCTTCCACTTTTCTTAAAGCGTGGAATACAGCTGGTCTGGGCTTCCAAGATAGTATTTTTAAACAACACCCAAGCTTGATGTAAGTCTTTAACCTTTGCAACTACTCCTTTTAGTTTTATGGGGTTTTTTAACTATTTTCCTTTTATCAGGCTCCCTTTTGAAAGTTAAAAGGTAGTACTGTGGATTTCCTTACCATCCCTCCTCCATTAATTAAATCAAACATGATCATGCTATGATCACTATTGCCATGTGGCCCCCAACACCCTTATCTCTTGCACCAGATCTGGTGTTCCAATAAGGACTAAGTCCAAAATGGCTTCCCCTCTGGTCGGTTCATGAACCAGCTGCTCCAAGAAGCAGTCATTTATTTCATCTAGAAACTTTATCTCTCTAGCATGTCTTGCCATGACACTGACCCAGTCGAAACCGGGGTAATTGAAATCACCCATTATTATTACTGTGTTGTAACTTTTGTTAGCTTCCCTGATTTCTTTAAGCATTTCATTATCCATCTGTTCAATCTGGCCAGACGGTCGATAGTACACACCCACTACCATCGCCTTCCCCTTCCCCTATGGAATTTCAGTCCATAGAGATTCTGCAGTGAATTTTGTTTCCTGCAAAACTTTAATCCTTTGTGACTCAATGCCCTCTCTAACTTAGAGCGCTACCCCCTCCACCAATTTGATCTGCTCTATCATTTGTACCCAGGTATCACAGTGACCCACTGGTTGTCCTCCTTCCACCATGTCTGAGATACTAATCATATCTAACCTCTCATTTAATGCTATATATTCTAACTCTCCCGTCTTAGTTTTTAGACTTCTAGCATTTGCATACAAGCATTTTAGAGGCTGTATTTTATTTATATTAATCTGGCTATCGGTAGGCAGGGGTAATTTGGAAACTTTAAGCTCTGTCTGCTCTGTACTCAAGGGCACTTAGGAGGAGTTGCCTAGTGGTTAGGACAAAATACCTCAGGCCAAAGGGCTGGGGGTTCAATTCCCACTTGGGGGCAGCAATCTCAGGCCAGAGGGACTGGGGTTTCTAGTACTATAGGCACTCCTTGTAGCTCTGGGCAAGCCACTTAACCCTCCACAGCCTCCAATACACAGACTGTAAGCCCTTTGGGACAGAGAATGTATCCAGTACCTGCTTGTAGTAATTGTAAACTGCTCTGATGCCCTTCAGCCATAAACATACTTTTGTCTTTATTGGAACCTCTCTACTGATATGCCCTAACTTCAATCTTTTGCTAGTATCCTTTAAGGATACACTGTTCTGAACTATGCACTCTTGGGCAACTGTCGGCTTTCCCCTATTATCTAGTTTAAAAGCTGCTCTATCTCCTTTTTAAAGGTTAATGCCAGCAGCCTGGTTCCATTCCGGTTAAGGTGGACCCATCCCTTTGGAAGAGCTCCTCCTTTCCCCAGAATGTTCCCCAGTTCCTAACAAATCCAAAACTCTCATCCTTGCACCACTGTCTCATCCACGCATTGAGACTCCAAAGCTCTGCCTGCCTTTTGGGTCCTGCACGTGGAACGGGAAGCATTTCGAAGCATGCAACCCTGGAAGTCCTGGATTTCAACTTCCTACCTAAAAGCCTAAATTTAGCCTCCAGAACCTCCCTACTACACTTTCCTAGGTCATTGGTACCGACATGTACCAAGACAGCAGATGACGTCCCAGCACTATCTAAGACCTTGTCTAGGTGGCATGTGAGGTCCGCTACCTTCGCATCAGGCAGGCATGTTACCAGGTGATCCTCACGTCCACCAGCCACCCAGTTATCTACATGCCTAATGATCAAATCACCAACTATAATGGCTGTCCTAACCCTTCCCTCGTGGGCACATGGCCCTGGAGAAACTTCCTCAGTACGAGAGGGTTTTACATCACCTGGAGGATTAGCTCCTAGCTACAGGATCACTTCCTGCCACACCAGGGTGATGCTCTCCTGTCACGTGACCTCTCTCCTCCATGGCAACAGGGATGCTGCCAGACTGGAGGTGGGACGGCAATACTATATCCCTGTAGGTCTCGTCTATGTACCTCTCTGTCTTCCTTATGTACTCCATGTCTGCTACTCTAGCATCCAGAGATTGGTCTCGTTCCCTGAGAGCAAAGAGCTCCTTGCACCTAGTGCACGCGTGCGTAAGACCCCTCACCAACTGGGAGAAAATCATACATGAGACACTTGATGCAAAAGCCTGGAAAACCCCCATCTCTCTGCTGGACTGCTGTCTGCATCTTAGTTTTAAGGTTGTGTGTAGGTATTTAAGTTCTTTACTTACTAAGGGTTGCTAAGGATATTTATACTATTAAAACTATACCTAATACATTTAATGTACTTTGTTCACCTGAAGCTTAATTAATCTCAGGTTCTTAATGTATGCCTGATAAGGATAAACAGCTGCACCTGAGAGTGAATATGGCATCTCCTTTCCTTTAAGGGATTTGAGCACCTATAAAGCTGTGATTATCCCAGGGGTGGGTGGGTTATGGGGAGGGAGGGAAAGATGATTTATTAAAAACTGGATTCACAGATTAATCAGCTTCAATCTAAAGAACTCCTTTTTCACCAAAATTTAGAAAAATTCCCAGAAGTAAACATTTACAATTGCAGATCTCTCTTGATATATGTGCACACCTGGCAGGACGTTTCTCCGGGACTCATACACCGGATCATCACTGCTATCCATTTGGAGGAACTGGAGCCCCGAGAGGGCTTCTATTCCCACAGTCATTTGCTTATCCAATTGTTTCTGCATTTAATCATTGGACTATTCAGCAGCCCGAGAAAACGCATAAGAGCAACCCGAGTCAGAAGGCAAATAAAAAGGAAAGAGAAATATCCCCATTAAGTCTCCTCTCTGGGGTGTTCTCTTCACCTGGCATAGATGGAAGAAACTAAGGTCGGCTCCAAATACCCTGAAACCCCAGACTACAACACTGTCGAAAACACGACAATGCTGACACAATCTAACTAAACAAGAAGACAGGGAGCTTAGCCATGATAGACTGTCCCATGAAAGTCTCCATATTTTACTGACCTAGGAAGAGCCAGGGAGAAGCCTCGCCATCAGACTGACTATCTCCATACTAAAAGGCAACCAGTTTGAGAATCAAATACCGGGCCAAAAAGTAGCACCGGGCTGTGAAACGGAACCAGCTTCACCATCGACATGGGACGCAACTTTCTGGACAAAAGGTCTTAGACTTAACTGATGAAGCTAAAAGCAGAAACCATTGGCTAGAAGGAATTCAACCCCGAGTAGAGGATACCGACGAGCCTGAATCTTCAACACTCCTCCCCATACCCAGGGCATGTCTGAGAAAACATATATGAATGGAGCACTGATAGGCCACTAGATTATAGAAGACATGGGGAATTTAAGCTGCCTCAGCAATTCCCACTGAGGACCGAATCCTTTTCTTTTTTTTGCTGAACTCACCCTGCTAAGAAAGATGCAACCCAGTGCCTTAGCTGAGATTAATTTACCAGCTGCGTCCCTGGAGCGCCTAATGTATACCAGAACTCCCACGATGGATGAAAACAACTGGCCTGCTGCACCAAAGACAGGAAGATCATCCAGTCCACACTCGTCCGTATCTCCAACAAACCAAACCCACACAAGAGGATACCCAGCAGGATGAAGAGAAAAACAGACTACAGAACCCTAATATGCTGTCTCGCACCCACTAGACCATAACCAAGTCTAACGAGACACCAAACTGACACCAGACCAGGGTTTTTTTTTGCTTTTCTTTAAGATACCTGGGTTCCATACCCTGCAGTTGCGCCTTCTCCTGCCAGAGAGTGGCAACTGGTGAATTGCAAAACAACTTACAGAGTACAGAAATCCTAATGCCTTTAGCAGAAAGCTAAACAGAGCTGAAAGGAAAAATGGAACAGCTGATGCACCCAGTCAAACCTCCAAGTTGAATGTTACAAAAATTCAGTGTTCTCTAAAAAAAGAAACGAGGGTAACCGGTGAGCCACCTCAAGTCAAGGCCGCCCTGGACCTAGCCACAGGCAGCCAACGACCTTGCGAACAGCTGTCTGAAACAAAATTCCCACAGGAAACCCAGAGGTCCAGGCTAGCATGGCAACCTTGGACAGAAAAAAAAAAATCCTCCTTATTCCAGAAACTAAGGGCCAAGGAGACTGCAGAATGCCAGAAGTAGCTTAATTAGGTAGCCAAATCCTCACCGTGAGGTGCCCCAGGTAACAAATAAAGTACCAAAAAAACCCTAGTTTCTTGGGGTATCGTAAGCCATCATAGAAAAAACAGAAAAACAATTAAGCAACCTCAGCCAGGAGAATGGAAACATGTCAAGCCAAAACCCAGTAGCAGGTAACTCAAAGCCTAAGACCAGTAAGAGAAGCATTCAGATAACAAGCACTTTAACTACAATGTGTGCCTAAAAGTGACCTGGCAACCCAGCAGCTCCTAGGTTTTCTTGGAAGAGTGACTAGAATTAAAATTGCCAGGCCTTTCTTAGAACACAATCACAGAAAAGAAAACCCCCGGGCCTTAAGAATTCCACCAAGCCCGAAAACCATATGAGGCAAAGAAAATAGTGGACCCCAAAAAAAGTAGAAAACTTCCTATGTATATATCTAAACAATTTTGTGTCGGACAATACGTCTACCCACCAAAGCAAAGTACATTACATAAGAACATAAGATATGCCATACTGGGTCAGACCAAGGTCCATCAAGCCCAGTATTCTGTTTCCAACAGTGGCCAATCTAGGTCATATGTACCTAGCAGTTTCCCCAAGGGACACAGGTTCCACAATGCTTGTATTGGTTCAAGCATTGATATCCTGGGTCCCTTCTTAATAATGATTTATGGACCTTTCCTCCAGGAACTTGTCCAAACATTTTTTAAACCCAGCTACACTAACATCCTCCGGTAACAAATTCCAGAGTTTGATTACATGTTGAGTGAAAAAATATTTTCTTTTATTAGTCTTAAATAGTTTACCCTGTAGCTTCATTGCATGTCCCCTAGTCTTTCTATATTCTGATAAGGTAAACAATCGATCTACGTTTACCCGATCCACTCCGTTCATTAATTTATAGACTTCTATCATATCTCCCCTCAGCCGTCTCTTTTCCAGGTTAAAGAGCCCAAACCTTTTTAGCCTTTCTTCATAGGAGTATCCTTCTATCCGCTTTACCATTTTGGTGGCTCTTCTCTGAACCTTTTCTAAAATCGCTATATTCTTTTTAAGATACGGCGACCAGAATTGCACACAATATTCAAGGTGCGGTCTCACCATGGAACGATACAGAGGCATTATAATATCTTTTGTTTTATTTTCCATTCCTTTCCTTATCATACCTAGCATTCTATTTGCTCTCTTGGCCACCGCTGCACACTGGGCCGAGGGTTTTAACATGGTATCCACAATGACGCCTAAATCTTTTTCCTGGGTGGTGGATCCTAATGTGGAACCTTGCATCGTGTAACCATAGTTTGGGTTGTTCTTCCCTAGGTGCATAACCTTGCACTTGTCCACATTAAATTTTATCTGCCATTTTGATGCCCAGTCTTCCAATTTATCAAGATCCTCTTGCAATTTTCCACAATCCTCTTGGGTTTTAACAACTTTAAATAGTTTTGTGTCATCTGCAAATTTGATAACTTCACTCGTTATTCCACTTTCCAGGTCATTTATGAATATGTCAAAAAGCAGCGGACCCAGCACAGATCCCTGGGGTACACCACTATTCACCTTTCTCCATTGGGAAAATTGGCCATTTAGCCCTACCCTCTGCTTTCTATCTTTTAACCAGTTCCTGATCCACAATAGTATACTGCCTCCTATCCCATGACTCTTTAGTTTTGCCAAAAGTCTCTGATGAGGGACCTTGTCAAAGGCTTTCTGAAAGTCCAGATACACAATATCAACCGACTCACCTTTGTCCACCTGATTATTCACTCCTTCAAAAAAACATAACAGATTAGTAAGACAAGATCTTCCTTGTCTAAAGCCATGTTGGCTGTCTCCCATTAGGACATGACTACATGCTGAGTAATTTTATTCTTTATGATGGTTTCTACCATTTTTCCCGGTACTGATGTCAGGCTCACCGGTCTGTAGTTTCCCGGATCACCCCTGGAACCCTTTTTAAAAATTGGTGTTACATTGGCGATCCTCCAATCTTCAGGTATTAGAGATGATTTTAATGATAGTTCACAGATTACTAATAACAGGTCTGCAATCTCATATTTCAGTTCTTTCAACACCCTTGGATGTATACCATCCGGCCCAGGTGATTTGCTACTCTTCAGTTTATCTAATAGTTGTAATACCTCTTCCCGATGTATCGATATTTCCTTCAATTCTTCCGCACCTTTAAATACCACTTCAGTCATGGGTAACATCCCTACATCTTCCTCAGTAAAGACTGAAGCAAAGAATTCATTCAGTCTCTCCGCTGTCGCCTCTTAGTGCTCCTTTAACCCCTTTATCATCTAATGGACCAACTGACTCTCTCACAGGATTTTTGCTACGAATGTACTTGAAAAGGTCTTTACTTCGCATTTTTGCTTCCGCAGCAAGCTTCTTCTCAAATTCTCCCTTTGACTGCCTTATCAATGCCTTGCATTTGACTTGCCAGTGCTTGTGCTGTTTCCAGGTTTCGTCGTTTGGCTCTTTTTTCCATTTCCTGAAAGATGCTTTTTTGGCAACAACAGCCTCTCTGACCTCACCTTTAAACCATGCTGGCAGTTTTTTGGACTTCCTTCCACGTTTCTTAAAGCGTGGAATACAGCTGGGTCTGGGCTTCCAAGATAGTATTTTTCAACAACAGCCAAGCCTGATGTACGTCTTTAACCTTTGCAACTGCTCCTTTTAGTTTTTTCTTAACTGTTTTCCTCATTTTATCATAATCTCCCTTTCGAAAGTTAAAAGGTAGTACTGTGGATTTCCTTACTATCCCTCCTCCACTAATTAAATCAAAGGCGATCATGCTATGATCACTATTGCCAAGTGGCCCCAACAACCTTATTTCTTGCACTAGATCTGGTGTTCCACTAAGGACTAGGTCTAATATGGCTTCCCCTCTGGTCGGTTCATGAACCAGCTGCTCCAAGAAGCAGTCATTTATTTCATCTAGGAACTTTATCTCCCTAGCATGTCCTGACGTGACACTGACCCAGTCGATACCGGGGTAGTTGAAATCACCCATTATTATTACTGAGCTGTAACTTTTGTTAGCTTCCTTGATTTCTTTGAGCATTTCATCATCCATTTGGTCATTCTGGCCAGGCGCTCGATAGTACACCCCCACTGCCATTGCCTTCCCCCTTTTACATGGAATTTCAATCCATATAGATTCTACAGCAGATTTTGCTTCTTGCAAAACTTTAATCCTTTCTGACTCAATGCCCTCTCTAACATAGAGAGCAACCCCTCCACCAATTTGATCAGTTCTATCATTTCGATATAGTTTGTACCCAGGTATCACAGTGTCCCACTGGTTGTCCTCCTTCCACCATGTCTCTGATATTCCAATCATATCTAACCTTTCATTTAGTGCTATATAGTCTAACTCTCCCATCTTATTTTTTAGATTTCTAGCATTTGCATACAAGCATTTTAGAGAATGTATTTTATTCATATTGATTTGGCTATTGTTAGACATGGGTAATTTGGGATCTTTAAGCTCTGTCTGCTCCATACTTGAGGGCATTTGGGCTACTTTACTCTTTTGTGGAACCTCTCTGCTTTTGGTAGTATCCTTCAAAGATACATTCTTCCGAACCATCCGCTCTTGGGCGACTGTTGGCTTTCCCCTAATATCTAGTTTAAAAGCTGCTCTATCTCCTTTTTAAAGGTTAATGCCAGCAGCCTGGTTCCATCCTGGTTAAGGTGAAGCCCATCCCTTCGGAAGAGCCCCTCCTTTCCCCAGAATGTTCCCCAGTTCCTAACAAATCCAAAACCCTCATCTCTGCACCATTGTCTCATCCACGCATTGAGACTCCGGAGCTCTGCCTGCCTTTTGGGTCCTGTGCGTGGAACAGGAAGCATTTCGGAGAATGCTACCCTGGAAGTTCTGGATTTCAACTTCCTACCTAAAAGCCTAAATTTAGCCTCCAGAACCTCCCTACCACATTTTCCTATGTCATTGGTACCGACATGTACCAAGACAGCAGACTCCTCCCCAGCACTATCTAAGACCTTATCTAGGTGGCGCGTGAGGTCCGCTACCTTCGCACCAGGCAGACATGTTACCAGGCGATCCTCACGTCCACCAGCCACCCAGCTATCTACATGCCTAATGATCGAATCACCAACTATAACGGCTGTCCTAACCCTTCCCTCATGGGCAAATGGCCCTGGAGAAACGTCCTCAGTGCGAGAGGGTTTTACATCACCTGGAGGACAGGTCCTAGTTACAGGATCACTTCCTGCCACACCAGGGTGATGCTCTCCTGTCACGTGACCTCTCTCCTCCATGGCAACAGGGATGCTGCCAGACTGGGGGTGGGACTTCAGGACTATATCCCTGTAGGTCTTGTCTATGTACCTCTCTGTCTGTCTTATGCTTTCCAAGTCCGCTACTTTAGCCTCTAGAGAACGGACTCGTTCCCTGAGAGCAAAGAGCTCCTTGCACCTAGTGCACACGTAAGACCTCTTACCAACTGGGAGAAAATCATACATGTGACACTCAATGCAAAAGACTGGAAAGCCCCCATCCCGCTGCTGGACTGCTGTCTGCATCTTAGTTTTAAGTTTGTGTTTAGATCTACGTTCTTTACTTACTAAGGGTTGCTATGGATATTTATACTTATAAAACTGTACCTAATACGTGTAATATACCTTATTCACCTGAAGCTTAACTAATCTCAGGTCCTATGACTGATTTGGGTAATGAGCTTCACCTGAGAGCACATCCTGTCTTTTAAGGTGTGTAAGTACCTATAAAGCTACGATTATCCCAGGGGGGGGGGAGGGAGGGATGGAAATAACACTTATTAAAAGAGGGCTGCTACACAGTACCCTGTCTTGTGCTGCTGAGGTAAGCTATATTCTGATTTGATTTAAATTATAGCTCTTAGCTGCTGCTAGGTTCTAACTTCTTATGAAATTTAAACTACAAGCTCTCTGCTGGGTTCTAAATTTAACCAGAAAGCTCTCTTCTGTGTTTTAAATTTAAACTAAAAGTACTTTGCTGTTACTAGGCCCTGAGTGACTATTAAATTTAAACTACAAGCTCTCTGCTGGGTATGAAATGTAACCAGAAAGTTCTCCTCTGTGTTTTAAAACCAAAAGTACTTTTCTGATGCTAGGCCCTGAGTGACAATTAAATGTAAACTACAAGCTCTCTGCTGGGTTCCAAATGTAACCAGAAAGCTCTCTTCTGTGTTTTAAATTTAAACTTAAACTACTGCTACTAGTCCCTGACAAAGCTCTGGTGAGAAAAAGACATGTCCATTTTAGTCAAGAAAATGCAGTTAAACACGATGGCCAAATAACCTTAAATGCCAAAGGTTTTTTTTTAATGTTCAGTACTTAACTGCAGAAGCAGCCATCAACTGAGGGCTCTCCTGGCGCTCCGCGGGCAGGGGAGTACTTGGGACAGGGGTTGACTCTGATGGGACCATCGACTGGGCAGAGCCCTCTGCAGTGGTTGCATGTGCGCCCTTGCCCATGGGGCTAGCTCAAGAGTGGCCGCCACGGTCCCCAAAACCTGCAGATGCTGCCACTCTGATGGTCTTGTCATCTTCAGGACCTGCCGTATCCACTGTCGTAGCTCCTGCGCCTGGCGAACCAGCAGGAAAATCCTGCCCACACAGGTATCAAAGCACGCTCTTAAATACTCTAGCTCCTGGGCCAGCCTAACTGACTCTTGGCCAGGTTGACCCCAACCGAGACTTTGAAGGAACTCTCCCACCCGCAC
Organism: Ichthyophis bannanicus; assembly: GCA_033557465.1. Lineage (NCBI taxonomy): Eukaryota > Metazoa > Chordata > Amphibia > Gymnophiona > Ichthyophiidae > Ichthyophis > Ichthyophis bannanicus. Next base: position 1,632,398,349 of record CM066031.1, on the reverse strand, counting down.
TGTTGCTCTTTTCGCTATCGTCCCTGGACTTCGCCTGGACCAGCCAATCATCTAGGTACGGGTGGACGAGAAACCCTTCCTTGTGGACAGCTGCTGCCACCACCACCATGACCTTGGTAAAGGTATGGGGGGTGGTCGCCAGATCGAAGAGCAATGCTCGAAACTTGAAATGGTCCCTTGGCACTGCAAAGCGGAGAAACTGCCGATGTTCTGGATGGATGGGAATGTGCAGATATGCCTCTGCGAGATCGAAAGTCGCCCAAAATCTCCGCTTCCTACCGCCCTTATTACTGTGAAAATGTGGTACCCAGAGACCATTGGTTCATGCCCTCGAAGTCGAGAATTGGGCGAAAGGAACCTTCCATTTGGGCACCACAAAATGCATGAAGCATCGACCGCAGACATACTGATCTCGCGGAACCAGTTCCACGGCTCTCAGCTGCAGGAAACAAGTCAAAGTCTCTTTGACTGCTGCCAACACTGCTGCACCCACTTTGGGTGATCAAAGAAGCTCATTTTTGCTCTGGCAGCGGGTATAGGCGCGTCATGGATTGCACCCCTTTTAAGGCCAACCACCGGCAGATCCCACTCATCCTGGATCATCTGTCCTACAACTCCATGTACTGGTAAGATTTTCTGTGATTTCCATCAGATCACTACAAGCGGGTACTGATACAATTCCTCGTCCCGAAAGGGCTCACATCCTATGTGTACCTTGTAGACCCTCAAGGCCCTGAATATGCCTGCTAACCTCCCAGCAGATCCTACAGCGCCTCTTCCTCTGCTGGGAGGTTAGCAGGCATATTCAAGGCCTTGAGGGTCTCCAAGGTACACATAGGATGTGAGCCCTTTGGGGACGAGGAATTGTATCAGTACCCGCTTGAAGTGATTGTAAACCGCCCTAATGGCCTTTGGCCAGGGCAGTATATCGAAAAATTGCATAAACATAAGCCTAAAGATGAGCACTGGTAGCTCCTCCTGGCGGAAAACCCGAACAAACCGGGCCTGATCCTCCTGTTCTAGGCTCTCTCCTTCTTCCAACTCCTCCTGCAGATCTAGCTCCGTGTCAAGGTCTTCCCCATCCAGCCCCTCCGACAACAGCAATTGCTGCCACTCCTCTAAGTCTCTAGCCCGCTGAGACGCCACTGTTCCTGACTCGTGCTCTTTTGCGTCTGACATTCTCTTAGCCCTGTGTTCTGAGGCTGAGGAGCACTTGGTAGGCAAAATACCTTCTGCAAAAGTAAGAAAAACTCTGGTGAGAACTCCCCCAGGAGCCCTACTGCTCCCTGGGCTCAAGGAGTAAATGGTCCGGGCATCGTGCAGGGACCGGGGACCAGATCCCTTGAAGGTAACATGGCGCCCCCGCCCCTAGGGTCTCTTGCAACTGGGAGGGACTCTCCTGCCTCATCTCATCCTGCAGGTCCTGCTCCCATGACAGCCTTTTGCGTGCAGTTTAGGCAGATGCCTGCCTCCGAGACCGCACCACATCAGTGACTGCATATCTTGAGGATTTTTAGATTGCGTTGCAGTGTTGTATCTTAAAGATATGAAATGGACCTTGCCCTGATCCAATCAAACTAATATGTTCTCTGAGTAAAGTTTACGTTTTTCTACTAATACTACAAATGGCTATAAGGGAGTACAGCTTCCCTTACAAGCAATATTACAGATTTAATAGGTACATAATATGGGCTAAGCGACAAGAGATGATCATGTCAGGTTACTCACTGACCATAGACAGATGGAAGGATTTCATTTGCATCCAATCCACTGACTGGCTATCTTTCAAATTACATACATTTCTTGTATGCAGGTACTTCCTGTTTTCCAGAGCTGTAGCTGCTACAAACCTATATGCAGCACTTTTTTTTGTTTGTTTACACTTATCTTTATTTTTGTCTCTGACTTTTTATCAGACCCTTCTCAGGAGAAAGCAACAATGTTTCAACCAAGTGCCAGTTATATCACCTGACCCAGCACAACAGCTCTCTGAAAATCCGCCCAGCAACAAACAATGGTCTATCTGATTAGGCCTTTCCTACATGTCTGCATCAAGTCATTGTGCACTGAATCAGTTTTGAGCTGTATAACATGCTTAAGGAATAAGTGGGGTTCACGCCCCTTGATACCATCCTATACCAGGCACTGTGGTCTGGCCGGCATGGTGGGAAGGGCTGGGGGCACTCCCTAGGAACGCCCTCAATTTGTACCCGGGTACGTAAAAGGATCCCCAGCAAAGTGCACCTCCACAGGCTCAGGCACAGAGCACTAGAGTACTTGAACTAAAATAAAATAAAAACAAACCAAAATCAAATTAACTTAAACTGAAATTAAAAAGAAACTGCAAATGGCCCCATAGAAAGAGGCTGATCTGTCCTGCTTTATTCTCCGGTGGCTGCCTCTCCCAGGCACCCAAAACACAGCAGGGGGTTAAACACATGCGGGCCTGAAGAAGAAATCGCGCCTAAATGCAGCAGGGGGAGTTTCCCACACCGCTGCAGGCTCCCAAACATGCGGCTACAGGCCGCTCTCTGTCTCCTCATGTTCTGGTGGTGTCTAGGGGTTCCTGCTCTCCTCCCCCCCCCCCCCCGCCGCCACTCTTACCTTGGAACCGCTTTGCCGCATGGCTTTTCTACCCTGGCTTCGGCGCTGGGGGGGTGACTCGGGGCTGCAAGCTTTCACTCCTGTCAAGCAACAGCAGCCCCTGCAGCGGCTCCTCACCCGATAATGGGTTCGGGAGCAGCCAGAAGTCTCGGACTGAGGAAGGCCCCCACAGAACTCCCCACTCCCCGAAATCCTGGGGGGAGAGGGGGAAGAAGGAATATCCTCCCCTCAGCCTTGTTGTCCCACGGGTTCTCTGTTCCTTCTGATTTTTATTTTTTTATTTTTTACACTTCTGCCTTTAAAAACAAAGAAACCTGCATCTTAACAGGGGACATAAAAGCAAACTCTAACTAAACCTATCTCCTTAGTTGTCTCTGGCTCACAACCTCCTCCAGCTGCTTGGAGACTGAGCTAGGGCTGGTGGGCAGTGTCAGCTGCATATGTACACTAGTGTCATCTAAAAGATGACTTGCTCAGTCTCTAAGCTGCTGGAGGAGGTGCACTACCAGAGGTGCGGGACTGGACTGGAGGGACGATAAGTAATGTACTTTGCTTTGGTGGGTAGACGTATTGTCCGACAAAAAATTGTTTTGATATATACATAGGACGTTTTCTCCTTTTTTTGGGGTCCACTATTTTCTTTGCCTCATAAGGCCTTTCTTAGAGGCAATGGAGGATTAAGTGACTTGCCCAAGGCCACCAGAAAAGAAACCCTAGCGGTAAGCCAACCCTAGCCTCCTAGATATCAAGCCAGTGATTTAAGCTACTCCTTCAATCCTTTCCTTGTCTGCTTTTTTTTTTTTTTTTTTTTCAACAGTACCGTCGTTTGGCAAAATATATTACTCACCCATAGTCACTCATTGAGGTCAACTAGCCACCCATCACGGGTAAGCCACAGAGACCAGCACACAATGGCAGGATCTACTGAAATTCAGCCAGGTAGCCCCAACATGCTTCCGAGCTTCAAAAAAATGGCCACCATTCGTGCAGAAAACCTTCCGGTGAACGTCAACGGATCAGCTCACCCTTACCGAACTAACTGCAGGGGAACAGCTCTCCAATGAAGAATCACTGCCTACAGTTCTATCATTGAACTGGTCTTTGCACCTTTAATAAATTTGTTCTTTGTCAGCTAAAATAAAAACATATCCCTAAGCCCTGTCATGGCTCAAAATGATTAATCCCCCAGCATAGAGAAAGCAAAATGTGGACAGAGGGGAGGGCGGAGTATAGTGCCAAAGAACTCCTTCACCTACACATCAGTGAAAACAGGTCACAGAAAAAATGAACCACGCTGAAGCACTAGAAATCGTTGCCTCTTTGATTCTTTTCTTTTTATTCATTTATTCCTCTCTTTTTTTTTTTTTGTTTAAATATACCGGCCGCAAACTGATGATTTGCTGAGGAAACCCCCGACAATCCTTCCCGCCAGAAAGGAACAGTACAAAAACTGCACCATTACTGCCAAAATCCCCCGAAGGTTTTTACCTCAAACTACCGAACTAAAGCAAGGTGAAGTTAGACCTTACCTGCTAATTATCTTTCCTTGAGTATCTCCAGTCCAGTCCCATCACCATACCTAATGAAATCATAAAAAGGCATCTGCCATGTATGCCGCATCCGATTCCAACTTCGCGGTCTCCTGTTTCTGCCTCATGCCCTCGGGAGAAACCCGTCAGAGGAGACCTTCCCCATCTGGAAAGCACATGCCATGTACATAGAACTAGCTTGAATTCTCCATCCGCTGGGTCTGATTAAAAACCTATGAGGGCTTGAGGAGGAAAGAGCAGAAAGGAAAAAGGAGATCGAGTCCCTCCTTTTTTTTTTAATATAAGGTCTAAGTACCGCTTGATGATAAAGGATTAAAAGGAATAAAAGTACCCTGCTAATAAAGTATGAAAAAACTCCATAAAAATATTAAACGCGAATGACAGAGCCTCACGTCCACAGAAAAGTTTTAAAATCACTCCCAGCTCAGCTCTCGAGGCAAAAAAACAAAATGGCTGGTCTTTTCCTGCACAGACCAAGGAGCACTGCAGACTGCCATGAGGCCACCCCAAGGTCACGGGAACTATCGGGATGCCCACCCCCCCTCCCAATGAAGAGAAAACAACAAAACAGACCGTTCAATGAGAAAAATCCCCTGCCGAAGAGCCTCTGCTGAGCCGCGGTTTCCCTACTGCCAAAACTGACAGGCTTCGCTCAGTCTCTTACCGGCATCGGCGGTAGCCGGAATCCCCAGAGGGCAATGACTGCCATCTCCAGCAACTGCACAGCTCCTCACCTACTCTGCTGGGTTCGAGAGCCGGCAGGACAACGAACAAGGCAAGACCTCTTTTCTGCAAGAGAGGATCTTACCATCTGGCTTACTTTCTGCTTCCAGTATGCCTTACAGTGTACAGCCCGTGCCTCGGCTGCTTTCCTCACTTCTGCACTGGCTCAATTGGGCCTCCACCAACCCCAGCAAGTTTTGTGAAGGCCCCAAACAGGGCTTCTCAGAAAAGAAAAACATTTTATTTATTTAACAGGTTTTCTATACCACCTTTTCCTTGAATCAAAGTGGTGTACACTCTACTACAAGGACATACAAAGGAAGGGAGAGAGACATGCAGGGACCAAAGTGGTAGACAATGGGTCTACATAGAATAGGGAATGACAATATATATATATATATATTTTTTTTTTAAACTGAACCCAGCTAAGTCCTAATCGTCCTTTAGTGAGTCCCCCTAGGAGTCATGTCTCTCCAGTTGCTTGGAGACTGAAATACTGGGGGCTGGGAGGTGCTACCTGGTGCACTTGTACGCTGATGTCACAGGTTTGTTACATGCTCAATCTCCAAGCTGCTGATGAGACGTGATAATCCTCGGGTGATGGTACTGGACTGGAGAGACGATAAGGAAAACAAAATTAAAGAAATGTGGGTATGACCGTGAATCAAAGCAAAAGAGAGCAGTGGACTCACCGCAGCAACTGAATATCAGACCAGAATCCACTCGGAGATCAAAATCGGCATCTGCCAATCAGCCTTTTCCCCACTCAAGGGGACATTGGCCTACAACCCCTGCTGCCGGATCTCCTTTATTCACTCCTGATTTGAGGTATGGGTAGCCAGCGAGGGCAGAGGGAGAGGGACAAGGCATCACCAGGTTCTGTGCCCCGGGACTTGCTACCAGCCATAGTTGACAAGAGCTCCTTCCTTGTCTTCCCTCCAAATTCCATTCAGACTGCATAGGCTAAAACAACCTCCATATCTGCTGGAGACTGAGAACTACTGATAAGAGCAAGGCTGCATAGACCCGTTTGTATCATGATGCCAAAATCAAGTCAGTAGTTCTCAGTCTCCATCTGCTGGTAGGCATGCATAACCCACATGTCTAGACTAAAGGGGCAATAAGGAAGGACCTTTGTTTTTATATTGGTGGGGCTGAAACTTTCATGCCTACCTGATTATAACACTCAACATATGGTCCATACAGGACTTGCATCTTGTGGAAGCTGTCTGTTTTGCCCTCAACTTGTTCTGGGCAATCCTTTGTGTTTACAGTCTGGTAGATCTGTATTTTTGAAATTCAGTGGCAGTTGCAACATAAGTTTCATAGTCTGTTTATTAATGTGTTCATGTCCTCTTTTGTACGTGGGCAAAACACTGTGAAAATTACAGAGCATAAAAGCAAATTATTACGTGCTACAGTGGAGACATCATTGATCACACACTGTCGCCAACATCAACATCAGTTTTCCCAGTTGCAATATGCAGTTTTGGAGCAAATATATACGTCCATTCAAGGCGGCGACTTAGATTGCCTTCTTTTGCAGAGGGATTTTTTTTTTTTATTTATAGTTTACACACTTCTACTGTTCCCACAGGTTTTAACAATGATATGGAGTGGTCAGCTTTTTATTAGCTTTTTTATGTGTTCTATTTTTGTTTTATGTATTTGGGTGACGTCTATCCAATTTTGGCTCAGAGAACCAATGAAAGAGCAGCAGGACCCATTTGGGGTTTTAAATTCATGGCAAGTTGGTGCAGGTAAGGCTCACAGTGTTTTTGGGGTTTTTTTGTAGAAACTCGTTCAATTATTCTAAGATTTATCCCCAGTTGGATGTAGGGGTGCAGCATGGATCCCTGAAGAAAACCTATGATGCTGAAACATTTATGTCAGATCTGCAGTTGATGGAACATTATGGGATATGTTTACTAAAGGGTGCTAACGTGCGCCCGGCGATAATGTGCAGGATACCATAAAAGGAGTGGGCGTTCCAGTCTAAGCGTAGCAAGCGTGCATTATCGCCCGATAAAGGGAGCAGCGCACGTTAACACGCGGTAATCTTAAGCAGGTACGCTAACATGCAAATAGAGCAGCAGAGGTGTAGCACACTGGTTAATACATTGCCTGCTGATACAGGGGTCATGAGTTCAAGCCCCCAGTGGGCTCGGTAAAAAGGCTGTCTGAGGAAAACCCTTTTGCTGCTTGGAAGAGCCGGACACATCCCAACAATCTGCACTGCCAGCCAAAAAAGCCGCACCCCAGTGCCACAACCTAATGCACCTTTTAGGGCGCACAAAAAGGCACATCATAAAGAAATGAGAATTAGACTTACCTGCTAACTGTTGTTCCTTAAGGAACTCTAGTCCAGTCCTGGAACCATAGAGTTGTGAACCTCCACCAGCAGCTTTGGAGACTGAAAGATGTCATCGCTTTGATGTCACTGGTATAACTTGGCTAGCACCACCCCTCTTCCACCAGTACTTTCAGTCTCCAAGCAGCTTGGAGGTTCTGAGCCTGGGACTGGGCTCAGTAGGAACAAATAAGCAGAGCTTTCTTTAGAGTGTTTATTTTTAGTTGGGATAATTTTCTTTTTTGGGTTTATTCTAGGGGCTGACCTGCTGTTGCTGCTGAAAGGTTTCCTGCTGACTGGGCACCGGTTTTTCTGTTCCCTCTTTTTTTCTCACTCTTTGTCTCCTTCCTTTCTGTCAGTTCACCCCAGTGTATAAACGAGTAGTGTTTGAATTGCTCAGTGCCTCCCTGCTCCCGAACCCGCTTAAAAGGGGTGAGGAGCAGGTAGAAGGCTGATAGACAGTGCAGAGGCAGGACAGGAATTTGGCAGCCGATGAGGGCTTTCCCTGCACGTTGAAGAAGAGGTCTGCTTTCCCCCATTGCCTCCCTGCTCCCGAACCCGCTTAGAAGGGGTGAGGAGCAGGTGGACGGCCGATCAGCAGAGCAGCGGCAGCACAGAGGTCGGCAGGTCAGTATGTTTTTCCCCCTGTTTTCAGTGAGACCGCCGGGGCTGACGCCGGGAGGGCAGTGCCCCGGGGCAGATTAATTTCCTCTGCGTCCCTTACTCCTTCCGCTGAGTCAGGATCGTGGCAGCGGTGCGTGTGGGCTCCAGCCAGCTTAGTTTCCTGCGGCCTCCGTCTCTCGGGCGATTAAACAGCTGCCGCGTGGCTTCAGTGATAGATGTTTTTTTGCGCAGGAAGCAGTTGCCGGCGGCCATTTTAGGTGCCGCGTTGTGGAGCAGGGTGTCCAGCGGGTGTTTTTTAGCCTGGGGAGCCTCGTTTTGGCGATTGGTGGGGGGACTTCAGCTAATTAAGCTGTTTCCTCACTGGGGAGTGTAAAAAAAAAAAAAAAAGACGTTCTTTTAGTGAGGGGTCCCCGGGATAGCTGGGCTTCTTCCACCAGGGCAGGTCATACTGTGCCCCAGAGGGCGACAGGAAAGGTTGGTACCCTCCAAGGCAGCATATAAGGCGCCCCATAAGCTGGACCAATCTAAGGTGCTGTGAAAGATGCCCCAGGGATGTGAAGGTGACACAGGAGATGGTGGCCAGGGGCCCAAAGGTGCCCCAAGGTCACAAGCATGAAATGTATGGCTCAAACACAGACGTAACCATAACACTGCACAGAGCACCAAGGAAAGGCAATGAATAGGTGATGGAAGGAAGTAGATGACGGAGCTCATGGACCAGCCAAATCTGCGTGCAGCCCATGTGGTAGCAGGTAAAGCGGACAAACATATTGGAGGCAGCTGTACCGATGTACAGGGTGATAATAATGTACAGTGCAACAATGACAGTGTGTGGCAGAGGATGGGGACATGTGTCTACCAGAGGAGGCAGAGTTGGCAGGAGAAGTGCAATGACAGGAGGACAGAGGAGAATAGTGCCATGCACAGCACACACAGGAGAGGCAACCAGGGAGAGCTGCAATGCAGAAACGTGTACCAGTGCAGGATGTGGGGTAGCAGCTTGCACAGCAGGATAGGATGGCATACAGCTGGCAGACACACATAGACGGACAGAAGGATGGTTTACAACTGTGATAAGGGTACAATGTGCTAACAACACAGGATCTGCACAGATATGGCTGTCACAGGAATCAAAAGTAGCTATGCAGCACAGGCAAACAAATGAAACAGAACAGAGAGGAATCAAACCTATGACCATCAGCACAAGTGTCAATGCACAAACCGGTAGGCCACACCACCAACGTGAGCTCATTAGCAAAGGCTGCATACAAGAATACTGCAGGGCATCACACAAGAAGCCTGCTGGCTGCTATGATAGGCAAACCTCCAACAATAACCATGATCAAATGCACATGCAGTTATGGCTTGTACAGATCACATCACAGTCTGTAATTGGGACAATACCCAAATATACCTAGATGCACACACACAATCAAATGTTATGCAGTAGAGACAGCATGCAAAAGAGGAAAGAATCTAAACCCAAAAGGCAGCAGGGGGATGCTCTGTGGAGCAGGGGAAAATATGGAACACAAGACAGATTAAAACCTGCAAACAGACATGCCACAGACCAGCTGAACTGCAGCAATGCCAGTCCCCCAAGCAGACTGCCATGTAAACCCCATAAAGTAAGAGATATGTAACAGCCAATATGTGATGGATAGGCAGCACAGAGGGCACACTTTGGTGTAGTGAAGAGATGGAAGTGTGTGTGCATAGGTAATGAAGCAGCAGGTTCCTAATGGTTATGTTAGCCCAAAAAAAAATATTTAAACCAAAAAACCCCATGTGGGGATCAAACCCGCAACCTATGGTCTTATAACACATCTGTAACCACTATCCCAAACAACCACTACAAGCACAATGCCAAAATAGTACCTCAAAGGGAATGTGTGTATGGGAACCTGCAACACCCAGTGATGTGGCAAAAGCCTGGCAGATGGACAGGTGGCACCGTACAAGGATGTGAGCACAGGTGGGCCATGGATATGACCAGAAAATCATTAAAAACAAGTGTCAATGTGATCAAGCAGCATCCGAGACATATGTATTTAAAACACATATCTTCTCTTTTTTTGATTAGTAATCACAGATAGTGTAGATACCGCCATCATAATATCTAGGTGAGTGGATCTCAGGAGAAAGGCCGAATAAACATTTCACAGGACAGCAACCCACATCCTACAGAAAGGTCACTGGCCTGTCTACAAATGATGGAAAATATGGAACAGGAGAGAATTGAACCTGCAAACAGGTGTGCCACAGACCAGCAGAACTGCAGCAATGCCAATTCCCCAGGTGGACTGCCATGAAAGCCCCATAAAGTAAGAGACATATGTAACAGCCAATAGGTGATGGATAGGCAGCACAGAGGGCATACGTGGGTGTACAGTGAAGAGATGGAAGTGTGTGTGCATAGGTGATGAAGCTGCAGGTTCCAAATGGTCATGTTATCACAACAGAATAATTTAAACAAAAAAAACCCATGTGGGGATCAAACCTGCAACCTATGGTCTTATAACACGTCTGTAACCACTATCCCAAACAAGCACTATAAGCATAATTCCAAAATAGTACCTCAAAGGGAAGGTGTTTATGGGAACCTGCAACATCCAGTGATGTGGCAAATGCCTGGCAAATAGACAGCTGGCACCGTACACGGATGTGAGCAAAGGTGGGCCATGGATATTTATTTATTTATTTATTTTATTTAACACTTATTTATATACCGCATCTTCCAGCGATCAGTTGCGGTGTATGAGTGTCAGTGTGAGCAAGCAGCAGCAGAGACAAATGTATGTCAAACACATATCTTTATTTTCTTTAATCATCACAGATAGTGTAGATACCGCCATCATAATTCTTCAGGGAGTTCTTCAGGGAACATCCAGGAGGCACCACATAATGCCCATCCTGAAACAGCTTCACTGGCTTCCCATTCAAGGCAGGCTCACATTCAAAATCTTACTGCTGACTTTCAAAGCCATCAATGGGCTCTCCTCCTCATCCCTAACAGAGCTCATAAAGAGCAACCCCCCTACCAGATCCAGAAGAGCAGCAGCAGTCAACACACTAATAAACCCAAAAGAGATAACCCAGTCCACCCAGGCAACAGTAAACAGAGTTTTCAAATTCTGTGCACCAAAATGCTGGAACACCCTCCCACCTAGCATCCCGGCAATCCCTGACTTAGTCCAGTTTAGGAAAGCGTTAAAACATCACCTCTTCCTCTTGTATTACCCAGAAGAATGTACCACCACAGCCCCAGCAACTAGCTAGCCGACACAATACCATGAATCCTCTATATTAGTTTGTCAAGATGTAAATAGTTACCCAATATGTAAATAGTTACCCAGGTTTGACCCAAGTTCATGTACCGGTTCATTGTAAACACAGCTACAGAAATGTGTAAGTTTTGATGTTCTATGTAAACCGCACTGATGCGGAATAGCGCGGTATATAAGAGAATATAAATAAATAAATAAATAAAATAATACCCAGGTGGGTGGATCCCAGGTAAAAGGCCAAAATGGAAATTACACTAACCTGGTAATTGTAGTTCCTGGAGGGTCCAGTTTAGTCCTCCACAATCGGGTAGTGCCCCTCCTCCTGCAGCCGGGAGACTGGACCAATCAAATCTTCTGTAGTATATATGCAGACGGAGCTCCCAGAAGCCCCCAGTGTACTAGTAACAAAGCATACTTAACGAAGCAACACATTAGATTAATATACAAAATGACATAATTAACGAACAATTTGTTCCCCCCAAGAAATATCCAACCCCCTCCCCAAACGAGGAAGTCAGAACACTGCATTGCGCCGGTACCGACGCCCCAGAAAGCAAAACACCGCTCCCCACCAGAAATCTCAGGAGCTGACTGAACACCTGAGAAAGGGAAGAGCCATAGCAAAAAACGCGGCTGCAAAAAAGGGACCGAACGGCAAGAGGAACCGTCTTATGAGCAACCGTTCGGAAAGCGCGCCGCATTATCATATCAGATAGTCGGGAGGGAAGGAGGACTAAACTGGACCCTCCAGGAACTACAATTACCAGGTTAGTGTAATTTCCATTTCCTGTTCGGTAATCCAGTTTAGTCCTCCACAATCGGGATGTAACAGAGCAGTTAAGACCGGGCGGGACCTTGCCATCCGGCGCGCAGAACCGCCGAACCAAAACAGGAATCCCGAGCCGCTGACACATCTAAGCGATAGTGTCTACTGAAAGCATGCAGAGACGACCAAGTGGCCGCCCTACAGATATCTGCCGGCGGAACCAGGCTACACTCCGCCCAAGAGGTCACCCGAGCCCTAGTGGAACGAGCCCGCAGTCCCTCCGGAATAGACCGCTGCTGCAACAGATACGCGGACGCGATCGCCTCCTTGAGCCATCTAGCAATGGAGGCTTTAGCCGTCGCTTCCCCTTTACGCGCACCCCCGAAGAGCACGAAAAGCCGGTCAGATTTCCGAAAGGACTCGGCAACCTTTAAATAACGACGGAGCGTGCGACCCACATCGAGCCGGAGAAGACCTTTGTCCGTTGACCCGACAGATTGCGAAGAAAGCACTGGAAGAAACACTGCCTGATTCATGTGAAAGGGAGACACTACCTTTGGCAGAAAGGAAGGAACCGGACGGAGAATGATCCGATCCGCGGAAAAAGACAAGAAAGGCTCTCGGCAGGACAATGCATGCAGATCCGAAATGCGCCGTGCCGAACAGATGGCTACAAGAAAAACCGCCTTCAGCGTGAGAACTTTCAGAGACGCCCTACGCAGGGGCTCAAAAGGTTCACAAACCAGGGCCCTCAGTACTAAATTCAAGTCCCAAGGAGGAACGAAAACTCTGCGGGAGGGCCGCAAATGAAAAACAGCCGTTAGAAATCGACGTACATCCGGATGAGCCCCGAGAAGACGACCCAAAACCTTGCCTCGATAACACGAGATAGCCGCCAACTGTACTTTCAGGGAACTAGCCGCAAGGCCCTTATCGAAACCATCCTGAAGAAAACTTAAAACGACGGGCACGGAAACCTTCGCCGCCCGGACTCCCCGCCGGGAGCACCAGAATTCAAAGATCCTCCAAATCCGAACGTAAGTAAGAGAAGTGGACGTTTTCCTCGCCCGCAGAAGGGTAGAAATCACCGCGGGGGAGAAGCCCTTCCTTTTCAGCCGAGCCCTCTCAATGGCCAAACCGTAAGCGAGAATCGCTCCACTTGGGGCATCCGCAAGGGACCCTGAAGAAGAAGATCCATCAGCGCGGGCAGGAGCCAAGGAACGCCGTCGCGCAGCCGGACCCGATCGGCATACCAGGGCCTCCGGGGCCAATCCGGGGCCACCAGTAACACTCGACCCCGAAGGCTCTCGATACGTTGCACGACCCGGCCGATCAGAGCCCACGGAGGAAGACATAAAGAAGACCGGACGTTGGCCACGGCTGAATGAGAGCGTCGAGCCCTTCGGACATGCGCTCCCTTCGTCTGCTGAAGAAGCGCCCTGTCTTGGCTGATTGAAAGGTCGCCCAGCGATCCATGATGGGTGGACCCCACCATCGGACGATTTGCGCGTAAACCTGTGGGTTTAGCTCCCACTCTCCGGGGTCCACCCGCACTCTGCTGAGAAAATCGGCCTGGACATTGTCTGTGCCTGCAATGTGTGCTGCCGAGATCGCCGGAAGGCGAGTTTGCACCCAATCGAACAAGGCCGTCGCTTCTGCCTCCAGGGCCACGCTGCCGGTACGCCCTTGGCGATTGATGTAAGCTACGGTAGACGTATTGACCGACAGGACTCGCACCGGTCGGCCGAGAACCAGGGTCTCCAGGGCCACCAGGGCTAGCCGTACTGCCCGCAATTCGAGACGGTTGATCGACCAAGAGGCCTCCCGGGGAGACCATTCCCCCTGAGCAAAGCGGGTCTCGCAGTGGGCCCCCCCAGCCGGTTAAGCTCGCATCCGTTGTGAACGGAACCCAAAGTGGAGGCTCCAAGGGAATCCCCCGCGTCAGGTTCTCGGCGGAGAGCCACCCCCGGAGGGATCGGCGAACCGCCTTTGGGCAAGGCAATCTCTTGTTCAACGAGTCGAACTGGTTGGACCAACGGCGCAGAAGAGCACTCTGCAGCGGACGCATGTGGAAGCGCGCCCAAGGCACCACCTCCAATGTCGCTGCCATCGTTCCGAGGAACCGCAGGTACCACCACGCCGACGGAGTTGGCATCCCCCGGAATAGTCGGACAAGAGCCCGCAACGCCAGCAGGCGGCGCTCCGGAAGTCACACCAAGCCCCGTGCTGTGTCGAAGCGAACTTCCAGATACTCGAGATCCGGTGTCGGAAACAGACAACACTTGCATTCGTTCATCACCCATCCGAGGGACCGCAGGAGATCCACCACCCTGCTCGTGACTTGCACACACTCCCGACTGGACTTGCTCGAAACAACCAGTCGTCGAGATACGGAGGAGGATGCCCTCCTTGCGCAAGGCCGCCGCGACGACAACCATCACCTTTGTGAAGGTGCGGAGGGCCGTGGCGAGTCCGAACGGCATGGCCCGGAATTGGAAGTGGCCCCACGGAAGCGCGAAGCGGAGAAACCGTTGATGGGAGGGCCGGATGGGAATGTGTAAATAGGTCTCGGTAAGATCGAGGGACGTCAAAAATTCCCCTTGATGCACCGCTACGATGACTGACCGCAGGGTCTCCATACGGAAATGCGGCACCCTGAGAGAGCGATTCACGCCTTTGAGATCCAAGATCGGACGAAGAGAACCGCCCTTTTTGGGAACCACAAAATAGATGGAGTAGCGACCTGCGCCTCTTCCCAAAGGCGGGACCGGCCCCACGGCCCCCAGTGAGAGTAGCCGATCCAGGGTCACGCGGATGTCCCGCGTCCTTTGAGCTCCCTTGCTGGGAGACAGAACAAACGAATCCGGAAGTGGGTGCGCAAACTCCAGGGCATAACCTTCTTCTATAATCGGCAGCACCCACCGATCCAACACAATTTGGGTCCAAGAAGGAAGAAAGTCGCGCACACGGCCCCCGATAACCGGGCCTCCCTCTAGAGCCCGCCTCGGCTCATTGCGGCTTACGATTAAAGGAAGAGGCCGAGGAAGAGGCGGCTCCGGAGAAGCCTCTTCCCGCTCCTCTGAAGCCACGAAACCCTTGATGACGGGTTCCAAAACGACCGCGCTGCGATGTCCAAAGTCGGGAAGAACGAAACATGCGAACATCCCGAAACTGGCCGCGCGCCGAGGTGGACGACCTATTAAGCTTAGGCTTATCCTCCGGGAGCCGCCCAACCTTAGACTCACCAATCCTTCACCAACTTATCCAGAGCCTCACCAAATAACAACCTGCCCTCAAAGGGCAGTTTACTGAGACGAGACTTGGAAGAACCGTCGGCCGCCCAGTTGCGCAACCAGATGGACTGGCGTGCCGCTACCCTGGAGGCCATACTATTAGCTAGGGAGCGGAATAAATCATAAAACAGAACCGCCAAGTAGGCTGAACCCGACTCCACGCGGTTAACGTCCACAGACCTTGATGGTCCATACCGGACCCCGAGCGCAGGTGCTGTGACCACGCAAACAAGCCCGAGCTACCCACGCCCCACATACAGAGGCTTGCAAAGACAAGCCGTTGGTTCAACAAATTATCAACCTTTTTGTCTTGAACATCCTTCAGGGCCGCAGCCCCTTCAACCGGGATGGTGGTTTACTTGGTCACTGCCGAAACGGCAGCATCCACCCGTGGAGACTTAAACAAGTCCCTGTTCTTGTCGGCAAGGGGGTAAAGACGATTCATGGTCCGAATCCCTTTCAAACCGGATTCCGGTTGCTCCCACTCCGCATGGATCATCTGCTCAACCACGCGGTGCACAGGAAAAACTACCTGGGCATCCGTGACCGCCTGAAGGAGAGGATCCTCGAGACCCACCTCCTCCAGCGGCCGTACCGCAGAGAGGTTAAGCGCTCAAAGAGACTCCGTGACCAAAGGGACCAGCTCGTCCTTTCGAAACACCCGAATGATTCGAGCCTGATCTTCCGGCTCCGGGATCTCCCCGTCTTCCAACTCCTCCGCCTCAGTCTCAGGATCCCCCTCCGCCTCAGAATCCGGAAGACAAAGGGTGTCCTGATCCTGGTCCACCAACCTGGGCCGCTTGACAGCGGGTTGGGAAGACCGCTGACCCCCCCTGCGGATCCTGGGGGGAGAGAGGGGGGCCAAGCCCCCGGCAACTGACCGGACCGGCTTAAGCGGAAGGCCTGAGGCATGAGAAGAACGAAAGCTGGGGAAAAGTCCATAGGCGACGCTACTATAGCCGCCCGCTGGAGCTCAGGGACCGACGCATTAGACGGCGAGCCCGATCTAGAAGGAAGGACGCTCGGTGAAGGGACACTGTCCCCCGAAAGAGAAGGTTCCCTAAGCACCTGCTGTTCCTTAACTGCAATAGGACGCTCCAGGTCTGAAGAAACTGCAGCACAGCTCTTGCAGATGCCAGAGTCAGTCATGGCACCTCTGCGGGACCCACAAAACACACATTGAGGTTCGGCAGCCATGCCAAGGCAACCTGCTCCCAGGGGGAAAGAAGGAAACAGGAACAGGGAAGCCCACACCAAAGGGACTAACCTTATTCAAATCAGTACAGCTTTAAATTTAAAACTTTTTTTTTTTTTTTTACAGAAAACAAACACTCCCCAGAATCCTAGGGGTGCCCTGAGCAAAATCGCCAGCAAAAGAAACCCCAAAAACGCCAGGGGAACCCGTGCACAAGTGTTAAAAAGTGCCCTTAAAAAGCACACTTTAGAAATTCAAAATGGCCGCCGCACTTTTTCACCCGCGGTAAAAAACGGCGCGAAAATACAAAGGTAACCAAATAATATGGAAAATAAAGAAAACGACCCTCTAATACAGGGCAAGCGAAAAAATTCAGGAAAAAGTGCAATTGGGAAGCCAGGGGAGCCGACAGAGCCTCTGACCATGCAAACAACAGAGAGCTGAAAGGTTAAAGCAAGGAAAATTCCTACCAGCTCAGGGAACAGCAAGGAACTCAGCCAACTTCTCCAAGTGTCAGGCAATGCTGTAGCAGGTATGGCTCTTCCCCGTACAGCCTTGGGGAGAGCTCAACCCAGGTTTCAGAGATTCCCAGGCAGGAAGGCAGGGACCCAAAGCAGTGCTGGCTTCCCCCAGGAAGTGCCCTGTGGCAATGCTCTTTACTTTTTTTCTTTTTTAAAGATACAGCTACCTAGCAAAGAAATGGTAAATAAAAGACCAGAAATAAAACCCCAAAAGAACTAACTAACTAGTGTTGCTCCTCCAAGTGTCACTTAGCGTGCCCAGAAGGGCACAGAAGTCCTCCAGCTGCAAGGAGACTGGACACACTGGGGGCTTCTGGGAGCTCCGTCTGCATATATACTACAGAAGATTTGATTGGTCCAGTCTCCCGGCTGCAGGAGGAGGGGCACTACCCGATTGTGGAGGACTAAACTGGATTACCGAACAGGAACCAACATTTAGCAGGGCAGCAACCCACATCCTACGTAAAGATCACTGGCACGTCTACAAATGAGGGGCAGGAGAGATAATGTGCATCAGGTGCATGGTGTGCAGTATGCATTTGGGCCTCACACACCACATGCTGCTGCACGCCTCAAATGTGTTACTTACATATGAGCGCATGTAGACAGTAGGTGGTGCATGATGAGGGCCCGACACACATCAATCATGATCTGCTTCCTATAACATATCTTTCTGGCAACACAGGAGACACACAAATGAGAACATAATATATTTTTAAAATGTTGAAAGTTTAAAGACACATATGGAAATATATGTTACAGCTGTCACATAATGCTCCATATAGGATCTAAAGCTGCAACAATGTAACCCTAAACAATTGTCAAAAGCACAATGAGGATATGCTAACAGGTAGCAGAGGCACATGAACGCAGAGACAATTGCAAAATAACCACCTGCAGAAACATGCAGAGATAACACTATGCAGAAGGTCCCCCTGCACTGGCTGGTGTGGATACAGTGTCTGTACACATATATCACGGTACATGGAATGCACAAGTGAAGGAAGACAATGGACACACACACTGCGACAGTCCAAATATAATGGGGCAATGTGAGTGTCGTTACCCCAGGGGATAAATAGGAGTGTGCAGACATGCAATGCAAGGTTCGTAAATACATGTTTAGCGTCACGTCTGGACAGTAAGCAAATCCAAAAACCAGTATAGAGAGATGGAAAGTGACGGCAAACATTGTACAGTAAACCACACAGAAGCCATATTGCCACATGCTGTGTTTCCCCAACGTCGTCAGTCATATGCACGTACACCGTGTACGTATCAACATGATACAGTGATGCCACAGATGCACGGAAACACCCTTGGTGAGTGACAAAATCAATCTAAGCTGTTGGTGTGCAGCAAAGCATTGTCGTGGCAAAAACTGTACCTTGTCCAAGTGGAGAGTAGGTGGACATAGACAACAGGACCTCTCCATTGCTCCCCCTATGCCACACGCATAGCTGTATGCTTGTGGTGAACCAAACAGATGGGCGTTTCCTGTGGTCCATTTCACACACATGGACAAAACACAACATTTGAGGAATGTACAACATACAGCAACAATGTAAGTCCCTGTTGCGCACATGGGGACCAGTACACAGTTAGATGTCAGCATACATGACATAGGAGTCATGGCTTTTTCCCCAGACCTTGGATTTCATGCAGCTATGTTACTCTGGTGATTTCAGTCTCCAAAGGTAATAGGGCAGTTTACAAGATGAGATTAACTCTGACCCCCTGTTGATGTCAGTCTCAGGGCCTGTTGAGAATGGTCTGCAGCCCCTCCCTGCTAAATCAAGAATAGCAGACCTCAAAGGGAGTGGCTAGAAACAATAGCAGACCTCAAAGGGAGGTGCTAGAGAATTCACTATAAAGGACAGAAACACTTCCTCTTGCTCTCTCTCTTCCACTATTCATCGGACATGAAGGACAGGAGGCTCTGATAATCAATTCTATTCACCCCTCCCCCTCTCTCTCTCTTCATCGGACACACCTTGCCATGAGGCTCTGACCCACATGTTCTTACCTCTCTCTCTCACACACACATGCACACAGTCTTTCATATAGACTATTCTCTCTTACTTCACTATGTAATAAGCCTATTCCTACATAAAGACCTGTTTCCAAGCCACACCTGTTTGGTAATCTTATTTGTGATGCTTACCTTACTGTCTCTGTGAAATGAACCCAGGACCAAGCGGAGACTAGACCAGAAGATTACAAGATCAGAAGATTACATTTGGTGCCTCGTCTCAGACTTCACAGCAGATCTCCAGTTGGGTAAGTAATAATTTTGTATAATACATTAAGTAGATTTCAGACAGGGTGAGACAAAATCAAAAGTCCTTGTGACCATTTACAATTGACAGGCTGGATGACACTTAGACACTATTTAGTGAAAAAGTTCCAGTGATAAATTTGTTTTGTGGGTTAGACAAGGTGAGATTTTTATTGTCAAGAGACTCTGTAATAATCTAGAATTTTAAGGACATTACACAGAGTGGCTTGCAATTGTCTTATTTTTATGTATAGGCTTGCTACAAAGTTTTCTATAGTATTTGAGCTGCTAAGAAAAGACAGAGTTACACAGTTAAATATTCCCTCATACAATACAATATACATCTTTCCTGGTAACACTAATTTACCTCCTGTCTGTTTGCCTTTTTATTTCTCACTTTCCTGTCAGTATATATCTTGATGAAAGCAGGAATATCTGACAATTCTGTTAATCTCCTAACAAACCTTCTTACTATAACTTCACCCTAAACTTCCACCCTGTTAAAAAGGTGATAAGCACTTTTTATTCAGGTATAATTTTAAGGCGTGGTCTTTATGCCAGTACTCTTTACTGAACACCCATAAAATTTATACCATTCCAACTATATAATTCTAAGTCTCACTTCTTCATAAAAGTGAGCATTCCTCCTTCCAAGGTTGCACATTATTATAGTCTCATAAAACAAATAAAAACATAAGCATAGGCCCCTGTACCAACTCTTTTCTGCAGTATCAAATATGGAAGCCTTTGATTTTAAAGAACTTAAAGAAATTGTAGTTTCATACTGTAAGAGGAAAGGTGGTCCCTTTGAAGGTGAATTCCCTGAGTCATCATGGTATAATATTCAAAGACAAATGTTAAACCATGATCAAGAATTCAAAAAGAAAACAAATAAAAGAAAATGCCTTTTTATCCATCATTAGCATGAAACAGGACAATACTGAACTGACTTCTCATTGTACCCAATTGACCAAAGACCTTGAGGAGGCACAAATTTGCATCTCTATGCAAAGGACTCAAGTGATCCAAGCCACAAATTCTTTTATAACTGTTAGTGAGCAATTAGAAGCACTTAAACTTGAATTGAGGCACGTTAAGGATCAATTGGCCTCTGAAAAACAAAAGAATAAATATACGCCCATTTCTCCCTCAGCCCCCTATGCCTATGACACACCCTATCAGCCATGCATACAAGCTATTGACAAACAAAAGAATACTAAAGTATGCATTGCTGGACTTAGGAATGGGAAAAATAAAGATGAATCACAGGAAGAAAACCCTGAAAGTTTATCTCAGCCCGAACAGAGCAATAATCAGGATTTGTGTCAGGATAATTCAGATGACTTAGACATGGCACCCAGTACTGAACTCAGAGCACCAGTTAAAGTGATGCTGCAGGACAATTTAAAAGACAGAGGCATGGAAAAAATAGTTGAGAAAATTGGCCCTATGCCTTTTAATGTTAATGACTGGTGTAAATGGGCGACTGATATTCTGATTCACTGGGGTCTAGGGAAATACAGAAGAAAACAATCAGACTTTGATAGACTTATGCATCTGGCTCTGGGGCCACACTATTATAAAGTTGGCTCTCTCACTCACCCATACCAGTTGGTTAAAAGGGGCATTGAGAAACTATTTCACTGTTCCCCAATGCAAGTATTTAAAATTATTTCACCTCTATCAAATGATACACTGGAAGAGTTTGCATATAGAGCCTGGATTTTAAAAGCAGTTCTTAATGAGCAGGAGTCCTGGCCTAATGCAGAAGATTATGGGGAGAGCATGCATAAGGCATTTTTATTAGAATTGCTATCCCCTGAGATTACAAAACACCTTCTGTTATTTTCTGAAGACCCTAAAGCAACCACTTTTGATACTTTAATGCTCAGAATTGGGTCTGTTTGGAAGACCCAGCCCTCGCAGGTCATTACAGTATCAGAAGCACGGAAGTGGCAAGCTGAGGGATCCTCCGAACACACAAAAAACACAGACAAAGGATACAGGGGACAGACACCTTGGAGAGGACAAAGCAGAGGTACTTTTAGAAACTCCTCAGGTTACATCCCCTTTCAAGAGCTCAAAGCACAGAGAGATGGATTAGAAAAGGAGAAAATTAAATGGGAACAAGACAAACACATACTGCAGATAGAAATAGATAAATTAAAACAGGACATACAAGCAGCTCAGGACAAACACAAGGCTAGTGCATAGGAATGTCCTCATCTCTTGAGTTCAGATATCAAAATGTCTCAAGTCTTCATAGCCCAGCCTGCCTCTATTCTCTCAGCAGAGGACTCAATTCCAGAGCCTCTGGATGATGAAACAGACACAGGCCCAGAATACAGTTTAAGGCTTGTAACATCCTTGATACTGGACTCTTGTGGACGCCCCAATGTTATCAGTAGAATAGGGGGTCAGGATAAACTAGCTTTGATTGACACAGGGGCTGGAATTAGTTTTACTAACAGAGCTTCTCCCACTGCAGATCAGAAAAACATGGAAATTTATGAAATTCAAGGAATTAATGACACAGCTTCCAAATGTGTGGCTATCCCAGTTAAATGGGGTATCCCTGTGCAGTGAACAAAATAAGGAAATGTTGGAAACCACTGCCTCCACTATAGTAAACACACCAAAAGAAATAATTGGAATTGATGTTCTCAACCAGTTAAATTTGGTGGTGGATATGGCTAATCTTAAATTGTGGCAGTATTCTGGAACTTCAAGTGCTTCTAAAACTTTAGTGCATGAAGTCATCCCCATGCAGTCAGCAACTCAGTGCACCAAGGCAGCTCAGCAGTATGATCTGTGTGTAATTCCCTCAGAGGTGGCTGATATTCCGGTCTGGGCTCAAGACAAGTTAGACTGTGGGAAAATGCACACAGAAATACTGTTGGAAGGCGAGGATCCTCCACCACAGAAATAATACCCAGTACCTCATCAGGCTATAGAACCAGTGACTAAAACTGTGAAGATACTGGAGGAGAGGGGTCTGATTAGACCTATTTCTTCCACATGCAATTCACCAGCCTGGCCGATAGTTAAACCGGGGGGTTCCTTCAGGCTCACTATGGACTTCCGTGCCCTGAATCAAGTTTCAAAATCTGTAGTGCCCGTGGTAGCCTCATACCCTGAAATGATCTCTAAACTGAACCCCAAATGTAATTTTTCTCTGTTTTAGACATATCCAATGGGTTTTGGAGTCTGCCCCTGGCCCTTGAATGCCAGTACAAAACAGCCTTTCAGTGGCTGAATAAACAATATGCATGGACTGTGCTCCCACAGGGATATAAGGATTCCCCCTCAATATTTCATAAATACATGCAGGAAGCCCTATCACTATTGTCTTGCAGAGATAATACAATTCAGTATGTAGATGACATTCTGATTCAGTCTGAGAATGAATCTGTACACTGGAATCATGTAAGAGAAGTTTTAAAAGCCCTCTTACAAGCTGGTCTTAAAGTCAATCCTGCCAAGGCAAAAATGCAATGTGTGCCTTCGATCACAGGTTTCCTTTTTAGGGGTTACTATTGGCCAGGATGGTAAATCTGTAGATTCTCAGAGGATAGAGCTGATACAGAAACTTCCACTTCCTACAGATCAGAAATCACTCCAGTCATTTCTAGGGCTCACTGGTTTCTGTCGTGACTTCATGCACAATTATGCTGAAGTGGCAGCTCTACTTTACTCCCTGCTAAAAAGTAAAAGTTATGTTTGGGAGGAAGAACATACAGAAGCTGTAACTAAATTAAAACACATTCTGACTTCTGCTCCTGTTCTTGCACACCCAGATCACACACAACTTTTTTTCCTGTAGCCTGTAGTTGGAGAGAACAGTATAGGTGCAGCTTTAACACAACGCCTAGGAGGAGGAGTTCACCCTATTGCCTTCTGTTCCAGAGTTCTCACTTCTCCTGAACTCAAAATGAGAAACTGTGAAAGACATGTACTGGCTTCCTATGCTGCTATGCAGAAATTTACATACATCATTGGTGCTCAAACCACATACATATGCAGCCATCACACCCCCCTCAAATTCATTGTAGAGGGAAAGTTAGCATGTAGCAAGATTAGGACTGAGAGAATAGTCCAGTGGACTCTCATGTTGCAAGCACAGAATGTAAAGTTTGAATTGTTGAAAGAACCTAACGTGCAAGTGGCTGGAATCTTGCTGGAGGGGCAACCTCATGACTGTCAGTCCTCACCCAGTGTCCCTAATCACATGATCTTTAGGGAACTGGGACTAGACAAAATTTCACCTTTTCTTCCTACAGTATATATTGATGGTAGTAGCCAATGTGAAGGAAGCAGGCGACTAGCAGGTTTTGTAATTGTACAATTGGACCCAAATAACCAAGTGGTACTGCACAGACAGTATTCCTGTGGGTCAGTGTCAGCACAGTACTGTGAGCTGGCTGCTTTTGTAGCTTGTATGCAACAATATCAGGATTCACACCCAGAAATACAAATCATTTTAGATTCTGATTATGTCTTTAAAAGTGCCATTGTCCTGTTACCCTGGTGGCTGGCAAATAAATTCTACAGATGGGTCCATAGTGAAATATTCATCACTGTGGACAATGGCACAAGAACTGAATGAGAAGTTTCAGAGAGTACATTTAGTTAAAGTAAAGGCACATAGGAAGAAAGGCCCTTTAGTGAAAGGAAACACATTAGCAGACTCACTAGCCAAGGAAGCATGCCATGTAGGCCTCATATGGCCCTGGTATGAGCAGACACGCATGGTTGCTATTGCTACACGTTCCACAGATTATGATCAGATAATACCACCAGATTACTTTGTAGCACTGCAGACAAAGGACCCTGAGCTTTCCAATTTGAGGAAGCTTGTGCAGGACACCCTAGATAACCTATATCAGCACACACCCTTTCTCACACTCGCTATAGAGAAAGACATTCTATGTGCAAAAAGAGAGGAAGGCTTGGTTATAGCTATTCCCTAGAGCTCGCTAACTCCACAGGTGGGGCATATCGCTATCAAGAAATACCCCCACCTTTCCCGGAAGGAAAGGATCTGGTCATCCTGAGTTTCTGTTCCGTACAGGACAAACCAGTGTTCTATTCATTAAACATCATACAAGTACAGTGGGAGCCACCAGTTTCCACTTCTCTAGAAAGGACACAAGAATTGAGGGCACCTCCAGAACATTACTTTCTAGGTCCTCCTGCTTTGATTTTGTACAATATCTCCTGTCAGGACAGAGGTACCTGGAAAATAACTTATACATGGGTTGTGAGTGATCAACAGCACATCACTGAGACTTCATTCCTTTTGGATGTATCTTGTTTACCTACCACCCCTCAATCCCTTGTTTACCACTTCTGCTCCTCCTGTACTCTACCTTTCTGATATCCACCCATTTCAGGAAGGACATCCCTTTCAGATTAAATATGATGCACCACACGATGTTTTATATGATGTGGAATACCATTTTCTTACTTGGCATCTATTTCCCAAATTGTTTCTAGTTACTCACAAATATCCAAATTGCTCTCAGTTTGTTGCCAACCACATACAAATGCTCAATACTTGGTTTGATATGCAGTCAGTAACACCCCAAGCCAAGCAATTTTGACACAAGCGTGAAGTAATTGATACAATTTTAGGTGGCACAGGGACTGCACTGGGTGCCCTTAATATAATTGATATAGAGATGCTCCGTAATAAAATGGGATCCACTGCGCAGCATGCTTTTGATGGTTTTACCTCACAACATACTATTAATGAAGCCTTCCTCTAAACTGTCCAATGTAGTTGTAGATACCTTTGCTCTTATATCTCCCATTATAGAACAGAAAATTGTTACCTTAGCACATGCAGAATATAGATTGGGAAAGAATATTTCCTGGGCTCTTGCCTGTGATCAAGTACAGATCGAGCTTATTACTATACTAAAGGAAATTCTGATCACTGCTAAGTTAGGACACTGGCCAACATCTCTCATCCATATGGCTAGTACCAAAATACCTGAATTTGCTATAGCTCACCTTGATTGGTGGACAGTTAGTGTTCCCATTTGTTCACCACAAGGCTGCTCTATCTGTACTTTGATCCCATGGTCAGGACAACACACAGTTATTTATCCTATTGTTAATATTGGGGTGCAGTTTGATAATATGCTTATATATCCTGTGGACCATCTCACATGTGTGCAGCCACTGGATGACACCTGGACTTCATTCAAGCCGATGGACCCCAGTTTGTGTGAGCAGACTACATTTCAGTTCAAGTGTCAACCTCACCAGTTTAAAGAGGCTGACACCTCCTGCTGGAACAATTCCTCCTCTTGCTCCCTGACTGTTAAGCTCTCATATTCCCTGACTACCTCACACAGTTTGTATTACCTTGGAGCTGGACACTTTTGTTTTCATCTGTTCTTTCCCCAGAATGTTTCTTTTTCGATTGCTCCCAGAATGCATGACATTCGCCTTCCCAAGAACACTTTGTTGTACAGTTCAAACTATTTACCAAACAATACCTGGTGCAGTCATACACCACTGATCTCCATCACCATTAACGGGACAACTTATTCCACACCGCTGGTTACCAATGACTCTATGGACATTCCAGACTTTATCTCATATGCTGTGCATCCATTACCACTTGGCATGGGAGAAGAGACACTACATAAACTGCTCAACTTTACAGAACTCCATGCCTATATTGATCACCTTAAAACAACATCCATTAAAGTGAATCACACCATCGCTTATGAGAATGGACACATTCAACAAATTGTTGGACACTTGCTACAAGATGCTCATGTGTCTGTGTGGGAATTGTTATTTGGTTACTCACCTACTGCTGATCATGTCTTTAATGTTTTTATTCACCCTATTATTATTTTAACTGCTGTACAAATACTGCTATGCATTATCATAATTTTCCTGTGTTGTAAAATGAAGCAAATGTACATATCCTTGCAACGCATGTCCTACAGAACAACATTTTAAGGTAGTCACACTGAATTTCTCTAGCATCTACCCCTACATCCAGGCTCATTTGGCCTGCTAATTTGGCATTTCCTATTACACTGAATACCAGAGTCAGCTGCAGTCTAGTATTGCTTCCTATCCTCACTCACAGCATCCTGGTACCTTTCGGCTTTAACCTCCTCAAAAATTCCTGCAGCCCTTATGCACTGTTCACTCTCTCTAAGACGGGCACGGAGGGAGCATATTGGGTCCCCCCCCCCCCCCCCAGTAGTGGCTACCCTACCTAAGACACGAGGTTTGGACTCATAAGGAGACTTGTTTATCTCTAGAACACTAGAGACAGTATTGTGCAGGACAGGGGACTTGCTGGACATAGCAAGGTATTTAATACAGGAGGTATTAGACAAGCTGCCTACTATCATGTAATGGCAGCTGGGACAGGTACCACAGGCTTTCTTCCACCATTTCCAGGCACAAATAATAAATAAAAATAAAAAAGAAGGTGTGGGAGATGTCAGCATACATGACATAGGAGTCATGGTTTTTTCCCCCGACCTTGGATTTCATGCAGCTGTGTTACTCTGGTGATTTCAGTCTCCAAAGGTAATAGGGCAGTTTACAAGATGAGATTAACTTTGACCCCCTGTTGATGTCAGTCTCAGGGCCTGTTGAGAATGGTCTGCAGCCCCTCCCTGCTAAATCAAGAATAGCAGACCTCAAAGGGAGTGGCTAGAAACAATAGCAGACCTCAAAGGGAGGTGCTAGAGAATTCACTATAAAGGACAGAAACACTTCCTCTTGCTCTCTCTCTTCCACTATTCATCGGACATAAAGGACAGGAGGCTCTGATAATCAATTCTCTTCACCCCTCCCCCCTCTCTCTCTCTCTCTTCCTATTTTCATCGGACACACCTTGCCATGAGGCTCTGACCCACATGTTCTTACCTCTCTCTCACACACACACACAGAGTCTTTCATATAGACTATTCTCTCTTACTTCACTATGTAATAAGCCTATTTCTACATAAAGACCTGTTTCCAAGCCACACCTGTTTGGTTATCTTATTTGTGATGCTTACCTTACTGTCTCTGTGAAATGAACCCAGGACCAAGCGGAGACTAGACTAGAAGATTACAAGATCAGAAGATTACAGTCTGCAATCTAACAAGTCAAGTCAAAACTGTCCTTGAAACCCCGGGCATGCATAGTCAAGTGTCACATCCCAATATGCCAGTACTGGAAAGGTCATGTGTGTCTTCTGCGATGAACACGACACCCAGCCAGAGCATGATAGCAACAGTGTGTAGGAGAGGTCTGTCAGGGCCCAAGTCGCACTCCAACAATAATACTGTCCATCCTAGGCATGTGTCCCACTCGCAGAGGTCAAACATCCTATGGCAGCATTTCCCAGGGATAGTTCCATGGTGGTGTGTCCCCCAAGAGGTGGATGATGGCGACGCCGGATGCACTGTAGTAGATGTGGCTGGTTTGTCCACTGCCCTGTGTCAGAAGAGGATAAATGATGTATTGGTATGCTGCTTGCAACATCAGCACAAATTGCAGAGAGCCAAACATGACTATGTGCATAATAAAACATCACACAGGCAAACATGACATGAGCACAACACAGAACACACTGCATGTTGGTCAAATTTGGAATTGGAACTGCAGACGTGGCTGTCACATGGATATGTTAATATCCATGCCCATGCCCATGTTACCCAGGCATGTCACAGCTCCACCCCATGTGCATCAGGTTTTTTTGAACAGAGAGCCAACATGAAATGTCTATGAAACAAAACGTAAATCATGAACATGTAAAGGCTGATGTAATCCCCCCCCCAAAAAGATTCAACCTACCGTGTGCATGCAGCAAGTGTATGTCTTGGATCCCCTGGGTCACTCAGTGAAGGGAGACGATGTCATCACAATTGGTAGAATCACCATGTAACCATGTCCAGCCACTGTTGATGCATGTCCACATTATGGCGATATCTGTGATACAAAAAATGCTGTTCAACAGTCATATGTCACAACATAAGACATAGTTCTGCTCACAACACACAACACATGTCCACAATGTTCACATGGTAAACAGCAGCAAGGTAGAGATAGCACAGTCATCACTGCCCCCCAGGTGTACAGACCCCTCACACCACATTTTTTATTTATTTATTAAGACAGTTTTTGTATACCGCCTTATCCTTCAATCAAAGCGGTCACAACACAATTGGGGAATACATTTAACACGCGGGGATATGAGATACATACACTAATACTTACAGGGAACATGGGCAGTGGAGGGTTAAGTGGCTTGCCCAAGATCACAAGGAGCACCTGTGGGACTAGAAACCCCAGTCCTTCCGGCCCAAGGTTGCTGTCCTCTAGTGGGATTTGAACCCCCGACCTTCCGGCCTGAAGTACCTTGCCCCAACCACTAGGCTACTCCTCCCCCAACCACTAGGCTACTCCTCCCCCTCCACATAATGTAAAATGCCTGCACACTATCAACACACAGTCAACCCTAAGAAACACACCCACACAGTATGCTAAGGTGAGCGTGCCAGCAGTAGCATACGGCTGGTATGTGCCCAATTGGAGATTGTTGGACCGAAAGGCCCTGTGAAATCCAATGATACACTGGTGTTGGCTGATGGTACAATGTCGGGAAGGGTGTACGTGTAGCCCACCACCAAAACACCTAGGACACCCACACACATGCAGCTCTGTTAGATGTGTCACAGGCAGTGTTGCAGAGGACAAACTGGACAGGAACACATGGGGATATGTGTGCCAACACCAAGATATAGGTTATGGTGGTGCAGGGAAAAGAGGTAAACAACATCATATGTACAATATGACACATCACTGAGGACATGTTTCCCCTGACTGTCGTCACAGACAATGTAACTGTAGGTCCACCTACCCCAGACCACTTCATGTTGGATGACCTACAGTCACCTGCCAATGCACCACCGCACCAGGAGCTGCAACAGGTATGTCCTGTGGATTGGGAAACACAAGGGAAACATACATATGTCATTTTCTAGCTGTGCAACACACACTGCACCTTCCTGTCCTCAGTTTGTAGACCCCCCCCAAGATCCTTCACAGGCTGACTGTTCACCATCACACTGTACAGATCTCTGTCATGTGAGAGTTATCTCTGAAGTGTGATTGCCAAACTACAAGGATCTGTCTGTCCCCTCCCACACCTCTCTGTTGACGTACAAAAGGGTGAACAGAAGTATTTCTTCACTACTGTGTCCCTGCATCAATCCAAGGCTGCAGTAATATCCTGTGTCCCCCATATCTCCCCCAATGCCCCTCACTGTGTGTTCTGGTGTCTCAATGTTGTCTGCTACCCTGCTGTCAATTTCTGTAACACACGGAACTATGCAGGGGCACCTCCCCATCCTCTGACCATATACATTTCCGTGGTGTGTATATCTCATACCTTCACTTACATTAACAGCTGTGTGATGATGAGCTACAAATATATATCTCAACGGCTGAGTTATGTGTGCCAAACCACACCCCGATGTGTGTATGTGACCGGACCATGATGGCTGCATGTCATACTACTGTGTGAAATTGATAATGGAAAAGCATTGATAGCCTATATGTGCACCTAAACCCTCCCCCCCCCCCCATCAGAGCCTCTTTGTGTGTGTGGACATAACTCTCCTTCTCTAGGGTCGGCAATGTAGTTGTTGTATTGGACTGCACTCTCCTCCTCTACACACCTACCCAGCTTGTATGTGAGTGCTGTGGTATATGTTTAGATGTCATCAGATAGCTTTGCCCTGTTCCCCCTGAAAACACCACTAAAACCCAATTCCACCCCCATATTTAGCCCACAGCTTGCCTACTGTAACCTACACCTTGCTGATCTGGCATGAATAATCTCTGTCAGCGTGTAAATATGCAACACTGCACTGCATAGCTATTCTATATCCCACAAAATTAACACAATAATACTCCCCCTGGCTGGACACCTCACAGGTTCCCTATCCTTCCCCGCATCCCTGTGAGGGCTGGGTGATGACCCTTACATTCAGGCACACTGTGGTGTTGCGGTAATTTCCCTTAAGGATATCACATACCAGTAATCTAATTACCACAGATCATGTAGATATTGGTATGTATCACATGTAGCGGCACACAAAAACAACTAACGCACAGACCCTGCACATCAGAGCATACCAACCTCACAATCAGCTCAAAACACTCAATGAAAAACACACACATCTAGACAACTGGCCCCATCCATGGCCTGCTCTCCCACTGCTAACGCCATACCACATGCCTTTCAGCTTGCTGCACCCAAAGTATCAAAACTAACTAACGTGTGGCTGCACATTAACCCCTATCACATGCAGCCACAACCCAGGTATGTCAGCCCAACACCTCACCCAAGCCTAAAACACCACACACACATACTCCACCTCCACCTGCTGTTGTGCCCTGCCCACATCTAATGTGTATCAGGCATGAGTAGATTTGAAGCTGGTATGGCTACCTAGTCTCAGTTACATGTCAGTGCAGTACTGCATCTTACGGATATCGTAATACAAATGGTAACTAGTATTAGCAGTACACACATATCTAAACAAATGTAGGTGGGAACATATGCAGTACTTACATGAGAAGAGCTCTGCAATCAGCTGACGCCTGACCGCTGTGCCCTCACGTGTGTCACCACGGGCACGTGCAGGGGGGCACATAGGGTCCTCCTCAAGACCCTCATTAATATCGACAGGGATATGGTGCCTGAGAGCAATGTTGTGCAGGATGCAACAGGCTATAATGATCTCTGTCACAGTCTGTGGTTTGTATTGTAAGGCCCCGCCAGTCCTAGCCAGACACCTGAAGCGACTCTTTAATACGCCAAAGGTGCGCTCTATGACGGAGCGGCTGGTGGCATGGGCCTCATTGTACCTCCTCTCTGCATGTGTCCGTGGTTGACGCACAGGGGTCAGCAACCAGGGGCAACACCCATATCCTGCATCACCTGCAAAAAAAAGTGTGTGACGTTAAAGCAGGAGCTCATGTCCTCCCAAATGGACACAGGTATATTTGTGCAGAACAAATGCATAACACATCCTGACAAACATATGACATCACATGATGGGACATCAGAACTATGCATCAGGGTGTGAAGGTCAGACACACACAACAAGGGGTAGGTGTACGGATTGGAAACAACATAATCTGTAACCACGACACAAATGCTAGAATCCATTAAACTATCAGAACAAAGCTCCCTAGCAAGATGGAGCTTGAGGTTTCCCCCCCCCACACCTTATATCACACACACACAGATGACATAACCACACAACGAGGGATACACCTCCAAGACATACATTTGCACATATGGTTAGTCACATGAACAGCATGTGCACGTCAGAAATGATAAATACACACCCAGCAATAGACACTCCTCATACTGTCCTGCCTCAAACTGAGTGAAAAGTGCCGAGTGATGCAGGATATAGGAGTCATGGGTGGACCCTGCAAACCTGGGGACCACATTCAGAATATGCATATTTGCATCACATACAACCTGAACATTCAGGGAATGATAGTGTTTGCAGTTGCAGAACACTATCTCCCTGTCTCTAGGCGGGACCAGGGCAACATGTGTGCAATCAATAGCTCCCATCACGTGTGGTATCCCGGCTAAAGCCTCAAAGGCCTGGTTCAGGGTCCCACACTGTTGCCTAGTGTGGGGAATGGCAATGTAATTCCCCACCCGGCTGACCATGGCACGCAGTACTTGGTGGAGACAGCGTGAGAAGGTGGGGCGGCTCATGCCACCCACTGCGGCCACAGACGACTGGAAACAGCCAAGGCAAAGAAATGTAGGGCACCAAGGAGCTTGACCAAACCCGGTATGGCATTTGACCGATCAGTCAGGGGCTCGAGGTCAGGTCTTAGATCCTCATAGAGCTCCCTAATAGCCCCCATGCTCAGGCAGTAGAGGGAGATGACCTGGTCCTCACGCATGCCCTGAAGCTGGGCCCTGGGCCTGTAGAGGCGAGGCTGGCGAGCCTGCACCTCAGCACGCCTCCTGCGCCGTGCCGGCACAGCCCCTGCCTGGCCTGCCCCCACAGCTGCAGGTCTGTTTTGCAGCGGGACTACACCCATGCCCTGAGCCTCAGCCCCATAGACACCATCTCTCCCGTCAGGCAACCGCAGCCCCTGCTCACTTCCCTCTGCAACCGCAGCAACCACGAAGGCCGCCATAGACAAAACCTGTCCAACCTCTCTACAACACTCAAACACAGACAAACACCTCAATTAGCAAGCCACACACCATTCACACCACACACACACACACACACAATCCAAACACTCACAAACACAGCCACTACACACAATACACCTTCCTTGGACTCTCCACAAGCTTCACTAACACGGCACGGCCTCTCACTCTCCTTCACAAAACCCTCAATGTGAACCAGGTGTGCAGATGTATTTAAAGGGTATAGTTACGTTGCGCGCGTTGCGCATGCGCCACCACATGAGCGCAGCAGTTGCACGCGTTGCGCATATGCCGGCACACGAGCACGGCAGTTGCGCATGTGCATGAGCGCGGCAGTTGAGCATGCGCCAGGGCACGAGTGCGGCAGTTGCGCACGCGCTGCCACACAAGTGTGCCAGTTGCGCATGCACAGGAATGAGCGCGGCAGTTGCAAGGCGCACGCATGCGCCATGCACGCAACTGCCACGCTCATGCGGCGGTGCATGCGCAACACGTGCAGAAGCTGCACGCACATGCGCAATGCGCATTACATAAAAACCCCTATAAATACACCTGCACACCTGGGTCATGTTGAGGGGTTTGTGTAGGAGAGAGAAGGCGTGTGGTGTTAGCGAGGTTGAGATAGTGTCAGGAGAAGGTGTGAGGCGTAGGAGACTGTTTGTGAGTAGTGGTGGAGAGAGTGAGAGGCAGGTGGAGAGGTGTGTGGCCAAGCAGAGGAGGGAGAGAGGAGGGGAGGCAAGCAGCAGGTGAGAAAGACAGGAGAGGTGTGTAGCAGACAGCAGGAAGAGGAGAGGGGCGGCAAGTAGGTGTGAGGTGGAGCCCAAGGGGTTAGGAGCAGGAATGAGTGATAGGGAGGGAGAGGGAGAGGAGAGTAGGGTGATGGAGCAGCAGCACATGGCTGGAGTGGGGGAGGGGCGGCCACCTACTCAGCAGGGAGGGAGTGGTGGGCCTGGAGTGGTGGCAGCAGGCACATCGGGTGGGTCCCAGCCCACACAGGGGCCCCCCACTGCCAAGAGAAGGCGGATATACCGGTGTCAGCTGCAGAATGGAGGAGGGCTGTGCGGTTCAGCCCTCAGGAAAACCATATCCTGCTGGCCAGTGTTCTGGAGAACTGCGAGGTTCTCTATGGGCGGCTCAGCAGCACCACCACAGTGGCCACACGCACAGAAGTGTGGGAGGAGGTGCAGGTGGCTGTCGCAGAGGCAGGGGGGCCACCCAGGGACCTTGACAGCCTCAGGAAGCGCTTCAACGACATAAAACGTGGTGTGCGAGCACACATGGTTGCCGAAAGGCAACACGCCATGGGCACCGGTGGGGGTGGCCCCTTCACTCCAACCCTCACACCCCTGGAGCAGGAGCTGGCCGACCAGCTTGGGCCAATATACCTGCGGGGACTGCCAGAGGCCCTGGACACCGCCCATCCCCAGGCAGGTATGTATGTAACGTACACCTTGATGCTTCCAACCCATCCCTGCAATGCCTTTTGTCTATGCGTCAGCCATCTGCTTGCAAACTCTCATACCTGTTTCTGCAGCTTAAGCATTTGTCTATGCCGGTGGCACATGGGGGTGCTGTACTCCATCACACCCCTTTTAATTTCCATGTTTGTGTCCTCCTCTCACATGTGTTTCTAACACCATCCCTTTTTCTATCTGCTCTACACATGTCTCCTCACTCCTGCTACAAAGCTCCTCCCACACCTGTTATTGCTATGTCCGTTACGATTCTAAGGCCCGCTGAACAGGGAATGTCTGTTTGTCATACTATAATCACAGTGATGCGTGTGCTTGGCAGTGCCCTATAGTTGCTTAATAGTAGTATTTTGAGATGTAGTAGTATCTATGCAGCACACATACAGGGCACCCCCAAGCACACATTGATCGTGGGGTGGATGTACTACACACGTGTACATAGCTGGACTGTGCAAACCTATCTGTGATGTGTATGCTTTCCCACATACCAGGTGACTACATTCTCATGGAGGCACCAGAGGAGGAGGAGGACGTGGCAGGGCCTCAGGGTGGGGAGGAACCAGAGGCCACAGTATCGGGGGACACCACAAGTGAAGGGGAAGACACCACCAATCTATGAGGTGCCAGAGGCACAGGACACGGCCACCGGTGAAAGTGCCACATTGGGGGATGCTGGCAGCACCGCACAGGCTGGAGCGGCTGCTGAAATGGAGGACAGCCACCACCCCATGCAGGCGCCAGGATCAGGATCAGCAGGTACCACACCCACAACCATGGCCACCATCCTGGCAGAGCTCAGGGCCCACAGTGCCTCAGCACAGCACGATGCCGAAGGTGGGTAACAGCATACACACCAATCCCCCTGTGTGTTGGCAACAAGGAAAGACAATTAGCAGGTAAGGCCTAATTTCACCTTATATGGCAATCTGCACAGCTCTATGAAAGATATGGGGGTCAGTTTTCAAGCAGAGTTATACATTAGCCAGCTGTCAGCCACTGCTTTGATGGTTGAATATGTAAATAGTTCACCCAGTTACAGCTCCAAGTTACTGATCCTGTTCTATGTAAGCACTAGGCAGTTCTCACTGACCTAATGCAAGAATTGTTAATTGTAAACCGCACTGATATTAAAGAGCGCGGTATATAAAAGCTGTTAAACAAATAAATAAATAATCAAAACTTTATTTACAAACTACACAGGTACATTACCA
Source organism: Ichthyophis bannanicus (assembly GCA_033557465.1). Classification (NCBI taxonomy): domain Eukaryota; kingdom Metazoa; phylum Chordata; class Amphibia; order Gymnophiona; family Ichthyophiidae; genus Ichthyophis; species Ichthyophis bannanicus. The sequence goes on along the minus strand of CM066031.1, from coordinate 1,632,363,243 downwards.
AAAATCTGCCTCCAGTTTTGCAACTGATTCCTATAGATTTTGGGGTGCTGAATCCAGGAAAAATAGCCAAAATGTTCCATCACGTCACGTTTTCTTGCAAAATTAGATTTCTTACCCATATAAGGAATGTTCACATAATTTCTTTTTAGCCGACTGCAGTTTATTTTCTTGGCCCAAAATAGAGGTTGTAATGGTTAACTAACTAGAAACACTCCCTCATGATATTTTAGAGTGTTTTGTATTCATTTTATACATTAACAGGACAATTGGGAGGCGGGGGGCTAAATCCAGTACTCGCGCTGGCGCATGTTCTTTCCTGTTCGCCTCGCCTCGTTCGCTCGCTCGCTCAAACACGGTGGTTGCGACATGAACGTTCCTGTCAAATTTCAGTTTCTTGCAAGTTCATTATTACCTTTTGTTTGCTCAGTCGTAATCCAGCTTTATTCCGAAGTGGTTCACTACAGTTGTAGTTTGCAGTGCTGTGTATTTGTGATGGCTCATAGAGCCAGAGGTTGCGTCAACTCTCCGGACAGTTTTTGTTTTATTTGTGGGGAATATACCGTGAAAAAGCGGCAGAGGAACATTTCTGCATTTATTAAAAAAGTATATTTCGCCTATTTCGGTTTGAAGTTAGGCGATCAAGACAAACCGTGGGCTCCTCACAAAGTGTGCAAGACATGTGAGGAAGATCTACGCTTATGGATGAAAGGTAAAAAAACAAGCATTTCGTTTCGGAATACCTATGATGTGGCGTGAACAAAGAGACCGACCACAGCAGTGACTGCTATCTTTGCTCTTGCATTGTGAAGGGATACAACTTAAAAAATAAGAACGTAATAAGTTACCCCAACCTTCCCTCAGCAATTAGGCCTATGCCTCATAGCAACGAAGTACCTGTGCCTGAACCACCAAAATCTTTGGATCATATTTGTGTGGACGGTTCTGATCATGATGAGACTCATCAGATGGCTTTTCCCGATGAGTCCAGTACTTCCGAGTTTGAAACTGAACCAGATCCGAAACCTGAACTTTTCTCTCAAGCTGAATTGAATGATTTAGTCCGGGATTTAGGACTCCCAAAAGATGCTGCCCAACTGCTAGGTTCTCGGCTTAAACAGAAAAATCTATTGTCACCAGGAACAACTTTTTATTGGTACCGCAACCGCGAGACACAATTTTTGAAGTATTTCAGCAAAGAGGAAGATTTGGTATTTTGCAACGATATATACGGAGTGATGGAAAAGTTTAAACTCAAGTATGATCCTGCTGAATGGCGGCTGTTCATTGATTCGTCAAAAGACAGCATAAAAGGTGCTCTTCTTCATAATGGCAACACATTCACTTCAGTTCCTATTGCTCACTCTGTTATTCTCCAAGAAAAATACGAGAATTTGGCCCTGATTCTTCAGAAGATTCGTTATGATGAGCATAAGTGGATGATTTGTGGAGACTTTAAAATTCTATCCATGCTATTAGGGCAGCAATCCGGTTTCACCAAATATCCCTGCTTCCTTTGCTTGTGGGATAGCCGGGCCCGCGACCTACACTGGGGGAAAAAAGACTGGCCAATTCGGGAGTATTTGAGACCCGGTGAGAAAAATGTTCTTCATGAGAGCTTGGTACCTCGTGATAAAATTCTATTACCACCTCTCCACATTAAGTTGGGTCTCATTAAGCAATTCATCAAGTCCCTTCCAAAAGATGGTGAGTGCTTTCGGTACCTTTGCTCAAAGTTCCCCCGACTTTCTGAAGCAAAGCTAAAGGAAGGAGTGTTTGTTGGCCCTGATATAAGGAAACTCATTTCAGATGGAGCATTCGCTGAAACGATGTCTGAGAAGGAAAAAGAAGCCTGGGATTCCTTCAAGGATGTTGTTCTCAAATTCTTGGGGAACAGGCGGGATGAGAACTATAAGGATATTGTTGCCAGGATGCTCAATGCCTTCAAAGAACAAGGCTGTAACATGAGCCTGAAAGTCCATTTCTTGCACTCCCATGTGAACTACTTTCCCGAAAACTTGGGGGCGTACAGTGAAGAACAAGGTGAAAGGTTTCACCAGGACATCAAGGACGCAGAGAGAAGGTACCAAGGAAGATGGAACACCACTATGATGGCTGATTTCTGCTGGTTGCTTTTGCGGGAAACCCCAGATGAAAAATACGCCAAGCAGCGCACCAAGAGAAGCATTCGGGGGAAGAAGAAACGGGCCCACCAGGAGATTGATTGACCCAAGAATGACTTTAAAATCTAAACTGTGTTGACAAATATCGTGTTTTTACTAAACTTTGAAATAAAAATTTGCTAGTTATTACCACAGTGTCGGATCTCATTTATTAGAATTTTATTTTCACACCATCGGGTGTTTGTCTTCATGTATTGCAATGGTGCGGTTTGCGTTTTCTATTCTTACATACATAGCTGTACAACATTTTTTGCACATTTCTTTGCTTTGCTTTGTGTCTAACCTCGCTCTTATATGCTCAATGTTTGTGCACATGTATGTGGCTGTTTTAAGTGCAGACAATTTTGCTAGCATCACAGTGTGTTTTGTTGACATTACTCTATTCTTATGTGCTGCCTTGTTACAATTTTCTTTATTCTTATTTGAATAACTACCAAACAATTAGTATAAAGAATTCATCATCCAAGAAACTTTTATCTCGATCGCACTCAATCTGAAACGTTCACCTCAAACTGCTAACCCAATGTAGCAAAAACTCTGTACGTGATGGAGCAAATTGGTTACCAGATTTGGATTCAGCGCACCAAAAAACGTAAAAATCAATCGAAACATTAGAGGCAGTTTAAAAAAAATTTTGTTTAGTGTACCTGTGCTATTTACAAAGCATATATCCCCAATGCAACATGTGAACATAAAAAATGGCATACTGATCGAACAAAGCTCCAGCAAGCCCAGTATCCTGTTCCCAACAGTGTACACTCGATGTCATATTTCCCCAGATGTTGTGGGTGTTGCTGTCTTCCCATTCCCTTTCACCATGTTGGGTGGCGGGTGACAGGACAGAACAGGGCACGTGTGTGGGCACCACAGGGGCCAACACACACTCCTGGGACGCCCACCAGGGGATGGTTGCCGACCGAGCAGGCGCTCCATCTCAGAGCCCATCCACTGGATGGACCCTGCCAGCCACCGGTTGGTGTGCTCCAGAAGATGTAGCCGTTGTTCCACACCATCCAGGACCACATACAGGTCGTGCACACACCTGCCGCCACACACACACATGGTGCCAGGTGTCTGTGTGGCGGCATGTGCATGTGACCTGTGTGATGATCATGGATGGCGGCTGCACACCCAGCCGCTCATCTGCGCACACATGCAGTGGTTGGCAGGGACCCACAGTGTCCTGTGCTGTCCTGTCATCTCGGACACCTTCCCCCACCCAACACCCCGCACCTCCCCCCTGCCACCCCCCACCCACCCTCTGCACTCCCCCCTCCTCCCCCCCGAACCCACACCCTCTCCCTCCCCTCCCACCCCACCCTCCACCCCCTCCATGGCCCCATCAGTCCCCTCCACCTCTGCTGTGGACGCCACCTCCTCCTCTGCCTCCTCCATCCCTGCCCCTTCCTCCTCCATCTCCTCCTCCACCTCCGTTGCACGGTGGGCAGAGGGGCGCCTCTGGGACTCGCTGGACATGGAGGGGCCCTCACCGGTGGTATCGCCCTCTGCGGAGGATGACAGTCATTAGCACACTATCATGTGAGTCACATAACACATGTAAATAGTTTGGCCCCGCACAGGCTGGTGGGCCACTGTGACATTATCTACAGAGCTGTAGAGGTCACGGCACTCACCGCCACGTTGGGACATTGCCCGCCTTTGCAGCCGCTCCAGGAACCCTGGCCATTTCAGCCACATCTCCCGGCCCTTTTTCCGTAGGTCCTCCACCTAGGGGGGGAAGACAATGTGAGGGTGCATTAATGACCAAATATCTCTGGTGGGTGTCAAACACATATCACACATCTCTGTGCGCAGCATCGTGATGCTCCTGCGCCTCTGCTCAGCACTTCTTCTACTAACGGTTGCCAGGGCCACCTGCATGTGTCGCTGTGGGTCTGTGCATGTGGGTACAGAACATATAACCAACATGATGTCCACAATCCACTGGCTGTTTGCCTTACTAACTTTGATTAGGGGTGAGTGCGGGGCCTGAGTTGGATGTGCTGGCTTGTGCTGTTGTTCTTCATTGCTTGTGTATTTCCTGTTGGTTATATGTTTTGTTGGACAGGTGCTTTTCCCCTGATGGGGCAATGATGCATGCAGAACGCCTTTGAGCTCTGGGTTGTGGCATCGGGGAGGGGTAAGCAGTTTCTGACAGTTAAGTGCTGTCTCATTGATTGAGTTTGGGTGGCTTGTCAGGATCTGCACGGAAGGTCAGTGATGTTATAAGGGCTTGTGCATTATGACAGTTTAGTCTGTTGTATGCATGTTGTAGGCCCGTGGTTACTGAGATCTTATGTGCAGTATTGTGTGTTTCACACCATATAATGAACATTGATATATATACATGGATGTTGAACGATAATGAGTATGGAACAGTTTTGGACCGTTACGTTTTGTTTTTGTGGCGTGGGCATTGTGAGGTGTTGTACCCTTACACCAGCATCTATGATGTTCCTCTGCGATCAGTTACGGGGCTCCTGGGGATTGGGCAGATGTGTGACCTGAAACGGCATACACATCAATGATATATGGATTTGTTTCAGACCTTCGTAAGCAGGTCTCATGGCTCCTGGGGGTGTGATGGTTTACAGCACATACACAGCTGCACCTACCATACAATCATGAGCCATAACGGACATATGTACTGGGGTCTGGGCCTCCGGGGAATAAGGCCAATGTGTGTCCCAACCTGGCATCACCTACCACAATATCTAGATGCCATACCCACCTTTGCACTCAGGTCTCAGGCCTCCTGGGGGTAGGGTGCCTTAGCACATCATCAGCAACATACACCATATCACCAGGGTGACTGACAGGACACTTTCAGCAGGTCTCAGGACTCCTGGGGGTAAGGGGGAATTAGAAAACAGCAACAGCGGCATTAACCATACCACCAGGGTGACTGGGAACCCACTTTAATGGACTCTCAGGGCACCTGGGGGTCGGGCAGGTGTTTTAAACTGCAAGGGCACACACAACCATATCACCAGGGGGACTGACAGACCATTTGGAGCACGTCTCAGGACTCCTGGGGGTAGGGCAGATGTGTGACCATGCAAATGCGGAACCTACCATATCAGCATGTTGTTCACAAAACCTCCTTAGGCAGATCTATGGCCTCCTTGTGTTACAGTGTGTTTTAACACATCAACAGCAGCAGCTGCCATGACACCAGGATGGCATCTGGAACTCTGTGATCAGGTCCTTAGCCTCCTGGGGATAGGGCAAACCACTCTGATGTGATACATTGACGATATATCACGTGGGTTTACCTAATAAACATAAATGAGATAGACTACCTATACACAGCAGCATGCACAGCTACAATCGACACTGGATATATATATATATATGGATATACTGACCTGTCCCCATACACTAACCTCACGTGGGTAGTCTGCCACACAATTGTAGCGCTGTGTCACGTGGTCCCAGGCCCTCTGGACTCTCCCTAGGTCCTGGCGCCTGGAGGAACCTGGGAAAGGCTTGTGCTGCCTGGTGCATATGAGGCTGCCGAGGTGGCGCAGCTCCCTGCTGGTAAAAGCTGGCTTTCGTGACCTGGTGGCCATTTTCACTAATGCCCTGCTCACGTATGCACGGATGCGTTTTGGCGCAGCGCCTACGCACCCCAACGCACATCACTGAGGCGCGCTAGCAACGTGCCCTGCCTATCCCACATCTGCTACACAGGAAATGGTGTCACAAACAATATATATAGGGATCTATGTTGCAGACGCACATTGCAGTGATGTGTCTGACATTTTAAAACACAATTTGTTTATTATGCATTTCTCTGGTTGTTGCCACACTTGGGCCTCAAACCCATCACTACTGGCTTTTAGGGCATTGTATTAACCGGTGTGCTATGCCTTTTCACATAGCAAGGCTGGCTAAACAGTTACACCAGGGGGTATGTTTACTACACCGTCTTAATGTGCACCCAGCAATAATGTGCAGGATGCCATAAGGAGAGTGGGCGTTCCGGTCTAAACGTAGCAATCGCGCAATAAGTTGTGTGGCGCACATTATCACACGATAGAGGGACGCGTGCCACGTTGACGCGCTGACGTGCAAACAGAGCAGCAGAGGTGTAGCACATTGGTTGATACACTGACCTATGGTACAGGGGTCATGGGTTCGATCCCCCAGTGTGCCTAATGCATAAGGCTGGCTGAGGCATTGCCCTTTACGTTTAAGTAGTGGTTTGTGAGGCATTTTATGTTTATTTTAATTAGTGCTGCCAGCAAACACACCCTCACCGTGCCGTAACCTAAGGTGCCGCATAAGGTGCCCTATAATGCACTCCAGAGGGCACATTATAAAGTGCACTGTCCGCCAAGGCACCCTATAATGTTCCCTATGGGGCGCCTTATAGAGCGCCTTATGAGGCACCTTAAGGTTACAGCACTGTGAGGGTGTTTTTGCTGGCAGCACTAAATGATAATTACACTTACCTGGTAATTGTAGTTCCTTGAGTGATGACAGTTCAGTCCTCTACTTCTGGGTTGTCAACCTCCTCCTGCAGCCTGGAGACTGGTCTGTCAAACTAACATCATCACTGGATATAGCCTGCTGCACTCTCTCTCCTCTCCAGTGTGAATATTAACAAAGCAGACTCAAAGGAGCAACAAATAAGTAGCTATAATACCAACTGTAAACTATCGTAGGTAAACTAGAACATCAACACAAGCTGTATGTAAGGCGTCGTACGCCCTGCACTGTCATTGACAATATTAGACACCTTCTCCTATCGAACAGATAACGAATGGACTTACCTGTAGTAACTGATTATGCAGCACCCGGCTGTCCCCCTCCTGAAAACCGCTGGGTGGGAATGAGGACTGAACTGTTGTCACTCAAGGAACTACAATTACCAGGTAAGTGTAATTATCATTTCCTTATCGTTCCTCCAGTTCAGTCCTCTACTTCTGGGATGTACCAGAGCAGTAACTAACGGGCGGGCCCCTTCCAGCCGGTGCACAACACTGCTGCCCCGAAGCAAGCATCATCAGCTGCTGCGACATCAAGCCGGTAATGTTTACTGAACATATGCAGAGACGCCCACATAGCCGCCCTACAAATCTCACTCAGGGGCACTAAACCAAGTTCTGCCCAAGAAGCCGCTTGCGCTCTGGTAGAATGAGCTCGCAATCCGTCCGGAACTGTGCGACCTTGCAACAAATAAGCGGAAGCTATCATTTCCCGAATCCATCTGGCAATGGAAGCCTTCGACGACGCCTCCCCCTTACGCCTGCCTCCAAACACAAACAGCCGATCCGACTTGCGAAAAGACTTTGTAGACTTCAAATACTGCCGCAAAGCTCTCCTAACATCCAAGCGATGGAAACTGCAATCCGCCGAGTCCCCCTTCAAGGAACCCAGGACTGGCAAACACACCGACTGATTTAAGTGGAACGGAGAAACAACCTTAGGCAATAACGACGGTACTGGCCGCAAAACGACCTTTTCTCTCGAGAAGGACAAGAATGGTTCCCTAGAGGACAACGCTTACAATTCTGAAATGCGCCACCAGAAATACTACGTTCAGTGTGAGCTCCTTCAACAATGAGAGAGAGAGAGAGAGAGAAAAGCAGGCTATATCCAGTGATGTCATGAGTTGGACATACCAGTCTCCAGGCTGCAGGAGGAGGTTGACAACCCAGAAGTAGAGGACTGAACTGGAGGAACGATAAGGAATTTAAATTAAAAAACAGAAAATGCCTCGGACAGCTCTATCAAATAACCCCACTGTGGGATCAAACCCATGACCTCTAGCTCCACAGGCAGTGAAGTAACCAGTGGGCTACATCTCTATTGCTACTAACAAACCCCTGGCTGGCTACTGAAGGACTTCAGGTCACTACACAAACTGTCTGCTGTGGTTACCAGGATAGGGTTAACCCACCCGTACCCATGATGCACTGCACATGCAGCTCAGCAGTCTACAGATGATCACAAGATGGGGTATGCACCCCCACAGCACCTCGGACTGGTAGGGGGGAACTGACCGTATGTGTTACTGGCACAGAGTAGCTACAGACCGTCACATTGTGCGGATACTGTGCTCACCCTGAGGGTGAGGTGGGATGCCCAGCACCAGGTCCACAGCACCTGGCTTAGCTGAGATAGGCTATGCTGCAGGTCACCATCAGTGCTAGTGTGTGATAGGTAGTCCTTGCAGACACACCTAGGATACACCTGTGTCCATCTTTATTTCCCAGTCACATCTAGCCCTTGTGGACTATGATGCACCCAGAATAGTGCATATCCTGTGTGGTTGCCATGGTCACATGCTTTAGGTGACGGGGGGGGGGGGTGTTTGGACCCATAGGCGGATTATGTAGTACCACCCAACCTGCCCTCTGGGGCTCGGGGGGGGGGGAGGGATCTCCCACCAACAGATCCACATTCTACATCCCTGCAATGGTGGCGGTAGAGGGGAACATCAACCTCAGTCCTGCTGGGGAACAGACAACCTACAGGGCAGTCAATGCATATCTGTACACATCCATAAGGCAATAGCAGACAGACAGTAGGCCTGCAAATGCTCAGCTGCCCCCACCACTATCTGATATTCTCCAGCAGCAAGCACTGTGAGTCTCCAGCCGCTGCACCCCTGCAAAGTGTTCCAGCCATACACATACTAACTGCAGACAGTCTGCTAGCTAGTCCATAGTGCATGTTACTGGAGGAGATGTGTGCACCCAAAACTGGGATGTGAGCACACCCACCAAGCAGATAAGTCAGTGATTGGGCCCCAAAAAGAGAGAACCCATATATATATCACTTGAGAGAAATACTATATTACACTATGGGGGAACCTAGCCATGCCGTGGTCAGGGTGAGAGTGACCTCCAAGCAGGACATGCTGTGGCCACCCTGTTGGTGCAGGTTGTGGCCGGGCACTACAATGTCAGAGCCATTGCCCTATGCCCTGTGCTGATGCATCCAGGCCAGGCCACCCTGTCCATGCTATACCCACGGTACCTTGCTCCTCATTATGCACATTGGCAGACCAATATTGGCAACAGTGCTAGCAGTGTGGGTTGAGGAAGGTGTTAGCAACCACCACACACTGGATAGACAGACACACACTCCCCACACCTATGCCAGCCTTGTGCAACTATAGAAGTGTTTGGCAGCCCTGGCCACCGCACCAGTCCTGGGCATAGTGCAGGCATGGCTATGGTACGCAATACTGTTGGGGTCACTCCCCAGGGTGGTAAACACTGTCAGACACCAGACCTGAAGCACACTCCACAGACATCAGAAAGGTTGCTATGATGCAGCTCAATCAGCAAATTGTGCTTAACTTAGGAATTGCTATCTGCCAGTAATCATAGCAACCTTTTGATAGATGTGTACCGTATTCCCAGGTTTAGGGTGGCATTGCTAAGGTATGCAAGTGCTAGTATTGGGAGATGCACGCAGGGCCCAACATCCTGCCTCTCCAGGAGGCTTTGGATAATGGAGCCTGTGGGTGCGGGTGAGTCTGCCCCTGTTGGCTGCTGCTCTAGGGCAGAGGTGCCCAACTCCAGTCCTGGTGGGCCAAACACTGTTTGGGTTTTCATGCTGTCCCTAATGAATATGCATGAGATACATCTGCATACCATGGGGGCAGTGCATAGACATGCAGCACAGCCATATTTATTAGAGGCAGCATGGAACCTGAATGGTGTTTGGCCCTCCAGGACTGCATTTGGGAGACTCTGCTCTAGGTAATGTGCATGTTTATGGTGGCTGTGCTCTGTAGGGTAAAATGTATGCGCTTTGGGCATATTTACGTTATCTGCAATAAAGGTTCTGTCTGTATTACCACGTTTTAGTAGTGGGTAAAATATGGGGACTGGGTTGGCAGGAACCACAGCTGGGATTTGAAACTGTAACCTTCTGCTCCTGAACACACTGGCTGTGTGTACTGCACCACACTGTTGCCACAGAGACAGTGCATTCCCTGGGGATACCATGACTGTTCATCAGACAGGGCCTGTCTGTTGCAGTGCATGGCACCCACCTACACAGGGCTAGGCCATGGTCTGCTCTGGGCAGCTGCCACTGCCCCCTCCACCACCAGTACCCCTCCACCACCATGCTAACATGTCCTTATATTAGAGACAGCATGAAACCTGAAGGATTTTTGGCCCTCAAGGACTGCATTTGGGAAACTCTGCTCTAGGTACTGCACATGTCTATGGTGTCTGTGCTCTGTAGGGTAAAATATAGGCATTTCAGGCATGGTTTATGTTATCTGCAATAAAGGTTCCCTCTTTATTAACACGGTTTAGTACCGAGTAAAATATGGGGACTGGGTTGGCGGGAGCCACAGCTGGGACTTGAACCTGTGACCTTCTGCTTCTGAACACACTGGCTGTGCATACTGCAGCACACTGTCACCACAGGGACAGTTCATTCCCTGGGGATACTATGACTGTTCATTAGACGGGGCCTGTCTGTTGCAGTGCATGTCACCCACCTACACAGCGCTAGGCCATGGTCTGCTCTGGGCAGCTGCCACTGCCCCCTCCGCCACCATGCTGACATGCCCTTCTGCTGGTGGTGCGCAGTCTCAGGCCATCCAGTGTGCGGGTAGGCGGCTGCCTATGGTGCGGGTTCTGGGGTAGGGGTGCCTGCATAGCTGTCCACGCTTCCCCCCAGCACCACCTGCCAATCTTCGGTGCCCTTGGGGGTACCTGCTGGGTACTATCCCCTGTGACACTGTGAGAAACACACTCGTGCCCATGTTGGGCCTCATCAGTTGCTGTCTGGCTGCTCTACTGTTTCAGCATTCCTATGGGCCACCTAGGCATCACCAGCTGCACCACAGCATGTGCCGCCTGCAGCCCTCTGTGTCCTCTTTTCCAGCATCTGTCCGTTGCCCGTTCCGACATGCCTGCCCTGCTGTTGCGGAACATGTGCACACCACAGGAAACCTGTGCAATGGAAAGGGAAAACCCTGATCAGCGCTATTTCACTGTGGGATTATTCACCTTGTATGGGGACAGAGCATAGACCCTTCCAAAATTAATATCTTTATTTTGGAGCTTTTTTGGTAGTGTTTTTTGATGTTTCCCATTAATATCACTATTGGCCAGCTTGGCTGGTTTTTTTTTTACATTTTCTTCTGGTCATTTTCAATGTTTATTTGCCCTTTTGTTCCGTGCACATGTATCACACATCACTTTTCATAGGTTTCCCTGGTGTTGCTGTACATTGCTGATGGAAATGCTCTCTTTTCCCTTTAAATCTGCTCTAACGCCAGGGTTTCACTGGCATTAGTTTTCAGCCCCGGATTGCACAGCGTTAGTGTGCAGGGGAGCCTCTCCCCTCCCACTCTCCACCCATTGACCCTCTCTCTCCGCCCCTGGGGAGCCTTCCTCTGCCCTCCGGGAGCCTTTCTCCGCCTTCAACGCTCGTTTGCGCCGCTGCGCGCGTTATCACGCGATAAGGTACCTTATCGCCCGGTAAAGCACCATTATCGCACAATAAGGTACCTTATCGCCCGATAACATGACAGCAGCGCAAATAGCGCCCTTTAGTAAACATACCATGTGTAAATATATTTATGGCTTTTATCACAACTGTCAGAGAACAGAACAGATTGGGCTCAGATAAGTAACGCTGCTTTTGTGTTGGTTGCTTTAAACTGCGTGTATCTATCGCAGTGTCACCCATCACAAGTAGCATTTTAAAAGGGTTTTGGACAACTGGAACTATCCTTCAACCAAATTTGTTTTATTTTTAATGAAGCAGAAGAAAAAAAAAAAAAAAAAAAAACTTTCAAAAAATTATTAGTACAATAAAAGAAATTTGTTTGCCCAGGAGACAAATGATAAAGAGAATGGCAAGTTTGAGTGGGAACATGATTTGCATTCACTAGGCCATTCATAATTTAAGGTCTCCTTGAGGTTTTCTTATATGTTTTGTAAAACACTATTTTTTCCTTCTATTTTTTTTTTTACATTTCTCAAGGAAACAAGCCATCGAGATGATCAAAAAGGGTTCCCTGCAGGACAAGGCCAAAGCCTGCAGTTCTGACACCCATTTGATGGTCAAAATCATCACCAGAAAGACCATCTTGAGGGTCAAGTCCTTAAGAGAGGACTTACTCATGGGCTCAAATAAGGGAATTTTCAGTGCCCTCAGAACCAAAGATATTCCACTGGGGTACCACCGGATGCAATGGTAGATGAATCTGCTTCACACTATTAAGGAAGCAGGAGCCATCAGGGTGTGCTGTCAAGGATATACCTTGGACACATCCTCGGTAGCACACTAGGGCCACTACCTGAACCTTGAGAGAGTTCAGGACAAATTCTGGTCCAAGCTAGACTGTAAGCAGGGCAACACGGCAGTTAACGGCCTTCCTAACCTCTAGAGCCTGAAAGGAGCACCACCTCTCAAAAAACTGTCTACACCCTTGCATAAGTTAAAGAAGTAGAGGCCCTGTAGGATTTTAGATGGGTAGCCGCTACCGCACCCAAGTAGCCTTTCTTGGACCCACCACCTTTCAAGAGCCAGGTCGTAAGTGAAAACGGGGTTCTCTATCACCAGGGGGCCTTGTCAAAGAAGGTCATTGTCTTGAGGTAACAGGAGTGAGGGCCCTACAAATAAGTGCAGGAGATCCACGTATCATGGTTTACATGGCCAATCTGGGACCACCAGAATTACCACACCCAGCTGAGACCAAATCTTATGCAGGTGGCAGCTCATCTAGGGCCAAAGAGGGAAGACATACACTTGAAGGAGGACATACATACAAGATATACATAGCCCATGTTCCCTGTAAAATAGTTATCTCCAAGTTATAATGCCCTGTTCAATGTAATTTCAGTTTATTCAATGTAAACCGCACTGATGCAGAATAGCGCGGTATATAAGAGAATGTAAATAAATAAATACATACATACATACAAGCCCACTGCCTGTGGGTCCTTTCTATGGCTGAAATAGTTCTTCACTTTGGCCTTCTCCTAAATGGCCATCAGGAAGAATAATGGGAGGCCCCAATTTTGCACTATAAGGTGAAATGCATGAGGTCTCAGCTTTCACTCACCAGTATTCATTGTGTTTCGACTCAAGAAATCAGCTGGGGATGAAAGTGTATATGCCACTGTGGGCTGCTGACAGTGCAGTCAGATGTTCTTCTGCCCAAATGCGTAGTTCTACAACCTAGCAAGCCACTCCAGCACTGCAGGTTCTGTAGACCACCTTGCAAACTAAAAGGGGCCAAAACTTTCCTAGAGCCAGACGGATTGCCCTAGCCTCCAACTGGCTAATTGTCCAGGAGGCCTCCTGAGGGGACCAATGGCCCTGGACCATCAGACAGTGAGCTCCCCGGTCCTTCAGGCTGGCGTTTGTAGTGACTATCACCCAATCTAGTATTTTCAAAGGAATCCCAACCACCACCAATTGTTCCTTGATCTCCAGAGGGAGAAAAAGAGTCTGATCAAATTGATGAGAGCAGGGGGACCAGAGAGACAGCAGATGACTCTGCAAAGGGAACATGTGCACTCCGACTCATGGGACCAGCTCCACGGTCAAAGCCATGAACCCTAGGAGCTGGAGGTAATCCAAGGCCTGGGGAGCTAACAAAGCAAAATATTCTCCAAGTTGATGCTGCAGCTTGAAGGACCTCTCCATTGTGAGGAAACTCAACCCAGGATCATTTTGAACCAGCCAAATCTTGAAAAAGCATCCGGGTGCTCTTGGGGTAGTTGATCACCAACCCTGGCCTTTCTAATTTCCGAATTACTACAGCTGTGTCCTCTCTGGATTTCTCCACGGAGTCCGACCAAACCAGCCAGTCATTCATTCAGGTACAAGTGGATTCATGATGCCTTGCTTGTACAAAATAGCTGCTGCCACCATCATTATGATCTTCAAGAAGGTTATGAGGAACCGTTGCCAGGCCAAAGGGAAAAGTCCAAAACTGCAAATGGCAACCCAGGACAAAGACGTAGAGGAACAGTTGATGGTGCTCCTGGATGGGAATAAACTACCCTTGTTGAACTGACACAATGACCAGTCTGATTATCTGCATACAGAAATGTGAGAGTTTGGCACCAACTGCTTTCACGTCTAGAATAAGTCAGAAGTATCCTTCCTTTTTGAGTGCCACAAAATAAATGGAATAATGCCCTGATCCTGCTCTGCAGAGGGCATGGGTAGAAATAGCCTGCAACTGCAGGAGTTGCTAGTTTCTTCAACTGCTACCCGACTGAGTAGGGAGTCGCAGAGAGAATTCACTAAGGTATCCTGCTTAGGACCTTAAGGACCAATTGGTCTGACATTATTTGGGTCCACTCCAAGAGAAGGAGCTGGAGCTGCCCCCCAACCAACTGTACCGCAGAAGGGACCCATCATATCTCATTGTTGGGGCTTGCCAGTTCTGGCAGAAGCCATGTTTGTGTCTCAATAGTTTTGATAGCTCTGAAAGGGCTGAACCTTCTTAGGCCTAATACCATAAGCCAAAGAGGCCCTAACCATATTCCTAGGACATCTCCAGACTCCCCAGAATATCCTATAGGGTGCACTCCTGTCACTTCTAGGTCTGTCTTAAGAGAGTCTTTGAGGATGAGCCTTTCCAAGGTCTTTCACCAATTTCTCCAAATCCACACCAAAAGAACTATCTGCCCCTAAAGGGAAGTTTGCTCAGATGCAACTTGGAGCCAGGAAGAACAGACCTATTGCAAAGCCACAGTCACTGCAACTGCTATCAAGGATTTGGAGGAAGCCCAGATCAAGTCATATAGGGTATCTGCCATTTATGCAGAACCCAACTCCAGTGTCACAGTTACCGGACTGTCTAGCAATTGCTGGACCCAGCTCAAGAGAGCTCAGGCCATCAGACCTGCACATAGCACCATATGAGAGCCCCAAGCATAGGTCATAAAGGCATTCTTAAATAGGACCTCTACCCTCCTATCCAGAGATTCCTTGAATGCAGTACTCCCTTCTACTGGGATGGTCATGCGCTTTGTCACTTCCATGACCAGGACATCCACCCAAGGGAGTTCAGAAGCTGATTGAGCTCATCTTGGGGCAGAGGGTATAATAGACAGGACGTTATGGCCCTCTGAGGCACAGCTCAGGGGTATCTCACTTGGAGAATAGCAGCTGCTACAAAAGCTCAAGTAGAGGGAAAAATCCAAGTGATTTCTGGATGGCAAAACTTGAACAGAAGCAAGTTCAGCAATATGTGGAGCTGCCATCGCCATCTTGGCATCAGCACAGGCAGATCCCTCCCTGTGATATAGGCAGATCACAGATGGATCACTGCCTTCCACCATGAGAGGAATCTCCCTTTTTTCCTAAGGCTCACCTTCTTACCATCCCAGACAACCCCCATGAGGGAAAAAGCTGAAATTACGGAGGAAGGATGGGTGAAGAGGCACTTCACTCTTTACTAAAAGAAGCAGATACTCAAGAGTCTTGGAGCCCCATATAGGGGAAATCTGGGCTCCAGACCCCAGTAGAGCGGGTTGCTAAGCAGCTAAGAAGGTCTGAAGGCAGCCTATAAGCTGCTTCAGAAGCTACTGCGCTAAGACAGTGGAAAAAGGACCTAGGCCCCCCCCCCCAAGCAGCCCAAGGAGGACTGCTGGCTAGAGCTTGCAGGCATGTCATTATGTTCCCTTCTCTGCAGAGACTATGTGGGCATCCAAAATGGCCACAGGTCTCGTGGACAGGAAAACATTGGAAAATCGGTGGAGGCATCAGAAATGGCATCATGTTCCAAAAATGCCAAAATATACCATGCCTAAAAGTGTCACTATCATACACAGAATAAAAATTTCCTGCCACAGAGCCTCCTAATGGGAGTAGCAAGAGGTACAGCATCAAGCCCACCAAAAAAAAAAAAGAGAAAAAAGGCCATGGCAAAAAGGAGATTCCCAGAACCTGTAAGACCTATCAGCAGAAACCTGATAAAGGGAAGGGTCCAGCTGCCAAAAGGTGACATTTACCAGTTAATTGCCTTTCCTTGAGTCCTGCTAGACCAGGGGTCACCAACCTGCGGCCCGCGAGGTCCCTTCGTGCGGCCCGCGAGGCTCTACCCCGGTTAACATTACGTGCGGCCCGCCAAGGATTCCCGCCATTGTATCCACGCGCTTGCAGCTCACCGACGACCACCTGCAAGCGTCCCTTCTCCTGTCAGTGTGATCTGTGAAGCCGGACTTTAAGCGTTTGTCTGCTAGCATGAATCATCAGCCATCTCATTAAATTCAATAAAGGTGATCAGCCATTGTTTTCATCATTTTGCGTTTGTTGTTTTTTTTCGCGGGGGCGGGGAGAAGGGGGGTGCGGCCCGCGAGGCTCCCTGTAGTCGGCTGTGCGGCCCGCAGCCCTCTGGAGGTTGGTGACCCCAGTGCTAGACCAATCCAGACAAGTGTGTTGTGTTCCCCTACCAGCAGATTGATGGAGACAAAGAACCAATGAAAAGCCCACGTTTCAATGACATCACTCCTATGGCTCTATTTGCCTCAGCCACCAGAGGTCCCTTCAGTATTCATCCCAAAACATATAGGAGAAATGTAGCAAGCCTCACACAACCTCAATTGTGGACAACAATGAGTAATCAACAGTAGAGAACTCTGTACAGGAAAGCATAAACAGAAAGCTGTCAGTAGAAATTGAACTTGCAGAACCAAGTATAAAAATCATAGCGGACCCAAGGGTACTGCAGCAGAAGACTAAAACAAATAGTTTCAGGGGCAGGCTCTGGACTGGTCTAGCAGGACTCAAGGAAAGGACATTAACTAGTCAGTAAAATGTCACCTTTCATATTGTCCTGCTAGACCAGTCCAGACAAGTGGGATGTACCAAAGTTACAACTCTACTGGGCAGGAAAAAGACACAGCAGCTCGCAAAATCCTGGAGCCAAAAGCTGTTTCCACCCACGCGTGGACATCCAAGAGGTAATGCTTGACAAAAGTGGAAAGTGATGCCCACATTGCTGCCCGACAAAAGTCTTCAGGAGCTACCGAGCTCCGCTCCATCCATCAGGACACTTATGCTCGGGTAGAATGGGCGCGCAAGCCCTCCTGAACTGGCCAGTTCCGCAAAAGATACACCGAGGCAATGATCTCCTTAATCCAGCACCCCAAAGTCAAATTGTCCAAAGCTTCATACTTGCATGGGCCAGCAAACAGCACAAAACGATGGTCAGACTTATGAAAGGAATTCATAACCTCCAGGTACCAGAGGAGAGCCCTCCAAAAATCCACTAGGCAAAGATCCTTATCCTTCCCCCAACACTGCTTCTTCAGGAAGGAGGGCAGGCAGACCACCTGGTTCATGTAAAAGGGAGAAAGCACTTTAGGCAAGAAGGAAGGCACAGGCCGAATGGAACTAATCTCCTTCAAAAAGGATAGATAAGGATCTCGGCAAGACAGAGCCTGCAGCTCGGAAATCCACCTTGCGGAACACATCAACACCAAGAACATCGTCTTGAGCATCAAATCCTTTAAGGTAGTGTGCTTCAACGGCTCAAAGCTTGCCATCATCAGGGCCCTGAGCACCACAGATCCCAAGAAGGGATCACAGACCGGAGGGGAAGATGCAGATGCTGAATCCCCTGGAGAAAACGTAAGACAAGCGGATGCAAGGCCAGAGACTTGTCCACCATCGGACCCCGGAAACAGGCCAGAACAGCCACCTTAAACTTTCAGAGAGCTAAGGGAAAGGCCCTTCTCTAAGCCATCCTGTAGAAAGGCCAACAAGGAAGACAACTTGGCCATCTCAGCAGCCACCAACTGCCGTGAGTCGCATCAATGCTCAAAGAGGCACCATATCCATATATTACAAAGCTAGCATAGCACCGAGAAGAGTAGCCCTTATGTGCTAGCCATCTCCTTTCAAGACAAGGAAAGACAATTAGCAGGTAAGGTCTAATTTCTCCTTCCTCTTCGCCTCTCTGGGCCAGTCCAGGAACCTTAGGGTAGTACCAAAGCAGTACCTAAAACCGGGAGGGTCCCGAAAGCCCCGCCAAAATGGCTGAGGCCCCCACATTTGCGTCCCCTCGAGCCTGAACATCCAACCGATGGTGTCTCGCAAAGGTGTGAAGAGACGACCAAGTTGCTGCTCTACAAATATCCACTGGGGGAACCAATGCACACTCCGCCCAAGAGGCCGCCTGACCTCTGGAAGAATGAGCCCTGAGGCCTTCCGGAGGCAACACCCCTCTCGCCTCATAGGCCGCTCTAATGGCCTGCTTCACCCAGCAAGCAATAGAGGCCTTAACGGCCACCTCTCCTTTACGAGGATCTCCAAAAACCACAAACAATTTATCTGACCTCCGAAACAACTCCGTTCTCCGAAGGTACTGACGCGACACTCTGCCCAGATCTAATTTTTGCAGCGAACGAGGCAAGTCACCCCCTTCCGGGTTCCGAAACGTCAGCAGCGAACTGACTGATTCAAATGAAAAGTAGACACTACCTTCGTCAGAAATGATGGAACCGGCCATAACGTTACCTTCTCCTCCGAAAACTGAATGTACGGCTCCCTACAGGACAGGGCCTGCAGATCCGAGATTCTCCTTGCCAAACACAAGCCTACCAGGAAAGCGGTCTTCCAAGACAGCTCGCTGAACCCCACTCCCGCCTTGGACTCAAAGGGAAACCCTGTCAAGACCTCCAAAACAAGATTTAAATTGCAAGGCGGGACTACTGATCTCACAGGTGGTCTTATATTCTTTGCTGCCTTGAGGAAGCGTTGAACATCCGTAAACAAAGACAAAACGCCCCCCTGCACTCTTCCTCTATAACAAGCCAGGGCCGCCAAATGAACCTTGAGCATGCTGAGGGCTAGTCCCTTCTCTAGTCCTCCCTGTAGGAAGGACAAGATGTCTGGTAGAGAAGCGGAAAACGGCCTAATGCTACGCTCCTCACACCAAGCTTCAAAAATGCACCAAACGCGGACATACACCAGCGAAGTTGATCGTCTCTTGGACTTTAACAAAGTAGCTACCACCGATGCCGAATATCCTTGCTGCCGTAACCGTTCCCTTTCAAGAGCCAAGCCGTAAGCAAGAACCGATCCACTCCTGGCATCAAAATCGGCCCCTGACTCAACAGATTGAGCTGACGTGGGAGCCTCCACGGTCGATCCGCTAGCAGCCGCACCAGATCTGCATACCAAGGCCTCCTGGGCCAATCTGGAGCTATGATAATCACCATTCTCTTGAGTCCTGCTATTCTCCGAATGACATGACCAACCATCGGCCACGAAGGGAACACATATAGCAACTTGTCCTGCGGCCAGGGCTGCACCAGGCCATCGAGGCTCTCCACCACGGGCTCCCTGCTCCTGCTGTAGAACCGTGCCACCTTGGTATTGCTGAGCGTATCCATCAAGTCCATGACTGGCTGCCCCCACCACACTGTAATATCGTGGACTGGGATAAGAAGGCTTGCGCAGAGACTGATCCAACTTCAAACAGTATGCTTTATGCAGAGACAAGATAAAGTCTGCTGAAAATAAACTCTGCACTTCCCTCTGCAACCCAGCTAGGTGATCTGGGGCCTGCATACCCCCCCCCCCCCCGGGGGAGGCTTTTTAGCCTTTGCCTTCTTTTTTAACTGTTTTGCTTGAAATCGCGGGAGAAACGGCCGCCTCAGGTAAAATGGCCGCTGTTCCCGCCTTCTCTGCTGCGCTCCCAGCCCTGTTCGCCATGCTTCCCGACGGCAATCTAACCTCCATCGTGCTCCCCAAGAGCCTCTCCAAGCTGCAGCTACTCCTAATGCAAGTGCGGCAAAACCCGGGCCCCAATAAGCCGTGGCAACTCCCGCACCGGCAGCATGCGCTTAACTGTAAAACAACTGTTCTGAAGGTTTCCGCTGCCTGATACCAGGCGCCATCAATCACTGCGACCTACCTGAATGAAGCGCAGAGAAACGCCGGATGCCGCCGAACTTCCGCTGCTCGCGGGAGATGGAGATCGGGCTTGAAATGACAGTGGATTGGATTCTGGGGCTCCCAGATCCACCGCTGCCTCAGAGAACGAGACACTATGCGATCGAGGCAGGCTCTGCCCCTACTGCCGCGTGTTTCCCAAGTAAAAGAATCAAGGCAGCCAAAGTCTGTCTCCGTTTTTTTTTTTGGGGGGGGGCTCCAATCAAGAACTAAAAGAGCACACCGGACCTACAGCCCTGCTAGGGCAAGCCAGCTTCCCTTACTATTATTTTTTTTCTCTTTCTAAACTCTGAATTCCTCTTTGTCTCTCCAGGAGCCTGCCAGCACACATCCTGTTCAGCTGCTGAGGACTGAAAGACTGAGTCTCGGACACCAGGGGGAGCTAGTTGATCTGTCAGCAAAGACTCTGTGAATTCAGTCCTCAGCTGCTGAAGGGGATTGACTACCCCCAAGGTTCTTCGACTGGCCCAGAGAGACGAAGAGGAATTTAATATAGGATTATAAATTGTAAAATTAGGATAATCATACATTGAAACCCAATATGGACATGTTTCGATAAAAGCTGCATTAAGGGGATACAATAAAAGTCTGATAAAGCTAGTTTAGCAGCTCTTATTTAATTTACATCAATCTATACCTTGTAGAAGCATATACTATATTTTAAACATAGAACAACAATGACACACTAGATCAAAATCAACTGAACTAAGTAGAAGGAACATATCACTCCCATCAATCAATACAGCAAACACAAATCCATTCCTTCTTGGTAAACAGCCAACAGCACTATCCAAAATGGACACTTTGTATCAACTGGTTTCATAAAATTAGGACTGTAAATCCAATAGCATATCTTCATATCATCTACCAAGTTTTCTGCCCTGCCTAGTTGGCAGCCAATAGATAGTTTCCTTCCTTGAGGGCACAACCCTTTAGCTGAGATACACTGTACTTCTCTACATGATTCTTCATATAACCAGGCTCCAGATTCTATAGGGTCTTAAAGTCAAGGTTAAAAGCTTGCATTATACACGCAAAATGACAGGTAGCCGATATACCTGGGCTAAAATGGGTTCCACATGATCCTGAAGCTGGGCCTGCACCACCAACACAGGTGCTGCAGAACTGTAAATATTTTATGCTTTGTAGCAAGAGACTCAAATACAATCTTTAAGAATAAAACAGTGTACAGTAACAGTTTTCTCAGAATAAAATCCACCCAGAACAAAAAAAGGAAGCATTCTCCATAGCTGGCACAAATAAAAACAATTCTTGAATACCACCAAAATCTGCAAATCTACTCCCATGCACTACACTTTGTCCTTAACTAGAAGCTGAATATCGTCAGCATAAAAATTGAATTCAACCACCAACTTATGCATTATTTGAGACAAAGGTTCAACATACAAGTTAAACAAAGGGGAAAGCTGTGACCCTTGAGGAACGCACATATCAGTGGGTATGGTTTTTGACACAAAGAAACAACAGAATAGCTACTTTTAAGGGACTAGACATAACAATAAGGGCATGACAGTTAAGATTTATCACCATAAGAAATGCCGTGTTACACTTTTGAAATACAAAACTCTAGACACCTCAAGGAGATAGTATCTGAAGATCTCAATGAAAGCAGTGTGACAAGGTGGCCATGGTAGATGCAGCTAGTGCTAGTGGGATGCTAGGCTGCATAGAGGGAAAAATGAGGTAATAAAGTAGATAATTGGTGAAGTCTTATAATACTCTGTTCAGTTCTGGAGGGCGTATCTCAAATGGACTGACATAATATAGAGGTGGTCCACAGAAAGACAACAAAAATGGTACAGATTCTGCACAAAATGAAAGAAACTTCAGCAAATATTATATACCCTAGCCTAGATGAAGAGAGAGACAGAGGAGGGGACATGACAGATTTTCAAACACCTGAAGGACATTAAAAATGCACAATAAACACCCTTTCTAATGAAAGGTAAGTTTCATATATTAGGGAATATTTTTTACACAGAAAGGGTAGTGGATGCTATGAATGCCCTCCTGGAGTAGATGGTGGAGACAAAAATGATAATAGAATTCAAGAAAGTGTGAGATAAGTACAGAGGATGGAAATGAAACATTGGGATAATCTGTGGCAACTTTTCTACATGGAGCCATGAATATCTTGCTGGGCAAACTAGATGGATCATTCTATCCTTTTATTTGCTGTCATTTTCAGGCCCAGATTTAGTAAAAAGCAACCTCTCCCATCGCCAAATTTTCATTGACATTGGTATGTCTTTATTTGGGCCTTCCCCATGCTCACTGCAACACCACCAACTTCAAGGAAAGATGCTGCAGAGTCTGTGGTTCAGTGCATATGCTCATAGGACCCATGGTAACCCCAAACTTCACATGGATTTATCAGGAATTCAATGCCAGAGGAGAGCAGGGATAGCCAGCATGTGTGGGAATTTGGAACATGAATGTTGAATCACATGCCCCACAGTGTTGTTCCCCAAGGTTGCTGCTGGCGTTTCTTTACCTATGTCCAATGAGGATCTTACAAGGTGAAAGGGACACAATGCGTTGACAGAACATTTAGTCCACAGGTTTCCAACTCTACTCCCGGAGGGCCGCATACTAGTCAGGTTTTCAAGATGTCCCTAATGAATATGCATGAGATAACATCAAATACAATGGGGCAGTGCATGCAAATATATCTCATGCATATTCATTAGGGATATCCCAAAAACCTGGCAGGACTGCAGCCCTCCAGGACTTGTTTGGAGACCCCTGAGCTACACATAGGGCTGGCCTAAGGGTATCTACCACCTTTGCGAACCTTCAGCCTTTCCCTCTCCCCCTCTGGTGTAGCCCAGGATCCTACTCCTTACCCATCTCCCCCTTCCCCCCCCCCCAAAGCGTTCAGCATCTCTTCTATTCCTTCCCTTCCTCCCTCAGCTGGGTGTCCAGCATCTCTTCTTCCCGTCCCCCTCATCAAAGTGTCTAGCATCCCCTTTACCCAGGGTATCTAGAATCCCTTTTCCCTTCCCTAATACCCTCCCCTCAAGGTGTCCAGCAGTTCCCCTTCCCTTCCCCCAAGTGGAAGCAGACCTTGATGGGTGGGCAGCACCCTCCATATCCTGCAAAACAGCAGCAGAACAAACCACTATCAGCATTAAGGCAGTCCTTAAAGAACCCCCCCCCCCCCCCCCCATGGCCTGCCAGTCCTGTCTCCTTTGATGCAAACTTCCAAAACGTCCTGTTAGAATGGGCAGGAGCAGCAGGCCTCAAGCAGGGGGCTTAAAGATCTTGTGCCACGTTTACAGCTGTTTGCTCTGCACCCCCCCACCCCCCCCCCCCCCAATCTCTGGAAGTCTGCCACTCTAAATAGCCCATTCACTAAATGTTCCCAGGAGGAAGAGGGGGAATGCAGCCCTCCACAGCCTGCTTACGGCATGCCTATTAAAGCCAGCCCTATGTTACTAAATAGTCAGGGCACTTAGGCAGTTATTAGTTACTACCTACTAGAACAACTTCAGTGAAATTAGATGAATGATTCAAAAGTACTTTGGTCGTGGGGAGGAGGCCTGATTTCACAAGGCTCATTTGTCATAAAGGAGTACGAAGTTAAAAATTAAAATGATTCCTGTCCATCTATTTAAAAAGGAAGTGCACTGTGCATCACAAAAAAAAAAAAAAAAAAAAAATTTGGTGTGTGTTAATTAATTCAAGTCCTTTACTTGCTACCCGATGAAGCTAAAAGAAAGGAATCGTGTGAAAAAAAAACTGACGGCGGGAGCTGCCCCATAGTTTCTCCTATAGCCCTAAAATAAGGACAATCTATGTCATAACCTGAGATGCAGGGGAGAAACGCAGAAATGCCCAGTAACAGCAACTTGCTGCGCTCCCCAAGAACAGCAGAGCGGCCCAACCACTCAAACGCCTCGACCGAGAGCAGGGCCGGAAAGGAGCCACGTACGTCCCTCTTTCATCAGTGACTGGAAAGCACCGGGCTCCAGCATTCCCCGTGGCGTATATGTTTCTTTCCCGCCACGCAACTTCTGGATCGTCCCCCCCGCGCCGCCATTTCTAGGCTACTAACGCGAAAAAAAGAGCGCCCTCTTTCTTCGGGAAAGAGGTGCTCAGTGCTCACCTGACCCTGGCCTCTGTAGAGTAGCTCATGATCGCAGCAGCTTCAGCATCCCACAGTCCAGCCTCGGACTAACTGGGGAGACAGGGCCGGCGCGGTGCTGTTACCATGGAGCCCGCCGCGCGTCACTATGGCGCCCATGGACCCCTGGTTCCTTGCCCGCCTTCTTCGTCACTGCAGCGCCATGGTGGCCTTGGGGGAGGGGGCTTAGTTGAGGAGCTGTTATTTCAGATTTGCTTTGCCACTTTGGTCCACTGGGCGTAAATTGTGAAATTCATTGATGGTCTCATCTTTTTTTCTGTGTAGTACAATCAGAGCCGATATCAGCGATTTGTAAAGCCGGGACAGCAGCGGCGGCTCAAGCCAATCTGCTGCTTGAGGCGGAGGAATGATGGTGCCGCTCAGAAGCTGCGGTCCTAGGCGATCACCTGGTCTTGCCTAATAGTTGTGCTGGCCTTGGGCACACAGGGTGTTTAGTGCAGAACACACCAACTCAAACATAAGGCAACACCCGCTCAAAACACTTAATTAGTTCCTGCTTAATGGAGACAAACACAACAAACAGGGAACTAGATTAGAACCTGGATTTCTGCATGGATTAGAGGTGCTCTAGACAGGCCTTCCATCCTGCTGTTCCCTTAACCCCTTTGCCACTCTTCCACAGAGTCTGCAGCAGCAGCAATGGTTTTGAAACTGCAATGCAGCACTTGCCTAAAGTATCTGTGCTGCCAGGGCCAGTCCAAAGGTTTCTGCCACCCTAGGCAGACCCTCCATGCTGTCCCACTGAAGATTACGCATCACCTGGCCCGTTATCTCGCTTCCCCTCTCAGCATCCATCTTCTCACCTTGGGTAGGGACGGTGGCATGGCAATGCCTCCGCTGTGTTGGGCGTTAAAATGCCCGCACTAGTCCGCTTACGGCCGGCCACTCCGGCCACCTCCGACGCAACTTCCTGTTGGAGAGGGCAGGAACAGAAGGAAGTTGCATCAAAGGGGACAAGGGAGGCAGGCTGTGAGCATGCTAGCGTGGGCACTTTAAAGCCCAACACAGCGGAGGTATTACCATGTTCCCCCCCCCCCCCCAAAGACAGAAGATGGATGCTGAGGGGAGGGGAACTTGGCAGGCCAGGCGGCAATAAACTGCTGCTTTGCAGGGAGGAGGGGGGTTGATGCCACCCACCGGGGGCTGCTGCCCTAGGTGACTGTCTAGTTCAGTTAGCGGATTGTATGGCCCTGTGTGTTGCATCATTGTTCTTGCCTTCTATAATCTGCCACTTCCGCCTCCTCTGATGCAGACTTTCAGGACCATCACAGAGCGTGGCAGCAGTGGGTGCCTTCGGGACATTGATGTTCTACGCAACTGCCTAATTCGACAGATGGTAATGTCGGCCCTGGTTAGAATGAAGGGGAAATGGTTATTCTCCAGGACCAAGCAGGAAGTCAGTCCTCACATATGGGTGACGTCGGCGCCGACGGAGCCCCCGCGGAGCAATTTCCCCAGCTTTCAAAGAAAGCCTTTGGGAATTGCAGCACGCATGCGCGGTCTCCTTCCCGCCCAAGGGTGCCATCTTGCTCAGTCTTCTTTTTTCCGCGGAGCCCTACAGACGCTGTTTGTATTCACCGCTGAAAAAGTTGATTTTCTTTATTATTTATTCTTTTTCAGTTCGACGCCGGATTCTTTTTCCCGCCCAGACCCGCTACGCCGGTATCGGGTCCGTTTCTTTATTTTTCGGTTTTTTGTCCTTCGTGACAAGCATTCGCGCCATTTTTTTCCTTTTCACTGGCAGCCCTGTCTTTTGACCTCGCAGGGGCCCTTTTTCCCTCGATGGCTGCCAACGGGTTTAAAAAGTGTGATCGCTGTAAGAAACTCATGTCTCTTACCGACACACACGACTGCTGCCTCCGCTGCCTCGGACCCGATCATGACCCGATGATCTGTGGTCCGTGTGGCAAAATGTCCTCAAAAGCGTTGAGGAGTCGGCAGCATCAGCGAGAACGAATCTTCTCTGACTCCGCGTCCGGCAAGGCCCGGACCTCGTCAGAGGCTTCGACGTCCCGGGACTCTGGTCCTGAGCATTGTCGGAGTTCCTCTGAGCGGGGGTCTCCTACCCGGGAACATCATAGGAAGAAAAAACCCGCGAGGGCGGCATCGGCAGACGCTCCTGGTTCCTCGAGGGCCAGGTCGCATAGCCCCGACAGCCGTCCCGGGTCCTCGGAGTCGGAGAGGCCTTCGAAACATCCTCGTCTCGAGATGGAGTCGCCTGGACACGTGAGTACTGTGGTCCTCGTGGACTCGCCTCCGAAGGAGCTGATGTCGGGCCCGACGCCGTCGGGGCCCGAGTCAGGGGCTGCTGGGTCTCCTGAGCTTGGACTCAGGTTGACGGCCTTGGAGAGCAGTTTAGCTGCCTTCATGGACCAGCAGCGGGCATTGATCGCTGGCCTTGCCAATGCGTCTGCCCCGGCCACCGGGACGTCGATGTCCAAGTCGACCCCGGAGACCGAGCCGATCCTCGAGTCCATCCGAGCTCGAGTCGATCCTCGGTCGCGGTCTCCCTCGGCCTCCCGTTCGGGACCGAGGTCGTCGACGCCGACTCCTTCGGCGTCGGAGCAGAGGGCATCGGTGCCCGCCCGACCAGAGCCACTCGAATCCTCCTCCGCGGAGTCTGACTGGGAATCGGAGGACGAAGAGTCCCCTGGTAGTTTTCGGACTCGGTGTGTCCCCTCGGACTCGCCCGAGTCCGAACCTCGGAGACGGTCCCCCCCGGAGGACACCCGGTTCTCGGATTTCGTGCGGGATATGGCCAAGGCCTTGGCATTCCCCGCGGATCCCGAGGAGGAGCCTCGAGCCGAGGAGCTCGATGCCCTCCAGTATGATTCTCCCCTGAAGGAGGCCTTTACTGTACCGGTTCCTCCGATGCTGGAACGACTTCTCTTCCGCATGTAGGAGAACCCGGCGTCGGCGCCGGTGTTAAGCAAGCGGGTCGATTCCATTTATCGAGTCCGCAAGAGCCCCGGCTTCCAAAAGGCACAACTACTGCACCATTCCATGGTGGTGGAATCGGCCATGCATAGACTCAAGAGTCAAAAAATGCACTTCTCGGTGCCTCCCGGCAGGGAGGCCCGGAGCCTGGATGCCCTCGGTAGAAAGTGTTTCCAGGGCTCTATGCTTGCTTGTCGAGTCCAGACCTACCAGCTCTATATGGGCATGTATCTCCGAGATCTGGCAAAGGAAATTGCCGGGTTCTCGGCTGGTCTCTCCGAGGAACCTTTGCAGAGGTTCCAAGCCTTGTCCACTGGGATTCGAGAGTGCTCGAAGTTTATCTCTCGGGCAGCCTACGATGGCTTTGAAGCATCGACTCGAGTAGCCGGAGCCGGCATCGGTGCCCGCCGACAGGCTTGGCTTCAGTCATCCGACCTCGAGCCATGGGTCCAGGACAAGTTGGTCGAAGTCCCCTGCAGAGGTGAAAACCTCTTTGGCAAACCCATGGCTGAAAAGGCTGCACAAATCGAGACCGAGACTCTGACCAGAACTAGGCTGTCCAGAAAAACCTCTGCCCCTTCTCAGAAGAAGAAGGGCTCGGGGAAAAAGCCCTTTTACCCGAGGAAGGCGGCTGCCTATAAATACTACCCTCAGTATCAGGCCTCAGCAGCTCCCCAAAAGGGTCAGCAGGCCAAGGGACGGGGTAATGGGTCCTGTAGGCAGCAAGCCCCCAAGCCCACTACACCGGCCCCTGCTCAGCAGGGTGGGGGTTTTTGACTCCATCAGCATAGCCTCTTCCCCTCAGCTGGTTTCCCTAAGCACAGGAGGCCGGCTGGTCCACTTTGCCCACAGGTGGTCAGCCATCACATCAGATACCTGGGTACTTCATATAGTTCAGAAGGGCTATCTTCTACACTTTCACCAGGTACCTCCCTCCTACTTTCCAGGGGAGCCTCCAAGACTCCCTCTGCACAGGGACTTACTCCTTCAGGAGTTGGCAAGTCTTCTTCAGGAACAGGCTGTGGAACCGGTGCCCCACCACCTGAGAGGTCACGGCTTTTATTCCAGGTACTTTCTGATACCAAAAAGAACAGGAGGCCTCAGACCCATCCTGGACTTGCGAAACCTCAACAAGTTCCTGGCAAGGGAAAAGTTCAAGATGCTTTCTCTTGGAATCCTGCTGCCCTACCTCCAGCGGGGAGACTGGCTATGCTCCTTAGATCTAAAGGATGCCTATACTCACATCCTTATTCATCCCGACCACAGAAAATATCTCAGATTTGTTGTGGGAGGAAATCATTACCAGTACAGGGTCCTGCCCTTTGGCCTATCCTCCGCCCCACAGGTTTTCACCAAATGCCTGGTAGTGGTGGCGGCCTATCTCAGACTTCAAGGCCTTTTTGTGTTTCCATACCTGGACGACTGGCTCATCCGGGCCCAGTCTTCCCAAGAGGCCACTCAAGCCACTCATCGCACTGTGTCTCTGCTCCAGCACTTGGGCTTTGTCATAAACTTCGCAAAGTCCACTTTGCTCCCCTCTCAAGATCTCGAATTCATCGGCGCAAGGTTAAGCACACTTCAGGCGCGGGCCTTCCTGCCTCTGGACAGGGCCCACAGGCTCATGAATCTCGCCAGCCACTTTCGAAGCAATTCCCTGGTCTCTGCCAGGCAATTTCTGAGACTGCTCGGCCATATGGCTTCCACGGTCCATGTGACCCCCAATGCCCGCCTGAACATGCGACCTGCCCAGTGGTGCCTTTGCACTCAATGGCATCAGGCCACGGGGAGCCTGACAGACTCAGTACAAGTCTCGGACCTGCTGGTCTCTTCTCTGCGGTGGTGGCTTCATCTGCCAAACCTAGTACTGGGAGTGGATTTTCAATCTCCTCCTCCTTCTCAGGTACTAACAACCGATGCTTCTCTCCTGGGATGGGGAGCACATTGCCAAGGGACATGTACTCAAGGCCTCTGGACTCCTTGGGAGTCTGCGCAGCAGATAAACTTCCTGGAGCTCAGAGCCATCCGCCTAGCTCTGAGAGCCTTCTCCCACCTCACTTCTCACCAGTCTGTACTGGTCCAGACGGACAATCAAGTAGCAATGTTCTACGTGAACAAACAGGGAGGCACAGGCTCCTTCCTTCTCTGTCAGGAGGCACGCCGGCTGTGCTCTTGGGCAGTCGGCCACGGCATACTCCTCAAAGCGGTCTATCTCCCAGGTCAAGAAAATTACCTGGCAGACAAACTAAGCAGGATCCTCCAACCACACGAGTGGAGATTGGATCCATTAGTGGTTCAGCAGATCTTTCTCAAGTGGGGACTCCCCACCTTGGATCTGTTTGCCAGTCCTCTGAACCGGCAACTACCCAGATTCTGCTCTCGACAACCGCATACTCTCAGAGTAGCGCCGGATGCTTTTCTGATTCCATGGTCCACAGGCCTCTTGTATGCCTTTCCTCCCATGCCGCTGGTGTCTCGAACGCTCTTCAAGGTTCTCAGAGACAAAGCCTCGATGATCCTAGTGGCTCCCCGGTGGCCGAGGAAACCTTGGTTCCCGCTTCTAATGCAGCTGGCGGTGGACACTCCTCTTCCTCTGGGGTATCAACCCGATCTTCTGACACAAGACCATGGGTCTCTCCTACACCCCAACCTCCGGTCCCTTCATCTGATGGCCTGGCTGCTGAAAGGGTAGTCCTTGCTCCCCTCCTACTGCCTCGGGAGGTGGAAGAGG
Source organism: Ichthyophis bannanicus (assembly GCA_033557465.1). Lineage (NCBI taxonomy): Eukaryota > Metazoa > Chordata > Amphibia > Gymnophiona > Ichthyophiidae > Ichthyophis > Ichthyophis bannanicus. The sequence goes on along the minus strand of CM066031.1, from coordinate 1,632,333,317 downwards.
TCGTCTTGGCCTCCAGGCGTCCCTCCACCCGGAAGTCCTACGCTCTTAAGTGGCGTCGCTTCTCCGTGTGGTGTGCTCAGCAGTCTGAGAATCCCTTCTCCTGCTTGGTGGCGGTGGTCTTGCAATATTTGCTTTACCTCTCCAATCTGGGCCTTAAGTCCAACTCTGTCAGAGTCCACCTCAGTGCTCTCTCTGCACATCACGCACCGGTAGATGGCAGGCCTCTGTCCAACCACCCTTTGGTGGCTCGTTTTCTTCGAGGCCTCCTTCTGCTTAAGCCTCCTTTGCGTCCACCAGCCCCTGAATGGGATCTGAATGTGGTCTTGCAGCGGATTACCTGTCCGCCCTTTGAACCTATGGCTACCTGCCCTCTTCGTTTTCTTTCTTGGAAAACCTTGTTCTTGGTAGCCCTTACCTCTGCTAGGCGTGTTAGTGAACTGCAGGCCCTAGTGTCTGATCCTCCTTACACTAGGTTCTACAGGAATAGGGTGGTCTTATGGACTCACCCTAAGTTTCTTCCAAAAGTGGTTTCTCCTTTTCATCTCAACCAGGAGGTGGTTCTTCCGACCTTCTTTCCCAGGCCGCACTCCAGCCGGGCTGAAATGGTCCTGCATACCCTGGACTGTAGAAGGGCCTTATCCTTCTACCTTGACCGTACGCGGGAGCATAGGAGGGCTGTTCAGCTCTTCCTTTCTTTTGATCCCAATAACTTGGGGCTCCCTGTCTCCAAGCGTACCTTGTCCATCTGGGTAGCTGACTGTATCGCCTGGGCTTATGGGGCAGACGGCCTCTCGTTGGAGGGTCGAGTCACGGCTCATCGTGTTAGGGCGAAGGCTGCATCAGTGGCACACCTCCGCTCTGTTCCGTTGGCAGACATCTGCCGGGCCGCTACTTGGTCTTCAAGCCAGACTTTTGCGGCACATTACTGCCTGGAGAGGGAGTCCCGCAGGGACAGTGCTTTCGGTCAGGCAGTCCTCCATAATCTCTTTGAGGTTTAGGCAACTCCTACCCTCCGGCCCTGGTGTTGGGCTACCGGTCGGGGGCGTTTTCAGAGAAGATTCCTTCCTTCTGTTCTGCTGAGCTAGAGGGAGCTCATTTTGTGCTTGAGGTCTCCGGTAGCCTTAAGCTTGGGAGTCCCATATGTGAGGACTGACTTCCTGCTTGGTCCTGGAGAAAGAGTAGTTACTCACCTGTAACAGGTGTTCTCCAGGAGCAGCAGGAATCAGTCCTCACAACCCTCCCTCCTCCCCTTGGAGTTGCAGTCCTATCATTTCATTTTTGCTAATTGTTTTGCTGTCTTTTAGTTATGTCATCTGACTGAGCAAGATGGCACCCATGGGCGGGAAGGGGACCGCGCATGTGCGCTGCAATTCCCAAAGGCTTTCTTTGAAAGCTGGGGAAATTGCTCCGCGGGGGCTCCGTCGGCGCCGACGTCACCCATATGTGAGGACTGATTCCTGCTGCTTCTGGAGAACACCTGTTACAGGTGAGTAGCTACTCTTAATATACAAAGGTGGTAAACAGAAGTGACTTGAGAAAAGGGATTATTTGAGCGTAGCAACACTGGTTGAAGATTAGCCATATGGCTGGGTTTTGAATGGATTGAAAAGAAGAGATATGATTCAGGGGAAGACTAGCGAGGAGCAGGTTGCAGTCATGATCAAAAAACAGTTTCAAAGTGGTGGGTTTTTAGCCTGGATTTTAATAGGACCAGAGATGGAGCCTGGCCTATTGACTCAGGTAGTCTCTTCCAGGTATATAGTGCAGCATCAGATTCCATCTCTGTCACTATTCAAATCAATCTATCAACCATGGCAACAAGCCGAACCCTTCGAGCCAAAATCCCGTCACCCGGCTCAAATGAATATCCACACAATATGAGTGAAGGAACAAGAAACATTCCCATCAAGATATGTTTTTTGTCGGACTATATAATACCTTGCATGGGTCCATTTAAACCTGACTCCCAGGCTATGGGAGTCCTTCACTCATATTGTGTGACTATTCAAATCAAGGCAAAAAAACAAACTTCTTCAAAGCTCCTTTTGGATCTTGATCTCCTTATTTTCTTGCTTACCACCTATCATTCCCCTAGTCATAATAGGATCTAACTCCTCATCACTCTTATCCACAAACCCAAGGCGTCCCACAAGGCTCTTCCCTCTCAGCTCTGCTATTCAATATCTACCTACAATCATTATGCTCAATCATCTGCACACACAACATACACTTCCATATTTATATGGATGATATAATGATCTATATTCAATTTAGCACCAGCAATCCAACCTATGAAGGAATAAAAAACTGCTTCACAGACATCTCCCTATGGTTAACTAACAATTCCCTAAAAATAAATTATAAGAAGACCGAAACGTTATTCATAGCAAAAGATACCAGTTCTCAACCTCCGACTACCATTACCCTAAACGACATAAATGTGAATGTATAACCAAAGGTCAGGTATCTGGGCATTACTCTTGATCAGGATCTCATCTTTAAACCCCACATAAGCAATTTAACAAAGTGAATATATCCAGGGCCGGCCCGTCCATTGAGCAAGAATGTTTTTTGCACAGGGCCCCGCGTTTTAGGGGGCCCCCGCAAAAAACATTCTACATTAGCACAAAGATTAAAAAAAAGAAAAACGGCTGCTGCTGCCGCCGTGGCAGCGGCAGAATCAAATGTCCCGCCGCGGGGCCCCGCCTGCCCGGCAGAGCCTCCCTGAGCTTCCGAGTCCCTCCCAATGTGCCGGCTTTCAGAGCCGCGAGAGCTTCTCTGACCTCTCGCGGCTCTGTTAATCCCGCCGGGGCTGATGGAAATCCCATCAGCCCCGGCGAGATTAACAGAGCCGTGAGAAGAAAGGGAAACTCTCGCAGCTCTGAAAGCCCACACATTGGGAGGGACTCGGAAGCTCAGGGAGGCTCTGCCAGGCAGACGGGGCCCCGCGGCGGGACATTTTATTCTGCCGCTGCAGCGGCAGCAGCAGCCGGGTTTTTTTAAATCTATCAGGGCTGATGGGGGGAGGGGGGGTTAGGACTGGTAATGGGCTATGGGGGGGTTAGGACTGGAAGTGGATTGATGGGGGGAGGGGGGTTAGGACTTGTAATGGGCTATGGGGGGGCTAAGACTGGAAGTGGGTTGATGGGGGGAGGGGGATTAGGACTGGTAATGGGCTATGTGGGGGCTAAGACTGGAAGTGGGCTGATGGGGGTTAGGACTGGAAATGGGCTGATGGGTTAGGATGTAATGGGCTGATGGGGGGCTAAGACTGCAAATGGGCTGATGGGGGGTAGAACTGGTAATGGGCTATGGGGGGGGCTAGGACTGGAAATGTGCTGATGGGGGGGTTAGGACTGGTAATGGGCTATGGGGGTGCTAAGACTGGAAATGGGCTGATGGGGGGTTAGGACTAGTAATGGGCTATGGGGGGGGGCTAGGACTGGAAATGGGCTGATGGGGGTTAGGACTGGTAATGGGCTATGGGGGGGCTAAGACTGAAAATGGGGTGATGGGGGGACTTAGGACTGGAAGTGGGCTGATGGGGGGCTTAGGACTGGTAATGGGCTGGAGGGTGGCTAGGACTGGAAATGGGCTGAGTGGAAAGAGGGCTTGAACTGCAAATAGCTGATGGGGACGGGGGCTTGGAATGGAAATGGACTGTGTGGAAGAAGGGCTTGAACTACAAATAGCTGATGGGGAGGGGGCTTGGAATGGGAAATGGGCTGTAAGGGGAGGGAGCTAGGACTTGAAATGGGCTGATGGGGGTTAGGACTGGTAATGGGCTATGGGGGGCTAAGACTGAAAATGGGGTGATGGGGGGGCTTAGGACTGGAAGTGGGCTGATGGGGGGCCTAGAACTGGTAATGGGTTATGGGGGGCTTAGGACTGGTAATGGGCTATTGGGGGGCTAGGACTGGTAATGGGCTGGGGGGTGGCTAGGACTGGAAATGGGCTGAGTGGAAGGAGGGCTTGACCTGCACCTAGCTGATGGGGCGGGGGCTTGGAATGGAAATGGGCTGAGTGGAAGGAAGGCTTGAACTACAAATAGCTGATGGGGAGGGGGGCTTGGAATGGAAATGGGCTGTGAGGGGAGGGAGCTAGGACTGGAAATGGGCTGAGTGAGGGGGGCTAGGACAGGAAATGGGATGATGGAGGGCTAGGATAGGACTGGAAATGGGCTATTGGGGGGACTGGGATTGGAAATGAGCTGATGGAGGGACTCGGATGGGGGAGCTAGGACTGGAAATGGGCTGATGGTGGGGCTAGGATAGGACTAGAAATGGGCTTATGGGGGCTGGGATTGGAAATGAGCTGATGGAGGGACTCGGATGGGGGAGCTAGGACTGGAAATGGGCTGATGCGGGGACTAGAAGGGAGCGGATGCTGGGTGGGGCTGGAACTAGAAGGGAGCTGATGTTGGGGGAGGATTAGAATAGGATAAAGTTGGGAGAGTGAAATGGAGAGAGAAAAAATATTTTGTGTGGGAGGGAAGACAAATCTACAATTGGCCGGATATTGGGAGAGTAAGTGGGGATTGAGGATGGCGAGGTAAAATTTGAGTGGATGAAATAGGAATGAGGAAAGAGCAAAAAGAGAGAGATTAGTATGTTAAAGCAGATGTAGAGAGAGAATGGAAAAAAACTAGAAGAGTGAAGAAAGGACAAATGGACAGCAGACGATGGAGAGTTAGCAGAAGACACAAAGAAACCAGAAGAAAGTGGCTGGAGCAATTGCAACTGAAAAAAAATGCACAAAAGGTAGAAAAATATCTCTTTATTGAATTTATTAACTGAAATATGCCAGCTCTGGGAAATGTGCATCATTAACGTCTGCGCTTTGTTTAGTACAAGAGAAAATTAATTTATAGTTTTATTTCTACAGTTTTGTTGGGCTTTTGGGGTTCCCAGTTTAATTATTGTCTTCCTGTTTCTACATTGTGATTTCTTGTTTGGTGACGGTGTATGTTCTGCACGTGTAACTGAGCTGAGGTATTCTGTTTATGTAATTCCTATTTGACATTGCCACTTGTTCTCTTTCCCCAGTAGGTCATGTATTGTTGTTCTCTGAAATGTATTGGTTTAATATTTGTAGTGTTGACTTTTGATAGGTAGGGTCTTGTGCTTTGTGAGTCCTGGTAGTGCCATTATGATACGGCAGGTTTGCTATGGGTTCTAAATGGGCAGTGTTTGCAGTAGTTCCTAATGTGCCTGGCAGTTGGCACTGGATTATAGTAATGTAGAAATCTCAGTCTTTCTTTATCCATACACTCATTAAGAGGCATGTTTACTAAAAGTTAGTGTATGGTAACATTATGCAAATATTTATGCAAATGAGGCCCTTATGCAGATGAGGCCCCACACCGAATCTCCGCACATGGCCCCGCACCCCCCTTGAGCCGCCCCTGAATATATCCATCCAATTACCACTCAGCTTTCAGGCAATCATAACACCCCCTCTTCAACTACTGTAATTCAATCTATCGAGGGCTGCCAAAAACAACCCTGCTTCCACTAATCACCACCTTGCATACTGCAGCTCGCACACTTAAAGGGGCATCAAAGTATGAACATATAACTCAAACAGCTTCATTGGTTACCTCTATCAATTGTATACGCTACAAAATCCTACTCCTGACTTTCAAAGTCATCCACAATCAATCCTCACATTGTCTACAATCACTCCTGAATGCCATCAACTCCTGCAGGACAAAAAGACAAAACACCATAAACATGTTAAGCATACCACAGGAAAAAAACAATAGCACTCAGTACACCTGCAACAGAGCTTTCAAATTGTATGCACCATCCTTCTGGAACTCTCTTCCTGGAACCCTCCGAGCAACAAATGACCTGTCCACATTTAGAAAACTCAAAATACATCTATTCAATGATTACTTTGGTCCCATTACATAATACCCTCCTCTCTGCATCCTCCATTAGCTCCAAAGAAATAGCAGTTGACTTTATAAGTAACCCAATTCAGTGGCTCCTCCTCACATCTCCTCTCTTATCTTTCTGTACAGCCCTCTTTGGGAACGCCACTCATCAGGCATATCACTTTTATCTGTACCCTTTTCTTCCACTGCCAACTCCAGACTTTTTTCATTCTACCTTGCTACTACTACTACTACTACTTATCATTTGTATAGTGCAAGGCATATGCAGTGCTGTACATATACACAGAAGAGATAGTTTCTCCTCCATAGAGATTACAATTTAATCAAGACAGACAACACAGCTATGGACTAGGGTAGATCTGTTTATTATTAATTTGACAGCTTTTTTTATACCGCTTTTCACTGTGGCAAAGCGGTGTACATTTTAAACAACTTGAAAGACATAGATCAGTGGAACATAATTACAATACAATTATACTGAACAGTATAACTTATATACATGAGAATACCTGGATTGTGGTGGGGGGAGAATGAATGCAATTACCGGTATAGGTTAGTAGGAGAAGTTCAAACTTAATGTGGAAATGGATAGGAAGCCAGTGACCTGAGAAAAGGGATTATTTGAGTGTATCAACATTGGCTGAAGATTAGCCATATGGCTGAGTTGTGAATTGATTAAAAATAAGAGATATGATTCTGGGGAAGACCAGTGAGGAGCAGGATGCAATAGTCTAAGCAGGAGGTGACTAGAGAGTGGATAAAGTCTTGATAGTGGTTCAAAAACGAAGGGATGAATTTTGCTGATGTTCTTGAGAAAGAAACAATGTGTTTTAGCCATCTGTTGGATGTGTAAGGAGAAAGAGAGAGAAGAGTCAAAGATGAACGCAAGGTTATGATGGACTACATACAGAATCAGGACATAGACATCATGTGCATCACCAAAACATGGCTCTCCGATACTGACAATGTACTGTCATGAGGCTGGTGCCAATAAAGATGCAGAGTTGAAAAGAAACTGTTTTTCACAGAGCTCTAGGTGTGCAATTACCTCAAAGCACAGCTAGAGGGGGCAGGATTGACTCTACAGAAGCTAATGAGGCTAGGAGAGCTAACCAGTTGCACCTGGAAATGAGCTCGGGAGATTCAAAGGGAAGATCCCTTTATAAACGGAAGCTTAATGCTAGCAAAGCAGACACAGACACAGACGAAGACGCAGAAGGAGAAGGAACAAGGATTACGGCTGAAGAAGGAAGGAGAGACCTGAAGGAAGGAATCCTACTGGAGCAAGCCCAAAAGGACAGAATTCACAGAGGTAGAGTTCAGAGGGGCCAAGCTACGAGAGCCGCTGTTCAGAGGGAGTCTGCTAAAGAAAGCAGTCAGGCTGGAGGGTATGCCACTCCCTGCTTAAGCAACGTTCCTGAGTCCAAAGCTGAAAGACGTACACAGAGAGCCAGGCTTGGAGGAAAGTCTGCAGGCATTGGAGTATGCTGAACAAGCTTTACCAGGTACCCGAGGAAAAGGAGTTTCTAACAAAGCTATGTGTCACTGAAGCATAGAGCTGGAGAATCCACACCAGGTTTTACTAAGCTTTCAGGAAGTCCAGCACTGCCCAGAAGCTACCGATAGAAAACCTGTTGTCACAGAGACGTTCATGAGAGAGAAGGCTCCAGAGCTTCAAGCTACAGAAACTCAAGGTATGGAAGTTTTATTCCTGCTAATGAAAGCTTAACTCCTAAAAGCACTGCTAAAACTAAAACTCACTTTATAAGAAGAGGAAAGAAACCAGAGTGGTTTAAAGAACTACCAGAAGACTTTAAAGCACAGTCTTATTGGAGGCAAGATACCAGAGACAGTCCATATAAACCTGTAACTGCCAGGGACAGCGTGTGCTCGGAGGGGGAAAGTAGTGAAGCAGAATTTATGGAAATAGAAAATGCAAACACTATTCCCATTCCTCAGGAAGAAGCTATGGATTGTAGTTTGTGTATGGCTTCTAGCTTAGAATCCATAGCCACCTTGTAAATAAGAAGAAGTCTTGTTTAATTGCTTTGCCCTGGAATAAATTGAATTCCTCCCTTTAACCCTTCAACTAATTGTGAAGATATTAACAATTGGTTTTACCTGCTTATTACTGGAGCCTTTATGAACAAAGGACATTCTTTGATTTCTAGTGTCTTAATGAACCCTTGCACAGAGGGGAAATAAAAGCCTTGTTTCCCTACACTCGTGGCTTAATTATTGAGTTCTCACAAGGAGCTGAAATACCTAAGACCAATCTCCATTTTGGCCTTAAAATACCCCATGCTCCTTGAAAATAAATATGTTGTACAGCATGCCCTTACAGCCTTTGGCCACTAGGGGATGCCACCACGACAGTACTCATAAATCAAATGGCCTCCCAACAATATACGATACACAACTCCATAAGATCAACACATAGAGGCGGTGGTGTGCTAGTTCTTGCGAAGTCACACCTACAATTTAACACCACAGCCAACTTCCGAACCACAGGAAGTAACATAATAACAATCTCAAATAAACATCTAGCACTCTGCCTCCTCTACAGAGCCCCAAGCTCAAATGAAGATGAACTCTCCACCATACTAGAACAAATCTGCTCCCTGGCAATCCAAACAAACTGTTCATAATCCTTGGGGACCCCAACATTCCATCATTATCCACCCAGAATCAAGATACCTTCATGGAAACAATGGAAGATCTGCGGTACACCCAACTAATAAATATCCCATCTCACAAGTTGGGAGGAACCCTCAACCTTGTATTCACACCAAATCAACAGGACTTGATAACACACATAACGGTCTCCCCAATCCCACATGATCAACTTCTCCATAAACACTCCCATGACGAGCCGAACACCTGAAGCAAACCTCAAGGAAAAAAGGAGATTTCGGACCTTTCACAAAGACAAATTCCTGGAAGAGGTACTGCCAGAACTAGAGAAAAACATAACAGACCTTGATACCACCATTGCCAAATGGAACAAAACTCTACATAGCGCAGCAATCACACCAAATAAACTAACCAATGACAACAAAAGAAAACACTACGCCCCCTGGTATTCAAGTGAAATCAACGAACATATAAAACGCCTGAGGAAAATAGAAAGACAATGGAGAAGAACCAAAAGCCATAACATCTTGACAAAATACAACGAAATGCAAGCCACATACCATAGTATGATAAACAGTCACAAGAAGGAATACCACTCAAACCTGATAATGAAATCAATCAACAAACCAAGGGAGCTCTTCTCTATAGTAAGCAATCTCACAAAAGAACCGACGAATAAAGATGACCCAAACTCCATTCATCCACAAGACCTAGCCGACTATATACAACGCAAATACACACAGATACCACTCAAGAAACCAACCAAAGCTAATATGCAGCACATAAAGGATGAAACTTGGGACTCGTTCCTCATCCCATCAAGACAACAACTCGAATGCATCATAACCAACAAAAACACAACAACCTCCCCTATTGACCCATGCCCAGTTACCTGGATCAAGCAAACAAAAGAATACCTAACACTCCATCTACAAATGATCGTTGAATCCTCGCTCACACAAGGATACCTCCCCCAACAACTCAAGAAAGCATCCATCAGGCCAATTCTTTAGAACAATAATCTCGACAAAAATGAACCAAACTCCTACCGACCAATATCCATCCTCACCTTCATAGCCAAGATAATTGAAAAATGTGTACAGTATCAACTACAGGACCATATAGACACCTACGTCCCACTGGACCCTCACCAATACGGCTTTAAAGAAAACCACTGAGTAGAAACACTTATTACATCTCTCTTGGATACTCTCATAATGGGTATGGACAACATACACAGTGGCTTTGTATTATGCTTCATAGACATCACTGCTGCCTTTGACTCAGTAAATCACAACACTACTGCAAAGACTCAGAGACATGGGGATAAACAGCACAGTGTTAGATTGGTTCTTCTCATACCTATCCCACCGTACACAGCAAGTAAGAAGCAAAACCCAACAGTTTGAACCCTTCACCCAACACCAAGGCATCCCACAAGGCTCAGCTCTCTCGGCACTACTATTCAATGTCTACATTCAGCCAATATGCAACATTATAAAACAATTCAACATCCATTACAGAATATATGCAGATGACATCATGATATTCACCCCCATAAACATCAAACATCCAGATTACACACAAATCACAGCATGCCTTGAATCAATATCAGAATGGCTCAACAGTCAAAGCCTATTCATAAACTACAAGAAATCTGACCTCATGCACATTACCAGGAGCACTATATTCTCACCATCGGACTAAAGATCTTTGACCACACCATAAGTAATAAACAGGAAGTCAAATACCTCGGAATCACCTTTGACCAGCAACTCAGCTTCCAGCCACACATCAAAAAGACGACCAGATCAGCCTACCACAAACTCAGAATGCTACGCAAACTCAAACCACTACTCACCGACAACGACTTCCGAACTGTATGCCAAGCCATAATAATGCCTATAATAGATTTCTGTAATGCAATTTACCATGGACTTCCAAAGAAAGCAACTCTCCCCTTACAACTGGTACAAAACATGTCAGACGGCTGCCTGGGTGTGAATCTTCACAGTCTTGGCAAGTGCATATATCTATATGATTTGCAAGGTATTGTGGGCAATGTAGTTCATTCACACCAGACACAGCTGCTGACAATAATTTAGTTGTGCTCTTGGGTAAAGCCAATAAGATATTTATTTATGGGGTTATTTCTCCCAACACAGATATGCTTGGTAGCACATAAAATCAGGTAACTTGCTTTCAGTGTTAACTTGGAAAAACAAAGTTAAAATCAGGAAAACAACAAATGAAAAGCCACAAAGCAAGAAACAAACTGTTCTTTTCAGGTTAACTTCTGATTACTTCCCACATAGATACAGAAGTGATTCTCTCCTAGCTCACAAGCAATTAGGTAAGGCTTAATTGCTAGCAGTTACCAGCTGAAACCCCTTAGCTGGCTTGCCTTCCACTGTGTGGGTCAAATCCTGCTTCAGGAGCTTTTCTGAGTAGATTAAAGAACAAATTTGTATTTCTTTGTGATGGTTGCTGTACTTTATAACAGAAAGTTACCAACGGAGTTTAGATAGAGAGCAGTCCATATAAACAGGATCCTCATCTGCTATTATTCCCCCTTGTTCAACAAGCATGGGTTCAATATCATGGATTGGCACAGATGAATCTCTCAATGGAGCATTTTCAGGAGAATACTTGTTTCCCTGCTGTCTTTCAAGGTTATAGCTAGGGCATAGATCAGTGTTCATACCTGAGCTTCCATTGCTGCTAGAGGTCCTCTCTATATAGCCTGGCCAGTATGTAGTCCAGTTCTTATGTCCAGCCTTCCAATCCAGATCCCTGGACACTGGATCTCTCTTCACATACCTTCTGGCACAGGTCTTAGGGTCCCTTCCACGTGCAGCCGTCTCCCTCACAGGTAGCCTCTGGTGATTCCTAGCTCTGCAGCACCATTCCTCTGGCTTTCCCCAGTCCAATGGTGTATGCTGGCCCTTGGAATACCTCCCAGTATACGTACTGCTTTGGACTCTTCTAGACCTCTCAAAGGCTTTTCTCTTCCTTCTTCCAAAGGGTCTCTTTCCCTCTCTGTCCGTCCGGTTTGGCTTCTGCTTCTGATGATCCTTCAGATGAAACTGATGATCAAACTCAAGCTGATTCTCAGGATACTGAGGACAATTCTCTGGATATCCAAGGTGATCATGAAGATGGTCATCTGTAGAATAAACTCTACTCTTATTCTGCTTAGATGAGTGCTCCTCCCTAACACAGCGCAGCTGTGCTGAATCAGGCCCTGCCCTTTGAGATGAGTGCTTAGGGATTACCTCATAGCCCTCCTGATTGAACACACGTTTCCCCACTTCAGCTCCTCTAATGGCTGTTGGAAACCTGGTGCATTCTGGGACTGGTAGTCTTTTATGGCAAAATTCTGTTTTCTTATTTCTACCAGAACTGACAGGTTGCTTGTTCAGAGTCACTTCACCTTTTCTATAGCTCCTTCCTGAGCTATGATAAGCTTCCTTATCACAAACACTGCATCCAGAATCATCACTGGAACAGCAAAATGCAAACAGATAACCCCCACGCTCCATCAGCTACACTGGCTCCCTGTTGCTGTACGCACCAAATACAAATACATAATAATAATCTTCAAAACATTAAATAACTTCTCTCCAGCAACTCTCCAACCACTGATCAGGAAGACACCTCCAACTAGAACAGAAGAGGAGCAGACAACAACATCCTAGAGACCCCACTAAACTTCAGGAAAGCAAATCAATCCACCTGTAATGGAGCCTTCTCCCTGTTTGCACCCCAGATGTGGAACGATCTCCCCACCTCAACACGTGAAATCAAAGACCTAGTGGACTTTAGGAAAGCAATGAAAACCCACCTTTTCCTAGAATACTTCGGAGCTACCCAAGATGACTATGATCACTAACGAAATGGACCATAAAACACTGCTACAGTTTCATTGTAAATAGTTGCAGTTGTTAATTGCTTGTTATACCCCAGTTAACCTCCAAGTAGTATAACCCTGTTCTATGTAAAGCTCGTTGCTGTAACTGTTCCATGTAGACTGCCTTGAATGTATGATAAGGCGGTATAAAAGACCTGTTAAATAAATTAAATAAATAAATAAATGACCTGCAGAAATGAGGAGAATGGCAGTGTTTTCACAGAAAGAAAGAAAAGAAGAGGTGAGGTGGATTTAGTGGGAAAACTAAGGAGCTCCATCTTTGCCATGTTCAGTTTCAGATGCAGCGGGACATTCTGGTATCAAACTCAAATAAGCAAGCTGAGATACAGTCTTGGATTCCTAAAGAGATTTCAGGTGCAGAGAGGTAAATATGAGAGTCATCAATGTAAAGATGGTACTGAAAATCATGGGAGGAAATTGGGGCACCAATAGAGTGAGTACAGAGAGAGAAAGGAATAGGTCCAAAGACAGAGCCCTGAGGTACACTGACTGAAAGCAGGATAGCAGTGGAGGAAGATCCATCAGAACATATACTAAAAGTGCAATAGGAGAGAAAATAAGAAAACAAGGATAGAAAAGAACTCTTAGTTTAGTTTAGTTTATTTGCATTTGATATACCGCCCTATGTTACGTCAGGGCGGTTCACAATTATGTAAACAGTCAAAGAAAGGCGCAAGGCCAGAAAAGGGAAAACGGAACTACAATTTTTTTGACAGGAAAGGAGAAAATGATAAAGAACATAGAGAGAAGACATAGTGAGATTTGGACAAAACATAAACAATCCAGGTCACGTTTGAGAGGTTGGGAGATTATAGGCTGTGCTGAAGAGATGGGTTTTCAACTGTGACTTAAAGGATAAAGAGTAGTTACTCACCTGTAACAGGTGTTCTCCAGGAGCAGCAGGAATCAGTCCTCACATATGGGTGACGTCGGCGCCGACGGAGCCCTCGTGCGGAGCATTTCCCCAGCTTTCAAAGAAAGCCTTTGGGAATTGCAATGCGCATGCTTCCCGCCCAAGGGTGCCATCTTGCTCAGTCTGATGACATAGCTAAAAGACAGCAAAAAATTAGCAAAATAAATCATATGACTGCAACTCCAAGGGGAGGAGGGAGGGTTGTGAGGACTGATTCCTGCTGCTCCTGGAGAACACCTGTTACAGGTGAGTAGCTACTCTTTCTCCAGGACCAAGCAGGAAGTAAGTCCTCACATATAGGACTCCCCAGCTTAAGGCTACCGGAGACCTCAAGCCAAAAAAATGAGCTTCCTCTAGCTCGGCAGTACGTAAGGAAGGAATCTTCTCTGAGAACGCCCCCGACCGGTAGCCCAACACCAGGGCCGGAGGGTAGGAGTTGCCTAAACCCCAAAGAGATTATGGAGTACTGCCTGTCCGAAAGCACTGTTCCTGTGGGACTCCCTCTCAAGGCAGTAATGGGCCGAAAAAGTCTGGCTTGAAGACCAAGTAGCGGCCCGGCAGATGTCTGCCAACGGAACAGAGCTGAGATGAGCCACTGACGCAGCCTTCACCCTAACACGATGAGCCGTGACTCGACCCTCCAACAAGAGGCCGGCTGCCCCATAAGCCCAGGCGATACAGTCAGTGACCCAGATGGACAAAGTACGCTTGGAGACAGGTAACCCCAACTTATTGGGGTCAAAAGAAACGAAGAGCTGAACAGCCCTCCGATGCTCCCGCGTACGGTCAAGGTAGAAGGATAACGCCCTTCTACAGTCCAGGGTATGCAGGACCATCTCAGCCCGGTTGGCATGCGGCCTGGGAAAGAAGGTCGGAAGAACCACCTCCTGATTGAGGTGAAAAGGGGAGACAACTTTAGGGAGAAACTTCAGGTGAATCCGTAAGACTACCCTATTCCTGTAGAACCTAGTGTAAGGAGGATCAGACACTAGCGCCTGAAGTTCACTCACTCGCCTAGCAGAGGTAAGAGCTACCAGAAACAAAGTTTTCCAGAGCAACTGTTCATCAAAGGTTGTTGATGCTATAAGCAATACTATCACTTAATTATTCACTCATTTGAATTATCAACTCCAAACTCAATATACCAATTGGCCACTGGTCTCAGATAAACGGTATACGTTCAACACTTATTTTTGGGTAATGTAACTCCCCTTGTTAGTGTCCGTTTACATCAATGACCTCAGGCCAGTATGGTTTATAATTTTTAAACTTTTTGTGTTGCTTCTTTTTTATACAATTAGCTTTTTTAATTATCATAAAAACTTTAAATTAGAACTCCATCCAACTTATCTTATGCTGGATGGCTGGTACCCCGTCATTCTTATTGTAAAAAAACCCCGACGCCTCAATCTTCCAAGCGCTCTGGCGTTTCTCCTACTGGGTTTTTCAAGGGAATGAATGCAGTACGTCCTTCAGGGACCATTGAGACAAACGTTTTCTTCAGTGCTCTTCAAATTTAGCTTAAGCATGTTAACAGATCCGTATCGCATTGTCAATGCAGACTCTCATGATGTTTCGTGAACTCAAGCTTAAAGGACGCATGCGCGTCGTCCTTTAAGCTTGAGTTCATGAAACATCATGAGAGTCTGCATTGACAACGCGACACATGCGCGGCGTCCTTTAAGCTTGAGTTCACGAAACATCATGAGAGTCTGCATTGACAACGCGATACGGATCTGTTAACATGCTTAAGCTAAATTTGAAGAGCACTGAAGAAAAAGTTTGTCTCAATGGTCCCTGAAGGAGGTACTGCATTCATTCCCTTGAAAAACCCAGTAGGAGAAATGCCAGAGCGCTTGGAAGATTGAGGCATCGGGGTTTTTTTACAATAAGAATGACGGGGTAACAGCCATCCAGCATAAGATAAGTTGGATGGAGTTCTAATTTAAAGTTTTTATGATAATTAAAAAAGCTAATTGTATAAAAAAGAAGCAACACAAAAAGTTTAAAAATTATAAACCATACTGGCCTGAGGTCACTGATGTAAACGGACACTAACAAGGGGAGTTACATTACCCAAAAATAAGTGGTGAACGTATACCGTTTATCTGAGACCAGTGGCCAATTGGTATATTGAGTTTGGAGTTGATAATTCAAATGAGTGAATAATTAAGTGATAGTAGTGATTGTAGTTCACTTGGGAGTGAGACCTGCAACTGTTTTTGTTGATGCTATAAGGGCTATGCCACGTCAGATAATCCTGACTGGCTTTTGTTTTGCCCGGGAAGTCGGAGACCTATCTGTTGCTTCTGTGTGCGGGTCTTCCCAATTTAACTTTGCTAAAAACTTTAAACTATATGTCTGCAGTTTATATGAACACATCAGTTCTGATGATACTGCTATACTTTCAAGTTAAGTTTACAGAGTTGAGTCTCTCCTTTTTTTGACAAGCTGTTAGAGGTGAACAGGGGCCTCTCCGGCTTCCTCTAAAGCTTTTTAGACAGCCGCAGGGCTCTTTGGGTGGGTGGGGGGGGGGGGAACTAGGACTGAAAATGGGCTGATGGAGGGGCTATGATAGGACTGGAAATGGGCTGAGTTGGGGGACTTGGACTGGAAATTAGGGGGGGGGGCAAGGGCTGCAAATGGGCTGAGTGGAGGGGAGCTAGGACTGGAAATGGGCTGATGGTGGGGGCTAGGAAAGGACTGGAAATGGGCTGATGGGGGGCTTGGATTGGAAATGGAATGATGGCGCAACTAGGATAGGACTGGAAATGGGCTGAATGGCGGCCTTGGTCTGGAAATTGGGGGAGGGTAGCTAGGACTGGAAATCAGCTGTGGAGGGGAGCTAGGACTGGAAATGGGCTGATGGTGGGGCTAGGAAAGGACTGGAAATGGGCTGATGGGGAGCTAGGATTGGAAATGAGTTGATGGGGGGGGGGCTTGGATTGGAAATGGACCGATGGAGGGGCTAGGATAGGACTGGAAATGGGCTGAGTGGGGGGGGGGCTTGGACTGGAAATTGGAGGGGGAAGCTAGGACTAGAAATGGGCTGATGGTGGGGCTAGAAAAGTACTGGAAATGGGCTTATGGGGTGCTAGGATTGGAAATGAATTGATGGGGGGGGGCTTGGATTGGAAGTGGACCGATGGAGGGGCTAGGATAGGACTGGAAATGGGCTGGGGGGGGGCTTGGACTGGAAATTGGAGGGTGGAGCTAGGACTGGAAATGGGCTGATGGTGGGGCTAGGAAAGGACTAGAAATGGGCTGATGGGGGGCTAGGATTGGAAATGAACTGATGGGGGGCTAGGATCGGAACGGAATGGATGGAGGAGCTAGGACTGGAAATAGGCTGATGGTGGGGCTAGGAAAGGACTGGAAATGGGCTGATGGGGAGCTAGGATTGGAAATGAGTTGATGGGCGGGGGGGGGGGCTTGGATTGGAAATGGACCGATGGAGGGGCTAGGATAGGACTGGAAATGGGCTGGGGGGGGTGGGGCTTGGACTGGAAATTGGAGGGGGGAGCTAGGACTAGAAATGGGCTGATGGTGGGGCTAGGAAAGTACTGGAAATGGGCTTATGGGGTGCTAGGATTGGAAATGAATTGATGGGGGGGGCTTGGATTGGAAGTGGACCGATGGAGGGGCTAGGATAGGACTGGAAATGGGCTGGGGGGGGGCTTGGACTGGAAATTGGAGGGTGGAGCTAGGACTGGAAATGGGCTGATGGTGGGGCTAGGAAAGGACTAGAAATGGGCTGATGGGGGGCTAGGATTGGAAATGGACTGATGGGGGGCTAGGATAGGAAAGGAATGGATGGAGGAGTAGGACTGGAAATGGGCTGATGGAGTGGCTAGGATAGGACTGGAAATATGCTGATGGGGGGCTGGGATGGGAAATGGGCTGCTGGGGGGGCTTGGAATGGAAATGGACTGTTGAAGGGGCTAGCATAGGACTGGAATGGATGGGGAAACTAGGACTGGAAATGTGCTGATGGGGGGCTAGAATTGGAAATGGGCTGATGGAGGGGCTAGGATGTGACTGCTAATGGGATGAGTGTGTGGGGGGGGGCTTGGAATGGAAATGGGCTGAGTGGGGGGAGCTAGGACTGGAAATGGGCTGATGGAGGGGACTAGGGTACGACTGGAATTGGGCTGAATGGGGGAGGGCTTGGACTGGAAATTTGGGGGTGGTGCTAGGACTGCAAATGGGCTGAGTGGAGAGGAGCTAGAAATGGGCTGATGGTGGGGCTTGGAAAGGACTTGGAATAGGCTGATGGGGGGGCTAGGATTGGAAAGGGGCTGATGTGGGAGCTAGGATAGGACTGGAAATGGATGGGGAGCTAGGACTGGAAATGGGCTGATGGAAGGGCTAGGATAGGACTGTAAAAGGGCTGAATGGAAGGGCTTAGACCAGAAATTGGGGAGAGGGGAGCTAGGACTGGAAATGGGCTGATGGAAGGGCTTGTATAGGACTGGAAATGGGCTGATGGGAGGCTAGGATTGGAAATGGACTGATTGAGGGACTAGGATAGGACTGGAAATGGATGGGTGAGCTAGGACGGGAAATGGGCTGATGGGCTAGGATAGGACTCAAAATGGGCTGATGGGGGGTTAGGATTGGAAATGGGCTGACGGGAGGCTACGACTGGAAATGGACTGATGGAGGGACGTGGATAGGACTGGAAATGGGCTGACGGAGGGCTAGCATTGGAAATGGATTGATGAAGGGGCTAGGATTGGACAGAAAATGGATGGGGGATGTAGGACTTAAAACGGGCTAATGGGGGGGCTTGCATTGGAAATGGGCTGAGTGGTGGGGATCTAGGACTGGAAATGGGCTGATGGAGGGGCTAGGATAGGACTCAAAATGGGCTGATGAGGGGCTAGGATTAGAAATGGGCTGAAGGGAGGCTAGGACTGGATTGCAAATGGATGGGGGAGCTAAGACTGGAAATGGACTGATGGAGGGGCTAGGATAGGACTGGAAATGGGATGATGGGGGGGGCTAGGATTCGAAATGGATTGATGGAGGGGCTAGGATAGGACAGGAAATGGATGGAGGAGGTAGGACTGTAAATGGGCTAATGGGGGGGCTTGGATTGGAAATGGGCTGAGTGGGGGGGGGCTTGGACTGGAAATTGGCTGAGTTGTGGGGGCTAGGACTGGAAATTGGGGAGGGGAAGCTAGGACTCGAAATAGGCTGATGGGGGCTAGAATTGGAAATGGGCTGATGGAAGGCTAGAATTGGAAATGGACTGATGGAGGGACTAGCATGGTACTGGAAATGGATGGGGGAGCAAGGACTGGAAATGGACTGATGGAGGGGCTAGGATAGGACTGGAAATGGGTTGATGGGGGGCTAGGATTGGAAATGGATTGATGGAGGGGCTAGGATATGTCTAGAAATGGATGGTGGAAGTAGGACTGGAAATGGGCTAATGGGGGGAATTGGATTGGAAATGGGCTGAGGGGGGTGGGAGCTAGGACTGGAAATGGGCTGATGGAGGGGCTAGGATAGGACTGGAAATGGATGTGGGAGCAAGGATTGGAAATGGGCTGATGGGGGCTTGGGTTGGACTTGAAATTAGCTGAGTGGGGGGTGGGAGGGCTTGGATTGGAAATAGAAGATTGGGAAGGGGGCTAGGGCTGGAAATGGGCTGAGCGAGAGGAACTAGGACTGGAAATGGGCTGATGGATAGGCTAGGATAGCACTGGAAATGGGCTGAGTGGGGGGCTCGGACTGGAAATGAGTTGATGGTGGGGCTTGGAAAGGATTGGAAATTCGCTGATGGGGAGCTTGGATTGGAAATGGACTGATGGAGAGGCTAGGATAGGACTGGAATGGATGGGGGAGCTGGGACTGGAAATGGGCTGATGGAGGGGCTAGGATAGGACTAGGAATGTGCTGATGGGGGGCTAGGATTGGAAATGGGCTGATAGGAGGGGCTAAGATAGGACTGGAAATGGGCTGAGTGGGGGCTAGGATTGGAAATTTGTTGATGGAGGGGCTAGGATAGGACTACAAATGGGCTGGGGGAGGCTTGGACTGGAAATAGGCTGAGTGGGGGGAGCTAGGACTGGAAATGGGCCGATGGAGGGGGCTAGCTGGAAATGAGCTGAATGGGGGCGGGCTTTGACTGGAAATTGGGGAGGGGGAACTAGGACTGGAAATGGGCTGAGTGGAGAGGAGCCAGAAATGGGCTGATAGTGGGGCTAGGAAATGACTGGAAATGGGCTGACGGGGGTCTAGAATTGAAAATGGGCTATTGAGAGGCTAAGATTGGAAATGGATTGATGGAAGGACTAGGATAGGACTGGAAATGGATGGGGGAGCTAGGACTGGAAATGAACTGATGGAGGGGCTAGGAAAGAACTGGAAAAGGGCTGATGGGGTGTCTAGGATTGGAAATGGACTGATGGAGGGGCTAGGATAGGACTGGAAATGAATGGCGGAGCTAGTAATGGAAATGGGCTAATGGGGGGGCTTGGATTGGAAATGGGCTGACTGGGGGGGAGCTAGGACTGGAAAGGGGCTGATGGAAGAGCTAGGATAGGACTGGAAATGAACTGATGGAGGGGCTAGGAAAGAACTGGAAATGGGCTGATGGGGGGGTCTAGGATTGGAAATGGGCTGATGGGAGGCCAGGATTGGAAATGGACTGATGGAGGGGCTAGGATAGGACAGGAAATGAATGGCGGAGCTAGGACTGGAAATGGGCTAATGGGGGGGGGGGCTTGGATTGGAAATGGGCTGACTGGGGGGGGGAGCTAGGACTGGAAATGGGCTGATGGAAGACCTAGGATAGGACTGGAAATGGGCTGATAGGGGGCTAGGATTGGAAATGGGCTGATGGGGGGTTTGGATTGGAAAAGGTCTGATGGAGGGGCTAGGATAGGACTGGAAATGGGCTGATGGGGAGGCTAGAATTGGAAATGGGCTGATGGGAGGCTTGGATTGGAAATGGACTGATGGAGGGACTAGGATAGGACTGGAAATGGATGGGGGAACTAGGACTGGAAATGAACTGATGTTGGGGCTAGAATAGGACTGGAAATGGGCTGAATGGGGGGCTAGAATTGGAAGAGGGCTGAAGGGAAGCTAGGATTGAAAATGGACTGATGGAGGAACTAGGATAGGACTGGAAATGGATGGGGGAACTAGGATTGGAAATGGGCTGATGGGAGGCTGGGGGGGGGAGCTAAGACTGCAAATTGGCTGATGGAAGAGCTAGGATATGACTGGGAATGGCCTGATGGGTGGTCTAGGATAGGAAATGGGCTGATGGAGGGGCTAGGATAGTACTGGAAATGGATGGGGGAGCTAGGATTGGAAATGGGATGATGGGGGGCTTGTATTGGAAATGGACTGATGCAGGGGCTAGGATATGACTGGAAATGGATAGGGAAGCTAGGACTGGAAATGGGCTGATGGACAGGCTAGTATAGGTCTGGAAATGGGCTGATGTGGGGCTAGGTTTAGAAATGGGCTGATGAGGGTCTAGGATTAGAAATGGGCTGAAGGGAGGCTAGGACTGGATTGCAAATGGATGGGGGAGCTAAGACTGGAAATGGACTGATGAAAGGGCTAGAATAGGACTGGAAATGGGATAATGGGAGGGAGCAGGATTGGAAATGGATTGATGGAGGGGCTAGGATAGGACAGGACATGGATGGAGGAGGTAGGACTGCAAATGGGCTAATGGGGGGCTTGGATTGGAAATGGACTGAGTGGGGGGGGGACTTGGACTGGAAATGGGCTGAGTTGTGGGGGCTAGGACTGGAAATTGGGGAGGGGAAGCTAGGACTCGAAATAGGTTGATGGGGGCTAGAATTGGAAATGGACTGATGGAGGGACTAGCATGGGACTGGAAATGGACGGGGGAGCTAGGACTGGAAATGGACTGATGGAGGGGCTAGGATAGGACTGGAAATGGGCTGATGGGGGGCTAGGATATGACTAGAAATGGATGGGGGAAGTAGGACTGGAAATGGGCTAATGGGGGGAATTGGATTGGAAATGGGCTGAGTGGGGGTGGGAGCTAGGACTGGAAATGGGCTGATGGAGGTGCTAGGATAGGACTGGAAATGGATGGGGGAGCAAGGATTGGAAATGGGCTGATGGGGGCTTGGGTTGGACTTGAAATTAGCTGAGTGGGGGGTGGGAGGGCTTGGATTGGAAATAGCAGATTGGGAAGGGGGCTAGGGCTGGAAATGGGCTGAGCGAGGGGAACTAGGACTGGAAATGGGCTGATGGATAGGCTAGGATAGCACTGGAAATGGGCTGAGTGGGGGGCTCGGACTGGAAATGAGCTGATGGTGGGGCTTGGAAAGGATTGGAAATTGGCTGATGGGGAGCTTGGATTGGAAATGGACTGATGGAGGGGATAGGATAGGACTGGAATGGATGGGGGAACTGGGACTGGAAATGGGCTGATGGAGGGACTAGGATAGGACTCGGAATGTGCTGTTGGGGGGCTAGGATTGGAAATGGTCTGATAGGAGGGGCTAGGATTGGAATGGAAATGGACTGAGTGCGGGGATCTAGTACTGGAAATGAGCTGATGGAAGGGCTAGGATAGTACTGGAAATGGGCTTGGACTGGAAATTGGGGAGGGGAGCTAGAACTGGTAATGGGCTGAGTGGAGGGGAGCTAGGATTGGAAATGGGCTGATGGTTGGGCTAGGGAAGGACTTGAAATGGGCTGATGGGGCACTAGGATTGGAAATGGGTTGATGGGGGGGCTTGGACTGGAAAATGGGGCAGGGGAGCTAGGACTGGAAATGGGCTGAGTGGAGAGGAGCTAGAAATGTGCTGATGGTGGGGCTAGGAAAGGACTGGAAGTGGGCTGATGTGGTGCTAGGATTGGAAATGGGCTGATGGAGGGACTAGGATAGGACTGGAAATGTGCTGATGGAGGGGCTAGGATAGGACTCAAAATGTGCTGATGGGGGGCTAGGATTGGAAATGGGCTGATGGAGGGGCTAGGATAGGACTGGAAATGGGCTGAGTGGGGGGGGGGGGTGGGCTTGGAATGGAAATGGGTTTAGTGGGGGGAGCTAGGACTGGAAATGGGCTGATGGAAGGTGTAGGATAGGACTGGAAATGGGCTGAATGGAGGGGCTTGGACCGGAAATTGGGGGAGGGGAGCTAGGACTGGAAATGGGCTGAGTGGAGGGGAGCTAGGATTGTAAATGGGCTGATGGTGTGGCTAGGAAAGGACTGGATGGGCTGATGGGGCTTGGATTGGAAATGGACTGATGGAGGGACTAGGATATGACTGGAAATGGATAGGGGAGCTAGGACTGGAAATGGGCTGATGGAGGATAGGAGTGGAAAAGGGCTGATGTGGGGCTAGTATAGGTCTGGAAATGGGCTGAGGGGGGATAGGATTGGAAATGGGCTGATGGAGGGGGTAGGATAGGACCAGAAATGAGCTGAGTTGGGGGGAGGCTTGGACTGGAAATGGGCTGAGTGGGGGGAACTAGGACTGGAACTGGGCTGATGGAGGGGTCTAGGATAGGACTGGAATTGGGCTGAATGTGGGGGGGGGGGGGCTTGGACTGGAAATTGGGGAGGGGAGCTAGGAATGGAAATGGACTGAGTGGAAAGGAGCTAGAAATGGGCTGATTGCGGGGCTAGAATTGAAAATGGGCTGATGGGAGGCTAGGATTGGAAATGGGCAGAAGGAGGGGTTATGATAGGAATGGGAATTGGCTGAGTGTGGGGGGGGGGGGCTTGGAATAGAAATGGCTGAGTTGGGGAAGCTAGGACTGGAAATGGGCTGAGTGGAGGGGAGCTGGGATAGGACTGGAATGGATTAAGGAGCTAGGACTGGAAATGGTCTGATGGAGGGACTAGGATAGGACTGGAAATTTGCTGATGGGCTAGGTTTGGAAATGGGCAGAAGGAGGGGTTTCGATAGGAATGGGAATTGGCTGAGTGTGGGGGGTCTTGGAATAGAAATGGCTGAGTGGGGGAAGCTAGGACTGGAAATGTGCTGATGGAAGGGCTAGGATAGGACTGGAAATGGGCTGAGTTGGGGGGGGCTTGGACTGGAAATGGGATGAGTTGTTCGGCTAGGACTTGAAATTGGGGAGGGGGAGCTAGGACTGGAAAAGGGCTGAGTGGAGGGGAGCTAGGATAGGATTGGAATGGATGAAGGATCTAGGACTGGAAATGGGCTGATGGAGGGACTGGGATAAAACTGGAAATGTGCTGATGGGGTCTAAGTTAGGAAATGGGCTGAAGGAGGGGTTAGGATAGGAATGGAAATGGGCTGAGTATTGGTGGAGGCTTGGAATGGAAATGGACTGAGTGGGGGGAGCTAGGACTGGAAATGGGCTGATGGAAGGGCTTTGATATGACTGAAAATAGGCTGAATGGGGGGGGGGGCTTGGACCGGAAATTGGGGGAGGGGAGTTAGGACTGGAAATGGGCTGACGGTGGGGCTAGGAAATGACTGGAAATGGGCTGATGGGGCGCTAGGATTTGAAATGGGTTGATGGGGGGCTTGGATTGGAAATGGACTGATGGAGGGGCTGGGATAGGACTGGAAATGGATAGGGGAGCTAGGACTGGAAATGGGCTGATGGACGCGCTAGTATAGGTCTGGAAATGGGCTGATGGATGGGCTAGTATAGGTCTGGAAATGGGCTGATGGGGGGCTAGGATTGGAAATGGGCTTATGGAGAAGCTAGGATAGGACTGGAAATAGATAGGGGATCTAGGACTGGAAATGGGCTGATAGACGGGCTAGTATAGGTCTGGAAATGGGCTGATGGGGGGCTAGGATTGGAAATGGGATGATGGGGCACCAGGATCGGAAATGGGTGGATGGGGGGGGGGGGGGGGCTTGGATTGGAAATGGACTGATGGAAGGGCTAGGATATGACTGGAAATGGATAGGGAAGCTTGGACTGGAAATGGGCTGATGGACGGGCTAGTATAGGTCTGGAAATGGGCTGGTGGGGTCTAGGTTTGAAAATGGGCTGATGGAGGGGCTAGGATAGGACTAGAAATGAGCTGAGTGTATGGGGGGAGGCTTGGAGTGGAAATGGGCTGAGTGGGGGGAACTAGGACTGGAAAAGGGCTGATGGAGGGGGCTAGCATAGGACTGGAAATGAGCTGAGTGGAGAGGAGCAAGAAATGGGTTCATCGTGGGGCTAGGAAAGGACTGGAATTGGCTGACGGGGGGCTAGAATTGGAAATGGACAGATGGGAGGTTAGGATTGGAAATAGTCTGATGGAGGGACTAGGATAGGTCTGGAAATGGATCTGTGAGCTAGGACTGGAATGGACTGATGAAGGGGCAAGGATAGGACAGGAAATGGGCTGAGTGGGGAGGGGGGCTTGGACTGGAAATGGGATGAGTTGTGGAGGCTAGGACTGGAAATTGGGGAGGTGGAGCTAGGACTGTAAATGGGCTGAGTTGAGGGGAGCTAGGATTGGAAATGGGCTGAAGGTGGGGCTAGGAAAGGATTGGAAATGGGCTGATGGGGGGCTTGGATTGGAAAAGGACTGATGGAGGGGCTAGGATAGGACTGGAATGGATGGGGGAGGCTAGGGATGGGAATGGGCTGATGGAGGGGCTAGGATAGGACTGGAAATGGGCTGCGTGGGGGGCTAGGATTGGAAATTTGTTGATGGAGGGGCTAGGATAGGACTACAAATGGGCTGGGGGAGGCTTGGACTGGAAATAAGGCTGAGTGGGGGGAGCTAGGACTGGAAATGGGCCGATGGAGGGGGCTAGCTGGAAATGGGCTGAATGGGGCGGGCTTTGACTGGAAATTGGGGAGGGGGAACTAGGACTGGAAATGGGCTGAGTGGAGAAGAGCCAGAAATGGGCTGATAGTGGTGCTAGGAAATGACTGGAAATGGGCTGACGGGGGTCTAGAATTGAAAATGGGCTATTGAGAGGCTAGGATTGGAGATGGATTGATGGAAGGACTAGGATAGGACTGGAAATGGATGGGGGAGTTAGGACTGGAAATGAACTGATGGAGGGGCTAGGAAAGAACTAGAAAAGGTCTGATGGGGGGTCTAGGATTGGAAATGGACTGATGGTAGGCTAGGATTGGAAATGGACTGATGGAGGGGCTAGGATAGGACTGGAAATGAATGGCGGAGCTAGGAATGGAAATGGGCTAATGGGGGGGCTTGGATGGGAAATGGGCTGACTGGGGGGAGCTAGGACTGGAAATGGGCTGATAGAAGAGCTAGGATAGGACTGGAAATGAACTGATGGAGGGGCTAGGAAAGAACTGGAAATGGACTGATGGGGGGGGTCTAGGATTGGAAATGGGCTGATGGGAGGCCAGGATTGGAAATGGACTGATGGAGGGGCTAGGATAGGACTGGAAATGAATGGTGGAGCTAGGACTGGAAATGGACTAATGGGGGGGGGGGCTTGGATTGGAAATGGGCTGACTGGGGGGGGGGAGCTAGGACTGGAAACGGGCTGATGGAAGAGCTAGGATAGGACTGGAAATGGGCTGATAGGGGGCTAGGATTGGAAATGAGCTGATGGGGGGGGCTTGGATTGGAAAAGGTCTGATGGAGGGGCTAGGATAGGACTGGAAATTGGCTGAATGGGGGGGGAGCTAGGACTGGAAATGATCTTAGTGGAGAGGAGCTAGAAATGGGCTGATTGTGGGGCTAGGGAAGGCCTGGAAATGGACTGATGGGATGGCTAGAATTGGAAATGGGCTGATGGGAGGCTTGGATTGGAAATGGACTGATAGAGGGACTAGGATAGGACTGGGAATGGATGGGGGAGCTAGGACTGGAAATGAACTGATGGTGGTGCTAGAATAGGACTGGAAATGTGCCGAATGGGGGGCTAGAATTGGAAGAGGGCTGAAGGGAAGCTAGGATTGGAAATGGACTGATGGAGGGACTAGGATAGGACTGGAAATGGATGGGGGAACTCGGATTGGAAATGGGCTGATGGGAGGCTAGTGGGGGGGGGAGCTAAGACTGCAGATGGGCTGATGAAAGAGCTAGGATATGACTGGGAATGGCCTGATGGGTGGTCTTGGATAGGAAATGGGCTGATGGAGGGGCTAGGATAATACTGGAAATGGATGGGGGAGCTAGGACTGCAAATGGGCTGATGGAACAGCTAGGATAGGACTGGGAATGGCCTGATGGGCGGTCTAGGAAAGGAAATGGGCTGATGGACGGGCTAGGATAGTACTGGAAATGGATTGGGGAACTAGGATTGGAAATGGGCTGATGGGGGCTTGGATTGGAAATTGGATGACGGGGTGGCTTGTATTGGAATTGGGCTGATGGAGGGGCTAGGATATGACTGGAAATGGATAGGGAAGCTAGGACTGGAAATGGGCTGATGGATGGGCTAGTATAGGTCTAGAAATGGGCTGATGGGGGGGCTAGGTTTGGAAATGGGCTGATGGAGGGGCTGGGATAGGACTAGAAATGAGCTGAGGGGGGGAGGCTTGGACTGAAAATGGGCTGAGTGGGAGGAACTAGGACTGGAAATGGGCTGATGGAGGGGGCTATCATAGGACTGGAAATGAGCTGAGTGGAGAGGAGCAAGAAATGGGCTCATTGTGGGGCTAGGAAAGGACTGGAATTGGCTGATGTGGAGCTGAAATTGGAAATGGGCGGATGGGAGGTTAGGTTTGGAAATGGACTGATGGAGGGACTAGGATAGGTCTGGAAATGGATCTGGGAATTAGGACTGGAATGGACTGATGGAGGGGCAAGGATAGGACAGGAAATGGGCTGATTGGGGGTGTGGGCGTGGCCTGGAAATGGGCTGAGTTGTGGGGGCTAGGACTGGAAATTGGGGAGGGGGAGCTAGGACTGGAAATGGACTGAGTGGAGGGGAGCTAGGATTGGAAATGGGCTGAAGGTGGGACTAGGAAAGGATTGGAAATGGGCTGATAGGGGGCTTGGATTGGAAATGGGCTGATGGAGGGGCTAGGATAGGACTAGAATGGATAGGGGCGCTAGGGCTGGGAATGGGCTGATGGAGGGGCTAGGAAAGGACTGGAAATGTGGTGATGGGGGGCTAGGATTGGAAATGGGCTGATGGAGGGGCTAGGATAGGACTGGATATGGGCTGAGTGGGGGGCTAGGATTGGAAATTTGCTGATGGAGAGGCTAGGATAGGACTTCAAATGGGCTGGGGGAGGCTTGGACTGGAAATGGGCTGAGTGGGGGGAGCTAGGACTGGAAATTGGTTGATGGAGGGGGCTATGATAGGGCTGGAAATGGGCTGAATGAAGCGGGCTTTGACTGGAAATTGGGGAGGGGGAACTAGGACTGGAAATGGGCTGAGTGGAGAGGAGCCAGAAATGGGATGATAGTGGGGCTAGGAAATGACTGGAAATGGGCTGATGGGGGCTATAATTGGAAATGGGCTATTGAGAGGCTAGGATTGTAAATGGACTGATGGAAGGACTAGGATAGGACTGGAAATGGATGGGGGAGCTTGGACTGGAAATGAACTGATGGAGGGGCTAGGATAGAACTGGAAATGGGCTGATGGGGGGTCTAGGATTGGAAATGGGCTGATGGGGGGTCTAGGATTGAAAATGGACTGATGGGAGGCTAGGATTGGAAATGGACTGATGGAGGGGCTAGGATAGGACTGGAAATGAATGGCAGAGCTAGGACTGGAAATGGGCTAATGGGGGGCTTGGATTGGAAATGGGCTGACTGGGGGTGGAGCTAGGACTGGAAATGGGCTGATGGAAGAGCTAGGATAGGACTGGAAATGGGCTGATGGGGGCCATGATTGGAAATGGGTTGATGGGGGGGGGCTTGGATTGGAAAAGGTCTGATGGAGGGGCTAGGATAGGACTGGAATGGATGGGGGAACTAGGACTGGAAATGGACTGATGGAGGGGCTAGGATAGGACTGAAAATATGCTGATGGGGTCTAGGATTGGAAATGGGCCGATGGAGGGGCTAGGATAGGACTAGAAATGGGCTGGGGGGGAGGCTTGGACTGGAAATGGGCTGAGTGGGTGGAGCTAGGACTGGAAATGGACTGATGGAGGGGGCTAGGATAGGGCTGAAATTGGCTGAATGGGGGGGCCTTTGGCTGGAAATGGGGGGGGGGAGGAGCTAGGACTAGAATTGGGCTTAGTGGAGAGGAGCTAGAAATGGGCTGATGGTGGAGCTCGGAAAGGACTGGAAATGGGCTGATGGGGGGAGGGCTAGAATTGGAAATGGGCTGATGGGAGGCTAGGTTTGGAAATGGACTGATGGAGGGACTAGAATAGGATTGGAAATGGATGGGGGAGCTAGGACTGGAAATGGACTGATGGAGGGGCTAGGATAGGACTGGAAATGGGCTGAATGGGGGGCTAGAATTGGAAATGGACTGATGGGTGGCTAGGATTGGAAATGGACTGATGGAGGGACTAGGATAGGACTGGAAATGGATGGGGGAGCTAGGATAGGAAATGGGCTGATGGGAGGCTAGGGGGGAGCTAGGACTGCAAATGGGCTGATGGAAGAGCTAGGATAGGCCTGGGAATGGCCTGATGGGTGGTCTAGGATAGGAAATGGACTGACGGAGGGGCTAGGATAGTACTGGAAATGGATGGGGGCTTGGATTGGAAATGGGATGACGGGGGGCTTGGATTGGAAATGGAGGGGCTAGGATAGGACTGGAAATGGGCTGATGGGGGGCTACGACTGGAAATGGGCTGATGCAGTGTCTAGAAGGGAGCGGATGCTGGGTGGGTCTGGAACTAGAAGGGAGCTGATGTTGGGGGAGGACTAGAATGGGATGGGGCTGGGAGAGTGAAATGGAGAGGGGAAAAATATTGTGTGTGGGAGGGAAGAAAAATCTAAAATTGGGCGGGTGTTGGGAGAGTAAGTGGGGATTCAGGATGGAGGGGTAAAATTTGAGTGGATGAAAAAGGAATAAAGAAAGAGTTGGAGGAAAGAACAAAAGGAGAAAGATCAGTATGTTAAAGCAGATTTAGAGAGAAAATGGAAAAAAATTAGAAGAGAGAAGAAAGGACAAATTGACCAAAGACAATGGAGAGTTAGCAGAAGACAACAAGAAACCAGAAGAAAGTGACTGGAGCAATTGCAGCTGAAAATAAAATGCACAAACAACAAAAGGTAGAAACATACTTTTTTATTTTGAATTTATTAACTGGAATATGTCAGCTCTGGGAAATGTGCGTCTTTAACGTCTGCATATTGTTTAGTACAAGAGAAAATTAATTTAAAGTTTTATTTCTGCAGTGTTGTACATTCCAAGTTTGGCTTTTGCGGTTCCCAGTTTAATTACTGCCTTCCTATTTCTAAATTGTGATCCCTTGTTCGGTGTTTATTTATTTATATTCTCTTATATACCGCATCAGTGCTGTTTACATTGAACAAACTGAAATTACATTGAACAGGGCATTATAACTTGGAGATAACTATTTTACAGGGAAAATGGGCTATGGAGGGTTAAGTGGCTTGTCCGAGACCACAAGGAGCACCTGTGGGACTAGAAACCCCAGTCCTTCTGGCCCAAGGTTGTTGTCCTCTAGTGGGATTTGAACCCCTGACCTTCTGGCCTGAAGTACCTTGCCCCAACCACTAGGTCACTCCTCCACTGGTGTTGGTCTATGTTCTGCTTGTGTAACTGAGCTGAGGTATTCTGTTCATGTAGTTTCTATTTGACAGTGCCACTTGTTCTCTTTCCCCAGTAGGAGATGTATTAGTATTCTCTGAGATGTATTGGTTTAATATTTGCAGTGTTGTCTTTTGATAGGTAGGGTATGGTGCTTTGTGAGTCCTGGTAGTACTGTTATGATATAGTGAGTTTGCTATGGGTTCTAAATCTTTAATGATCAGAGTATTTAAGTTCAGCATAGGTGAAGCTGGCAATGATAACCCAATTACTAGCTCATAGTTCAAACAGCAACACAATGGGTCGTTGATGCATTTTAAGGCACTGAATCCACACTTTGATGGTGGCTCAGTAAAAAGCCTAGTTTCAGTCTGAGACTCAGTTGCTATTTGTAGAGCGCCTCAATAGGGATATGGGTTTGATCTAAATAGTTATAATTTCTAAGGTGAAGAATGGAGCTGATCCAATAATATAACTATGGGTTCTAAATGGGCAGTGTCTGTAGTACTTCCTAATGTGCCTAGCGGTTGGCACTGGAGTATAGTAATGTAGAAATCTGGTAGTCTTTCTTTATCCATACACTCATTAAGAGGCATGTTTACTAAAATTTAGTGCATGTTAACATTATGCAAATATTAATGCAAATGAAGCCCCACACAGAGTTTCTCTACATGGCCTCGCACCCTTCTTGGGCTGCCCCTGGGTGCACATGGTTGCTCTGTGCACATGCAATGCGTACTGACCAGCGGACTGTCGGCAGTTGGTATGTGCATGGCTGGAAAACCCAGTAGTGGGCAGCAGGTGCAATCTGAGTGTGCTTGCTGGGGGTGAATGTTAGACCTAGGTGGCTGAGATGTGAGGTGGTACTGGTAGGGTCAGCAGGACCCTGGTAACAACTCCATGCAAGTCTAGAAGCACGCACCCCCCCAGGTAGTTGGCCACCATGGCATTAGCTTTGTAACACTGGGTATTGACATGCACTGTTCTAGGTGGGCCCCTGTCCAACAGGGGTAGAGCACAGGGCCAGATGTGACTGGCTTGTACAGCATGACACAAGATGCTAGTATATCACACTGCAGACAATACCTGCCACACACTGGCAGCAATGGAGATCTGCAGCACAGGTGGCAGAGACCATATGTAGTACTGCAGGTACTGGGGACCTGGTGCTGGACGCACATCCTCACCCTCAGGGTGACTGCAGAAACTGCTCAGTAGCACGGTTTGTAGCTGCTCTGTGCCTCTTATTGAGCTGAGGTGATGGATAAGTGCATTCTAAATTCAGTGATCAGCTGTAGACCACTGTTCTGCATCATGGGTACTGGTGGGGGCTACGCTATGCCGGCAGACACAGCAGACATTTTAGGCAGTGACCTGTAGTCTCTTTGTATCCAGGTGTTGCTGTGCAGAGGTGTAGCCTACTTGTTAGTGCAAGGTCTCCATAAGCAGGGGGACAGGGGTTTGATTCCTACTTGTTCTTTTTGTGACTGTGCTACTCAGATCATTTTCATGCCTGTAACAGTCAAGGCTCTGCAAATCAGTGCTGCCAGCCCATACCACCCTCTCCTCAGCCACCATCTGTCCTTCAGCCCATCTATCTGCCTCTGTCAGCTGTGCACAGTTCTGTCTTCTTGTGCAGGCTGCTACTCCATGACCTACACTGGTACTCTTTTCCACATTATGGCTCTTCATGCTTGCCTCTCCTGTGCCTGATCTTCAGGTCACCACTACTACTCTGTCCTCCTGTTGCTGCAAATATCCTGCTGCTTATGCCTCCACTGGTGGGACACGTCTTCCCCATCCTATGTCACACACTGTCATTGCAGCACTTTACATTGGCACTACCCTGTGCATCAGTACAGCTGCCTCCCACATAATCATGTGCTTTACTGGCTGCCACATAGGGTGCCCACCAACATGGCAGGTCCATCAACTCCCACCTATCCTTCCTTGATGCTCTATCTAGTGTTTGGGTTACAGCCATTTTCCTGTGTTAAGGTGCATGCTTTCATACCTTAGGTCACCTTGTCTCTTCTTATCATATCTTAAGACACCTTATCTTATTTTAATAAATATTTAGCTAGGCTTATATACTGCTTTTCTAGCAGTCAAAGCAGTGTACATTCAAGTACTGTATATATATAATTTTGTCCCCAAAGGGGGTCACAATTTTATGATTTGTACCTGAGGCATCAGAGTGTTATAGTGGCTTGCCTAAGGCACAATGAGCACCTATGAGACTAGAAACCCCGGTCCTTCCAGTCCAAGGTTGCTGTTCTCTAATGGAATTCAAACCCCTGGCCTTCCAGCCCAACATGCCTCAACCACTAGGCCATTCCTCCCTCTATCACATATTAAGACACCTTATCTCCTGTTAAGATGCTTTATCTCCTGTTAGGGCACCTTATCACAATCTTAAGATGCCATACCTCCTGTTAAGGCACCTTATCACATATTAAGACGCTTTATCTCATGTTAGGGTACCTTATCGTCTGTTAAGGCACTTTATCACCTCTTAAAATGCCTTGTCTCTCCTTAGAACGTCTTGTCATCTTACCACACTTGGTCCTGTTAGCTCACATTAAGTGGCCCAAGGCACCCTAATACTGGCATGCCCCCTACTAACC
Organism: Ichthyophis bannanicus; assembly: GCA_033557465.1. Taxonomy (NCBI): domain Eukaryota; kingdom Metazoa; phylum Chordata; class Amphibia; order Gymnophiona; family Ichthyophiidae; genus Ichthyophis; species Ichthyophis bannanicus. Next base: position 1,632,300,705 of record CM066031.1, on the reverse strand, counting down.
CACTGCCTTATATGGCTTCAGGCACTTTAACTCTGCCCTTACCACCGGTGACTTTACAACGGTTTAGTAAACATACCCCTAAGTATTTAAAGAAAACATACCTTTATCCATCACTAAAATAACATGAAAGGAAAAAGCCCCTGGGATACACAACTTAAATTGAGGCACCGATGACCTCATACCGGACGTCATCATGAGCTCAGGCAGAGGGTCAAAGGGTGAGGTGAAACTATCTGGCACCAAGAGGTCTAATAGAGTTAATAAAATTAAAGGAACTTTAAAAATGTGGTGATAAAAACAGCATCGGAGAGATCAGGAAATGCAAAACATAACATCTGACTGGGGGGATGCAAACAAGAGGTGATTAGCGCCAGTGTAGCACATAACCAAAATGGCATAATGCCTCACAGTGGAACCACAATGAATGTAGCTAATATATCAATAAAAATGACTATAAAGAATAAAAGGCAACAAAAAGTGATAAACCAGGTGACCAATAGGTAAAAGATGCACCGATCAGACGAATGGGGAAAAGGGCAAGGAACTGCTGGCCTCTCTGATCATAGGAATGTTATAGGAGGCAAAATTTAGGGAGCCCATATGAACAGAAAAATTCCATCTGAAGGGGGACCCCTGTAAATATCCAAGTCCTAAATTGGTCCTCTTTCATCCCATCCTCCGGCCCTCTTCCAGAGCTCTCCCAATCGGGGATAGAGCAGGCCGGAGCAACGCTCCAGAGTCCTCCCCCTGCTCAGCGGCCCAACCGGGGCACGAGGCCCAAGTTTAAAGAACATCGCCGGTCGGGCGACCGGCCTCTTTCATCCCATCCTCCGGCCCTCTTCCAGAGCTCTCCCAATCGGGGATAGAGCGGGCCGGAGCAACGCTCCAGAGTCCTCTCCCTGCTCAGCGGCCCAATCGGGGCATGAGGCCCAAGTTTAAAGAACATCGCCGATCGGGCAACCGGCCTCTTTCATCCCATCCTCCGGCCCTCTTCCAGAGCTCTCCCAATTGGGGATAGAGTGGGCCAGAGCAACGCTCCAGAGTCCTCCCCCTGCTCAGCGGCCCAATCGGGACACGAGGCCCAAGTTTAAAGAACATCGCTGGTCGGGCGACCGGCCTCTTTCATCCCATCCTCCGGCCCTCTTCCAGAGCTCTCCCAATCGGGGATAGAGCGGGCTGGAGCAATGCTCCAGAGTCCTCCCCCTGCTCAGCGGCCCAATCGGGGCACGAGGCCGAAGTTTAAAGAACATCGCCGGTCGGGCGACCGGCCTCTTTCATCCCATCCTCCTGCCCTCTTCCAGAGCTCTCCCAATCGGGGATAGAGCGGGCCGGAGCAATGCTCCAGTCCTCCCCCTGCTCAGCGGCCCATTTCTTTCCCTCATCTGCACTTTGGAAGAAAAGTGGTTGTTCCAGGAAGCTGTCCCAGAGGAAAAGACCCTGTGAAAAGCTGGATTCATCACTGAGACAAGGTAATATGTACCTGGGCATGTCTAATGGTGGATGTGTGTAAGCACAGGGGGTAATTGAAAAAAAAAACAAAAAAAACACACCTGGTTGGAAGGTGCTGCTCTTGGGTTTTTCTTTTTTTTTTCTTTCCTTACAGGGGTCAAGATGGATCCGAGGGAGATGGCTCAGTGGATGGCAGCCCAATTTTGCAAGCAGCAGGAGCTATCACAGCAGGCCCAGGACACTGCTATGAAGGCCTTAATGGAACAGCAGAAACCAGTGCTTGATCTGGTGCAAGCTCTAGTTCAGCTGCAGAGCCAAAGTGGAACAGATGCAAGACCAGCAGTTAGTACTGGTACACCACATGTGGACAATGTGGGACTCAATCAAGGGATTGGGGCATTTAATTTTGGGAAATTAACTCCAGAAGATAATGTTGATGATTTTCTAGAGTCTTTTGAAAGAGTGGCACAGGCTTTAGCATGGCCAGAGACCCAGTGGGCAGTAAGGCTGGCAGCCTCATTAACTGGGGAGGCACTAGCAGCTTACAGAGCAATGCCAGCAGCCCAGGCTTTGATTTATAAAGATGTAAAGGCAGCTATTAGAGATCGCCTAGGGTTGTCAATTTCAGAGTATAGGCGAATGTTTAGAGCTGTTACATTGAAAGTGGGTGAGACACCCAGGGCTCTGAGTCAGAGAATTAGGAGTCTAGCTGTAAAATGGTTGGAGCCTGAGCAAAAGACAGTAGAAATGTTATTAGATATTATAATGCTGGAACAATTTATGCTTGGGGTACCTAAAGATTTGAATGTTTTTCTTATACAGCAAAATTGCCAAAATCTTGGAGAGGCAACCATGCTAGCAGAGAGATTCTTGGAAGCCACGCAGGCTTGCCATAGAATGGGTGGCCCTCTAAAGATGGATGCTGAGGCTAGATGTGCTGTATCAGAAAAAGGAATAATTAAGAATGTTTCTGAAAATGAATGTACTGTATCAAACCAGATGACACAGTGGAATAGAAAGAAATGTTTCAAGTGTGGAAAAGTGGGACACTTAGAGAAGAGATGCCAGACACACACTAGTTTAATGGGTCTGGATTTAAAACAGCCCAAGGAAGGATTTCTTTTGATGGTTGATGTGCAAGGAATTACCACAAATGCATTATTAGACTCTGGGGCAGACCAGAGTATGATGTCAAAAAGGCTTTGGAAGAGGATAGAGGCTCAAGAAAGATTTGTGCCTAGAACCCCTGAAAGCCAAGTTCACATCAGATGCATTCATGGTGCTGCATCATCATATCCCACCTATAGGCTAAAGGTTAAGTGCCTAGGGAAACAAGAGGAAGTCCTATTAGCAGTGGTGCCTAGGCTACCCTTTGATTTGGTTCTAGGAAGAGACTGGCCAAGATTTAAGCAGGGTCTAGTGGAAGGACTAGGAAAAAAGGAGGGAGAAGGTTTAATGGTAGTAGCTCCCGGGCCTTTATTTGGAAGTCCTCAGACCCCAGCTAAAAAGATGGTTAAGCGTCCAGAAGACCAAGCTACCCCAAAGCAGATATTCGTCCTAAAGTACCATAAGGTCTCTGAGAAGGCCCAAGCTCCTAGGCGGGCAACCCCTCAGTCTGCTGGGTTTGACCTGTGCAGCATAGAAAATGTGATTGTACCTAGCCAAGGGAGAGCCCTGGTTGACACCGGTCTCCAAGTGGAAATACCAATTGGATGTTATGGGAGAGTAGCCCCAAGGTCCGGATTAGCCCTTAAATATTTCATCGATGTGGGTGCGGGAGTAATTGATCCCGATTACAGGGGCAATATTAAAGTTCTGTTGTTTAACTTTGGACAGAATGAGTATCATGTGAAGACAGGAGACAAAATTGCCCAATTGATTTGTGAGAGGCTGGGTTTTCCACCTGTGGAGGAGGTCACATCCCTAGAGAATTCTGAACGTGGAGCCAAAGGCTTTGGTTCTACTGATGTCAAAGGGGTTAAAAGCTTAGCTGCCACCTGTGCCCGAGAGAGGGAGGTGAGTGAAGAGGAAGATTTGGGACCCCAGGTATCTGATTGTAAAGAAAAATCAGAGCCCCAAATAGGTGAGGACCTGACAATGGTACAACAGGAAGAAATTAGGAAGTTGCTTAAGGAATTCCCAGATGTGTTGACACCCATACCTGGGGAGACCCATTTGGTGGCCCATGAAATAATAACTCCACCTGGGAAATTGGTTCGTCAAAGGCCATACCGCTTGCCTGAAGCCAAAAAACAGGAGGTAGTGGCACAAGTCCAGGAGATGTTGGACATGGGGGTAATAGAGGAGTCAAAGAGTCCCTGGAATAGCCCCATAGTCCTGGTGCCGAAGCCTGATGGATCCTTAAGATTTTGTATTGACTTCCGGCAGGTAAACGCCATATCAGTTTTTGATGCATATCCAATGCCAAGAATTGAGGAACTGCTAGACCAGCTGGGACAGGCTCAATACTTAACCACCCTTGATATGACAAAAGGATATTGGCAAATCCCGCTCACCAGGGAGTCGAAGCCGAAAACTGCGTTCAGCACCCCCGTTGGCCTTTTCCAGTTCAAGAGGATGCCTTTCGGACTGCATGGAGCAGCGGCTACCTGCCAAAGGTTAGTGGATCAGGTACTTCGACCCCACCAAAGTTATGCTTTTGCATACATGGATGATGTCATAATCCATAGTAACACCTGGGCGGAGCATTTGAAGAGGATCAGGGCAGTCTTGTGCTCTATGAAGCAAGCGGGAATCACTTTAAACCCGAAGAAGTGTGCCTTTGCAAATAGGGAGGTAAAATACCTAGGCCACCTAGTGGGAAGAGGAAAAATTAAACCTCTATTAAGCAAAATAGATAGCATCAGGAATTTTCCTCCTCCAACAACCAAGAAACAACTAAGAAGTTTCTTAGGACTTATTGGATACTACCGCCGGTTTATACCGCAATTCGCAGAGAAAAGTGCCATTTTCACGGATATGCTGCGAAAGAATTGTCCAAACCAGATAAAGTGGACACCAGAAGCTGAAAAAGCGTTTTCAGTATTAAAAGAAAAATTGTGTACAGGACCGGTACTGAAAGGAGTAGACTTCCAGAAACCCTTTCTGGTTCAAACCGATGCATCGGATGTAGGGCTAGGAGCAGTCCTATCCCAGTGCCATGATGGGGAGGAGCATCCTGTGATGTACCTGAGCAGGAAGTTGTCACTGGCTGAACAAAAGTATTCCACGATAGAAAAAGAGTGTTTGGCTATCAAGTGGTCAGTGGAGGCGTTAAGGTTTTACCTTACAGGGAGAAAGTTCCAGTTGGTCACGGACCATGCCCCACTTAAGTGGTTGCAGCAAATGAAGAACCACAATGCCAGGCTGACACGCTGGTACATGGCCTTACAGGCGTTTGATTTTCAGGTTGAACATCGTGCCGGGAAGTTACACAAGAATGCGGATGCACTTTCCCGTATTACGGACTGTAGAGAAGAAGTTTCACCAGTAAAACCAGTCCGTAATAACTTAAGCAGGGGGGTATGTGATAAGGAAGCTTATCATAGCTCAGGTAGGAGCTATAGAAAAGATGATGTGACTCTGAACAAGCAACCTGTCAGTTCTGGTAGAATTGAGAAAACAGAGTTTTCACATAAAAGACTACCAGTCCCAGAATGCACCAGGTTTCCAGCAGCCATGAGAGGGGCTGAAGTGAGGAAATATGTGTGCAATCAAGAGAGCTATGAGGTAATCCCTAAGCACTCATCTCAAAGGGCAGGGCCTGATTCAAGACAGCTGCACTGTGTTAGGGAGCAGCACACATTAGGAAAGAATAAGAATAGAGATTATTCTTCAGATAACAGCTTCAGAGAGGGTTGGAAGAACAGCTTCAGCAAAAGCAACGGCTACAAGCACCAGTATCACCTGGAGAAACAGAAGCCAAGCCAAGCAGATAGAGAAAGAAGGAAACTCTCTGGAAGGAAGAGAAGGAAGCCCATTGGAAGGTCTGGGAGATTCCAAGGCAGTACCCATACTGGGAGGTATACCAAGTGCCAGCAGAGTCCATTGGACTGGATTCAGCCAGAGGAATGGATTGGCAGAGATAGGAATCACCAGTGGCTACCTGGAAGAGAGAAGACTGCATGTGGAAGGGACTTTCAGACCAAGGCCAGAAGGTATGTGAGAGGAGATCCAGTGTCCAGGGATCAAGATTGGAAGGCTGGACATCAGAATTGGATTACATATTGGCCAGGCTTTACAGAGAGGAATTATGATAGCAGGAGAGGCTCAGGTATGAACACTGATCCAGACCCTATCTATAATAGAGAATGGCAGCAAGGGAATAAGCATTCTCATGATAGTGCCTTAATGAAAGACTCATCTGTGCCAATGTATGATATTGACCCTATGATTGTTGATGCAGGGGGAAATACAGCAGATGAAACTATTTACATGGACTGTTCTTTATCTAAATGCTATTGCTAGTTTTCTATGAGCAAACACATCAGCCATCACAAAGAAACCTAACTTTGTTCTTTATTTCCACTGCAAAACAGCTCTTAAAGCAGGATTTGGGCTCACACAGTAGCAGCCAGCCAGCTAAAGGCTTTCAGCTGGTCCATGGATAGTAATTAGGGCTGCACCTGATTGTGTGTGTGAGCAAGGGAGAATCACTGCTGAGATCAGCGTGGAAAATAAGCAGAAGTTAACCTAACCAGCATAGTTTATTCTTTTCGTTGTGCCTTTGTATTTGGTAATTATTTGCTAAGAAAACATTAGCTAATTGCCTGACAAGCTGAAGGTTGTTTTCTGGTTTACTTTGTGATTTTTGTTATCCATTTTTAAACACTGCAAGCAAGTAACCTCATTTATAGTGCTATCAAGCATACATGTGCTGGGTGAATTAAACCCCATCAATAAAAGAAGTATTTTATTGATCTTACCACTTGGTTTCACAACTCAAATTATTGTCATCAGCTGTGTTTGGGAGTGAATGAACTACAATACCCACAATACCTTGCAAGAATCATATGAATATATGCATCGTCAAGATTGTGTAAGTTCTCACCCTAGGCAGCCGTCTGACAATACTCAAACGCCTTTAATAGCGGCCAAAACTCTATACCAATATTAAGGAACAACTGGAAGAGATGGTCAAACAAGACCCAAACACACCCAACAAACCCTATACATATACCCCACCCACATTTACTCCACATCGCCCTTCAACTTACCAAAAAACCTCAACCTAAGCAACAGCACCAACAACCATTGCGATGCGCCCTCATCAACATCAGATCCATCCGCACAAAATGGCCATTGATCTCTGACCTCATAACAACGCATGACCTTGACATCCTGATGATTACAGAAACCTGGCTATCTGACTGCGACAACGTCATTCTCAACCAGATGCTACCCCCCGGCTTCTCAATCTACACGTGCCACAGAAACAACCAAAGAGGAGGTGGAGTACTCACCATCTCAAAAAGCCAGCTACAATTTCAGATGGCCAACAATATCAGCACAACCCACTTAAACATACTAACTATATCAAACAACGAACACTCAATCAACCTAGTCTATAGAGCTCCAACAACATCAGCCGATGATCTGTCAACAATAGTCGACCTGGCCTGCAACACAGAAAAACCACGAATATCTAATTGGATATTAGGAGATTTCAACCTCCCCTCCCTACATGACATGCAAATCGCAGCATTTCTGGAAGCGCTTGACAACCTTGGATACAACCAGATAGTCAGAGAGCCTACTCATGCTATGGGAAATACACTTGACCTGATCTTCGTACCACAAACTTCCACGGAAACAGACCACAATTATGCACTTTCCATAACACCAGTACCATGGTCTGACCATAGCCTTATCATATTCCAAATACCCAACTCCTTCAATACCTTTAACTCCAAGTCCACCCCCGCCAAACCAACAGCTAGGAGGTTCCACCCCTTTGATAGAGAGGAGGTACTTAAGAATATTCTCCCAATGCTACACACCTCTAAACCTGAACTGGATGACCTAATCAACACCTGGGATAACACCCTCAGAGCCAACTCTCAACCATCGAACATGTCAAGAAAGCCCAATCATCGGACACATGTAGCTTGGTATTCTAACGAGCTAAGAACATCTCTCCTCCATCTTCGCAGACTTGAGAAACGATGGAGACGATCCCGTACTACTGAAGCCTACATAGCCTACTGCTCGTACCTAAGAAAGCATCGCCAAGAAATAGCTGATAGAAGGAAACAATTCCATACAAATCTCCTAAAGCAATCGGTAAATAAACATCATGATCTCTTCAATATTGTAAAAACACTGGCAAAGGAACCAACCTCTCAACACACACAAACAATACACCCTCAAGACTATGCTAACTACTTAAAATAAAAAATGATGAAAACAATTAATAACCCCTGCACCACTGGGTCAACTAGCATATCCAAGCTGTCACAGTCATCCACATTGACCAAGTTTAACACGATATCAACTAAAGAAATTGAAAACACTATCACCTCAATCAACGCTACTACCGCATCAAACGATCCATGTCCAGCAGCCTGGATAAGAGAGCTCAGATGCGAAGTAAGCTTCTTCATACATAAAATCCTAGAACAATCATTTGCATCTGGAACCTTTCCTCAGAGCCTGAAACAAACCTCCATTAGACCATTACTGAAGAACAATAAACTGGACCCCCTAAGAGTAGAATTGTACAGGCCAATATCCAGCATCCCACTGTTAGCCAAAATAATTGAAAAAGTGGTCCAACGTCAAATACAACAACATATAGAAACTGAAGCTCCGCTCGATCCGGCACAACATGGCTTTAGGGAAGCTCATGGAGTAGAAACCCTCCTCATCACTCTATTCAATACATTAATCACTGGAATAGATAATATCCGGCAAGGATTCATCCTTATATTCATGGACATCTCGGCTGCGTTCGACTCAGTAAGTCATCAAATACTTATCGATCGCCTTAAGGAAAAAGGAATACATGGCTCCGCACTGAACTGGTGTAAATCCTACCTATCTAACCGTTGGCAACAGGTAAGGATTGACGAAAGATCATCAGACCCATTTCTGCAAGATCAAGGGGTACCGCAAGGCTCCTCTCTTTCAGCATTAATGTTTAACATTTACATGCAACCTATCTGCGACCTCATCCGTTCCTTTAAGGTTACCTGTTTAGCCTATGCAGACGACATTCTCCTATACATGCCATTCTCCATCAACCATCCTGATTTTACACTACTGATAAAATGCTTCGAATCAGTAGAAGACTGGCTCCTCACACAGAACTTAAGAATCAACCACAGTAAGACCGATGTTATGTTTATCACGAAGAACCAAAACTTCACACCCCCTACTACATTAAAGATAAAGGACAAGGAATTGACAGTAAAACCTACTATACGATACCTAGGCATCACCCTTGACCAGCGTCTCAATATGAAAACTCACATAAAAAATATAACGAAACTAATATATCACAAGATACGCACACTACGCCACTTACGACCTTTACTGGAACCCACAGACTTCAGAACCGTCTACCAAGCCTTGGTGATGCCACACCTCGATTTCGCAAATGCAATTCTATACGGTCTCCCTCAATCAACTTTAAATCCTTTCCAATTGGCGATGAATATCGCCGCCAGAGTACTTGAAGGAATATCAAAGGCAGACCACATAACTCCAATCCTGAAAAGACTCCACTGGCTACCAACCAATGCAAGAATCCAACACAAGATCATAATCACCACTTTCAAAGCCTTAAACAATCAAGCACCCTCAACCGTCACCAACCTACTACATACCCAGACCCTCAACAGAGCCATAAGATTAGCAGCAATAAATATCTTAATCGTCCCGAAACAAACAGTCAGATACACTAAGGGGGATGTTTACTAAAAACCGGAAATGTGCGCGCCACAAAATAGCGCACGGAAACGCGGCACTGAAATGCTAATAAACGCGTTTAAACGCCCCGCACACGTGCGTGTCACCCCCGCAAAGGTGCACGGCACACTAACGGGCCCCGTACAAGTGCGGGCCCGCAAATGTCCGATAGAGGCATGGAACGGCTAAAGGAGGGTGGAGGAAGGCTCCGGAGGGGCGGAGGGACGGGGTCAATGGGTGGAGAGTGGGAGGGGAGAGGCTCCCCGCACAGTATCGGGCCCGAATTTGCATGTAAAAACTACCGCGAGGGAAAGCATTTAAAGGGAAGAGAAACCATTTCCGTCCGCAATGTACAGGAAAACCGGGGAAACCAGCAAAACGTGAGCAGTGTGATACATGTGCACAGCACAAAAGTGCAAATAAAAATAGAAAATGACCACAACAGAACTATTAAAAATAGTAATTCAGCTGGGGAACAGTTATAGTGATGGGCAAATATAGAAAACACACCCAGCAAAGCTCCAGAAAAAAGAAATGAATTTTGGAAGGGTTTACGGAGCGGAGACTCTTCCAAAAAACATTTCCTTTTGTGGAGCTTTCCTGGGAGTGTTTGCTATGGTTGCCCATTAATATCACTGTTGCCCAGCGTGGTGATATTTTGTCCCCCATTTCCCGTGGTCATTTCCGGGGTTTATGTGCACGTTTGTCACCAGACAGGGTGCATATGCCCACAGTAAATTTGCGTAGAGCAGGGTTTGTGACTCTATCCTGCCAGGCTTACTACCTCCAGGAGCTGCACTGTCTATGTGGCCATAGTGTGGTGCAGCGGATAGAGTCAGTACCTCGAGGGTCAGAGTTTCAAAGCCCAGCTGGGGCACTTGCCAGCCCAGTCCCTATATTTTACCCACCACTAAACACAGATAGCGCAGACACCCCTGTATTGCAGGGGACATAAGCATGGGGAAAACACCCATATTTTACCCAACAACGCACACACACCACAACAATGGGCATTACCCACAGCCAAGTACCCCAAATGCAGTCCCGTACTGCCACATTCCAATCAGGTCACCTGCCTTTTATGGGAGAAGCTCATGCCAGCATGTTGGCGGACGAGTACATGTGGTGCAGGGGGCAGTGGCTGCTAGCGACAGAAGACAGAGGCCTAGCCATGTGCTGGCTGGCACAGTCCACAGCAACAGACAGGCCCTGCCGGATCCACAGTCATGGACTATCCAGGGAATTCAGCCAAGCTGTGGCTACACGGTGGTGCAGTGCACACAGACAGTGCATGCAAGAACAGAAGGTCACAGGTTCAAAGACCAGCCGGGGCTACCAGCAATCCTGCCCACATATTTTCCCCACAAATAAACAGTGACAGTAAGGACACACCTTTCATGAAGAGGACATATGCAATGGTAATACATCTATCTTTTACCCCACTGAGCACAGACACCATGAACAGGGGCAGAACCTACAACAGAATCCCCCAAATGCAGTCCTGGTGGGCCACACACCAGTCAGGTTCCATGCTGCCACTCATACAAATGCCTGTGCTGTATATCTATGCACCACCCCCACGGCATGTAGATGTAGCTCATGCATATTCATGAGGGACAGAAGGAAGACCCGAACAGTGTGATGCAAAACTGGGCTGGAGTGGGGAAGCGCTGCCGTAAAGCAGCAGCCAACAGGGGCAGACACACCCACACCCACACCCACAGGCCCCATTGGGTAGAACATTGGACCCTGCGTGCATCTCCCAATACCAGCACCTGCATACCTTAGCAATGTCACCCTACACCTGAGGTACACAGCTCTGAAACGTTTGCTAAGAGTACAGGCTGATAGATATCCCTACGTTACGCACATACTGCTAGTTGACCCCATCCGAACAATCTGTTTGGTGTCTGCGGTGCATGCTCCAGGCCTGGCCTCTGAAGGTGTTCACCACCCTGGGGAGTGACCCCCAGCAGTACTGCGTACCATATCCATGCCTGTGCCGTGCCCAGGACCGGTGTGGTGGCCAAGGCTAATCACCCCCTCAATAGTAGCACAATGCTGGCATAGGTGTGGGAGTGTGTGTCTGTCTATACAGTGTGTGTTGGCTGCAAACACCTTCCCCAACCCACACTGCCAGCACTACTGCCAGTATTGGCCTGCCAATGTGCATAATGAGCAGCAAGGTACCATGGGTATAGGTCAGACATGGTGGGCTGGCCAGGATGCATCTGCACAGGGCATAGGGCACTGGCTGTGACATTGTAGTGCCAGGCCACCACCTACACAGACAGGGTGACCTCTGTATGTGCTGCTGGGGGAGCACTCTCACCCTGAGTGTGCAGTGATGACAGCATGGCTAGGCACCCCATAGTGCTGTATTGTGTTTCTCTCTTGTGATATATATGGGTTTCCTGTTGGGGCCTCCTCACAGAACTCTCTGCTTGTGTGTGCTGCCACCCCAGTTTTGGGTGCATGCATTTCCATCAGGGCTAACCAGCAGACTGTTCACAGCTGGTATGTGTCTTGATGGAGTGCCTTGCAGGGTGCAGTGGCTGATGGCTTGCTGCAGGTGAATATCAGATAGTGCTGGGGTGCATCTTTGGATATCCAGGCCTGCAGTCAGTCTGATATTGTGTTATGGATGTGTGTGGAGCTGCTTGGACTGCCCTGTAGGGTGTCTGTTCCCCAGCAGGACTGGGGTTTGATGGTCCACTCTACTGCCATATGGGGGGGGGGGGGGGGGTGTAGGATGGGGATCTGTTTGCCACCCTTGGGGGGGGGGGGGTACTTTGACCACCTAGGGGTCCATGGGGGTTTCCACTAACTGAGACAGACAGAGATATCCAACATGTTTCTGCAGCACCTTCCTATCTCACAGGTTAGTACTGTTTTGGAGCTCTGTCATGGCCTCATCCAGCCATGGCTGGTGTTGTGGTCCTGGTCCTGGCCGCCACATCACACCCTCAGGGTGAGCACAGTACCCGCACAATGTGACGGTGTGTAGCTACTCTTTGCTGGTAGTCCACCCGCTCAGGACCCCCTACCAGGCCGAGGTGCTGTGTGGGTGCACATGGACAATTCCCCCTACCAGGCCGGGTAGCTGTTGGGGTGCATTCCCCATCTTGTGTGCATCTGTGGACAGCTGATTTGCATGTGCAGTGCATCATGGGTACGGGTGGCCTAACCCTATCCTGTCTACAACAGCAGACTGTCTGTGGGGTGACGTGCAGGCTCTCTGCAGCCAGCCAGGGGCTTGTTGTCAGCTATAGAGCTGTAGTCCAATGGTTACGTCACTCCCTGTACAGCCAGAGGTCATGGGTTCAAACCCACAGTGGGGCCCTTTGATAGGGCTGTCCACAGCTTTATTTTTATTTACTGTACATATGTCTATGCCGGCAAAACCACACACAGCTTACTATACCCATTAGGTGCCTCTGAGGGTGCTTTATAGGGCACCCTATAGGCCACCTTATGGTTGCCATCCATATAGGGTGCACTATACATTATCCTGTGTCGCAACATACATGGTGCCCTATAGGGGACATTCTAGGGTGCCTTGGCGGACAGTGCACTGTAACATGTGCCTTACGGGCATCCGTATGTTAACACACTGTGAGAGCGGGTTTACTAGTGGTGGGAAATAAAATATAAATGGAAGGCCTCCTACAGCACTCCTCACCATGATACATACTGCCCCAGCCAGCCTTGTTCACTGGGCACTGTGAGGGGTTGAACCCCTGGCCCCTGCACCATTGGTCAGTGTCTTAACCATTGTGCTGTGGCTCTGTTCCTGTGTTTGTGCATCCGCGCGCAGCCTTGTAGCCATCAGCGTGCCATCTTGTGGCGCACTAAATTAACAGCGCGCCGCCTTATGCCGCACAACATAGAAATGCCCCTAAAATAATGCCTCAGCCAGCTGTCTTCAATGGGCACTGTGGGGAATTGAACCCATGATCCCTGCACGAGTGGTCAGTGTCTTAACCATTGTGCTATGGCTCCGTTCCTGTTATTTACACATCAGCGCGCCACTTATCCCTCCCACTATTGGACTGCCCCCTCACAGATCAGCGCGCCGCCTTCTGCCCACCGGCTCGCCGCCTTCTGTTGCCCACATTTATCAGCGCACCGCCTTCTGCCGCCCAAACTTAACAATGCGCCGCCATCTGCCGCCCACACTAAACAGTGCGCCGCCTCATGCCGTAATAAAAATAACAGTGCGCCGCCTTCTGCCGCCCAAAATTAATATGCCTCCTAACCACTTTTGCCCATAAATGTTGGTACCTCAGCTGGTCTTTTTTGTTGAGCGCAATGGGGGTTTGAACCCCTGGCCCCTGCACCATTGGTCTTCACTGATGTATTACGACTCTGTTGTTTGGTTTTGCAGCAGCACCCCACTTAGCCTTCCCACGCGCTAATGTGGGACCCGCACATTAGCGCGACGCACACACGTATGGTCCGGTTTTTTGCTTTTTTCTGCCTGGCCCGCCCACTCCTTATATGGCACCAGCACACTAACGGGAACCCGCACAGCAACGGAGTTTAGTAAACATACCCCTAAGGAAACATCTAAAAGAGCCTTTAGCATTCATGCCCCAGTAGCATGGAATGCCCTCCCACCAGAATTGAGAGCCATAACCAGTCTAACACAATTCAGGAAAAGTCTCAAACACTACCTATTCTTAAGTTATTTTCCAGTATAAACCCTCACAAGAGAAATAGTCACGCCATGTTCAGACCTAGAGAATTTCGACTGTGATTAATGTATATAGTTTATTGTATATGATTTATATAGTTTACCTTGTTTCTTCCAAGTTCTCAAACTCCTGTTACTTGTAAAATGCACTACAGTTATCCTGTATGTATATGTTCTGTTCCATGTAAACCGCGCTGATGACAATAGTGCGGTATATAAGAAATGTTAAATAAATAAATAAATAAAATATAAAAATATGAAATACACATAAGTATCAAACTAAAAGTATACTAAAAAAGGCTGTAAAAGATAGCCTAGTGGTTAAAGCAGCGGCTTGATAATCAAAAGACTAGGATTGAATTCCCACTAGTACTCCTTATGACATTAAGCAAGTTATTTAATCTTCGATCTTTGCCTCAGAAGAAAGACCTGACAATCTACTTCTAGTCACATTGCCGAGAAAACCCAGGAGCTGCTGGATCAGTATTGACTCGAAGGCATGCTTTTTTTATTTTAAAGATACTAAAAAACCAGTGAAACCAGAAGGATGAAGTAATGCAAATAAAAAATATACAAAAACTAACCTAAAAGATGGGAGACCCACAAAATCAAAAGAATATACTTTTATTGTGGCTTTCCTTTAGTAATTGGAATCAACCAAGTGGATAACCAAAAAGATTAAAAAAAATATATACAGGATGGCCCAAAAAAAGTGAGAACATCTTGTAGCATATAAGTAATTTAAAAATTCAAAAAGACAGATGTAAATGATTGACAAATTTAAAAAAAAAGATGGTGACCGGAAAAACTATTTAAGCTTTTAATTTAAGAGAAATTCTCACCTTTTTTGGGCCACCCTGTATATATATCTCAAAATGTGCATATATAATAACCAATTAATAAAAAAAAATTACAGAAGTTAAAAATAAGAATTAAAAATTAAAAAAATATAAATTAAAAAATATAGATCAAATAACCAAGATGAAAAACCAACCAGTGACACCACAAACAACTAAAATCAAATTAGTGCATTTTCAGTAATCAAAAGTACCATTAAATCACTTAGAGAGCTCAAATCCCAGGGAGACATCTGGGTAAACTCAGGGGAGCAACATCAGTGACAAAAAGAGGCACCAACTTGTAAAAAAGAACTGCCAAATCATAAAACGACAGATCAGAGTCTTGATTAAGCCCATGGGGATGGAGAGTGTCCATGTTGAAAATTAATCTCTTTCCCAGGTGAAGTAGCATCTTGTCTACTTCCCCACCACATCAGTGGAGGGTGCACCTGCTTCAAAGCTCGAGAGTAGTAGGGAGCTGCTGGGAGATGAATTGATGTATTCAATTGCGACATTTCTTCATTTCAGCTGCTCAGTCCTTTCAAGCCTTCCTTCCCACTCCCCTCACCCCTTTCCAATTTCTGGTCTTGCCTGCTCCTAGAAGAAAGCATGCAAAGTAGTCAATTACTGAAAGGGCTCAGATGCTCCACCCATCTAGCTGGTCAGTCATTTGCTTTTTGGCTTATTATGGATGTAATTCAAGGCAACCAGTTCCTAAATAGCCCTTCCAATCGCTGTTATTTAGTCTTTTCTCACCTTCATCCAATGGCAGGAGCTGTGTCTCCTAGCCTCTGCCCACCTCTGGTCTCATCTGCAGAGGAGGTGAGGGGCAGGGCCTGCAGCCCTGCAGTGACAGTGGGTAGCTATGTCCATGCCGAGGGCTGCTATCTGGCGGAGAGATGATGGGAGAGAGGCTGTAGCCACCGCTGCACTTTATTTTGGACCCAGAATACTGTCGGAACTCCCCCGTGTGGCCAGGCAGTTGCCTAGTAGTGTGAGAGGGCTCCGATCGTCCTTTGTATAAAAAGTTAGCCCAATAGCATGTAGTTGTGTCTTAAATAGATTAGAGCCAAGATCAAAGGTTGCAGGAAATTTCTTTTATTCAAGAAATAAGATTTTCCCAACCAACTTAAATTCTTTGGCAAGAATGTTGAAGATTACAAACATAAAGTTCAGGATACTTCTCCAGTCATAAACGTAAGCCTGCTTAAACAGTCCTTGGCTTGGCTTAGTTTAAACACACCTTTTTCACAAGTAAAAATCCTTTGCAACAGCAGTCTGTTCTCCGGTACCCAGGAGGCAGTACAATACTTCCCTGTTCGTTTCACAGCTGGTATAGCATAACATTCCCTGGTCCACCAACAGGCTTTAACATTCAATAATATTTCTTCAAGATACAAGTTATACTTTTAGCTCCTCTCTGGCTTCGTTAACCATGCAGCTTTATCAGCCAAGCAGTCAATGATCAGCCTAGCTAAAAGTTATGGGCTTTTGCATAGAATGTCCTTATTAAGAACTCCTGGGGTTTTTTCTCCAGTTACTAAAACCCTGTTCAGTTCCTTATTCTTCTTTGGCACAGATAGCACATTCAATTTCCATATCTGAAACCCCACTTTCATAAAAAGTGTCTCCTAGCTCCATTTCTTCCTCACTGGGCTCTTTCAGATATTTGTTCTCCTCAGCATCTGCCTGAGGAGTCTTTACATGCTGTAAAGTTTTCAACACTTGTTCCCAATTATGCTTCTCAGAACGTGAGCTAGTGGGGGAAGGGCAAGAAAAGGTTTCCCTATTTAAAAGCTTCTTTAAGGTTTGTAAAGGGCTCACCTTGCCAGTAGTGTGTTGTCCTTCTGTAGGCCCCTTATACTGAGAAGGGCCAGACCAGGAGCTTCTGGAAAATATCTCCTCCTCAGACGAATCTTCCCCCGAGCTCTCCTCTGGCCTTCTCACCTCTCTGTTCCTGTCCTTGGTTAGCTTCCTTCGTCCCAGTGGCGCTGCCACAACTCTGCTTGTCTCAGTGCCTCTGTGTCTGCCTTCAATCTCATCCTCCTTCTCAGCTCCCGTCTGTTTCTCCTTCCATGCCCATCTCTGTGCATTCCCTTCCTGTGTCTCCTTCTGCGTCTGTGCAATCCCTTCCTGTGTCTCCTTCCACTTCTGTGCAATCCCTTCCTGTGTCTCCTTCCACTTCTGTGCAATCTGTTTGTGAGTGAAACTTCCCTGCCTAAATGTTTGGGGCTGTCCTATGGCTCTTGACTCCGCCCCCGAACCACTCCCATCTCCTCCCTCGGTCTCCATGGGAACTGGGTGTGTCTCTGGCTCTGCAGGAAATCTTTGGCTTTTATTTGGGTATTAACCCTTCCTGTGCCTGCAGTTTCTCTGGGTTTAGAAAAAAAAGACTGTCTTTCCTTTCTTTTCCTGCACTCTGAGCCTGCTTCTCCACCACATAACCCCCCCCCCCTTAAGATATTCTGGGCTGGCGTTTCTAGCTCACAGCACGGAATCCTTCTTTGGGTCTGTGGGCCTGCGGGATACCTATCTAACCTGTCCTCTCTTGCAGCCAGCCGGGCAAGTGCCACTCTTTCATGCCATGGCTGCAGTACATTAATGTGGAAGATTTGTTCCTTCCCTCTCCCAGTCCCTACGGCATAGGAGACTGGTCCTACCTGTCTGAGGACTCTATAGGGTCCTTTCCACCTGCTCTCAAATTTTGAAGTAGGTCCTGTCACAGTTACCAGTACCTTTTCACCCACCTCCAATTGACGTGGTCGGGTGTGCCGGTCGTAGTAACCTTTCTGGCGGGCTTGGCTCACCGTCATATTGTCTACTACCACTTGGGATGCCCGCTCTAGACGTCCCTTTAAATCCCTTAGAAATTTTGGTACTTCTATCTCCTCTAGCTGGGGTTCAACCCACTGCTCTCTTAAGATATCCAGTACCCCTCTGGGAGCTCTCCCGTACATCAGTTCATATGGAGAGACACCCATTGAAGTCTGCCGGCGCTCCCTACAGGCATATAAGGTGAATGGTAACATTATATCCCATTCCGCCATATTGCCTTCCAGACTTCTTCTCAACATTCGTTTAAGGGTCTGGTTCTGTCTTTCTACAAGGCCGTTAGTTTGCGGGTGATAGGCAGCAGTTTTTATGTGTCTGATGCCAAAGGCATCCCAGACTTGGGCAAGATAATGTGAGAGAAAGTTACTGCCTCTGTCAGTCAAAACTTCTCTCGGAAAACCAACTTCGCAAAAGAGCTTTATGATCTCCGTGGCCATGGTTCGGGCTGACACATTGCGTAGGGGAATGGCCCACGGAAAGCGCGTCGCCTGATCCACAATGATTAGTATATATCGATATCCCCTAGGGATCTTGGTTAGGGGCCCCACTATGTCCATAGCCAACTTGTCCACGGGCTTTGTTATCAGGGGCAAGGGAATTAATGGCACCTTTTTTGGATGAACCATGGTGACCTTCTGGCACGCTGGGCAAGCTTCACAAAACTTTGCAGTCTCTTTGAATACACCCGGCCAATAGAAGCGGGCCATGATTTGATCTAAGGTGCTATGGAAACCCTTATGCCCCCCCACCGGGTGGTCATGGGCTAACCTTAGGATCAAATTTTTAAAAGTAGTAGGGACTACTAATTGCTTCCTTATGGTTCCTAAATGAGGGTCTAAACTTTCGCGGTAAAGTATTTCCCTGTCTAGCACAAATCGTGGCAATGTCTCCAAGCCCGTGTTGGCATATTCAAACGCTCGCCTTAGGGCAGGATCCTCCCTTTGCTCATTAGGGAAAGAAGGGAACTTTCCTACCAGCTCCGCAGGAGCCCAAGGCAACCCCTCTCCATTGGCTAAATCTGCCCGATTCTGAGCCCTGGCCTGCCTTCCACGGCGTTTATCTGCCTTACTTTTTCTTTTCCTTTCCCTAGAGGGTGTTATTAACTCTTCACGTGTGGGCAAACTACACATAGGATCTCCACTCGAGTCCTCTTCTTCCTCCCTAGCCTTGGTTTTGGCCCTCGTAGACCCTAACCCAGTCTTGGTCTCCAAACCCTTGGCTAGCCCACGTTTAAATTGTGGCCAGTCTCTCCCTAAAACTATTGAATGTGGAAGGTTTGGGACTATGGCTACAGTGATGTTTTTCTTCAAGCCTAGGCCTTTCACCTTTACCTTCTGTAAGGGGTAGGCTGACGCTGCACCATGCACACATCTAATTCCTATGTTCCCCTCTGAGTGTTTTCCTGTGTGACCTCCCCTGGCTTGTATCTCTGCCCACAGCTGTTGAGAAACCATCGACTGGTTGGCGCCTGAATCTAAGAGCGCCTCTACTGGGATGTCCTCCACCTCCACTGACAGCAAAAATCCCTCTCCTCTTTCCTTGGATGGGTTAGTCATTAATACTGTCTTGGCATGACAATCTTTTCTGAGATGGCCCTTAGTTCCACAACCATAACATTTTCGTTGCTCATACCCTGACCTTCCTAGGGATTTTCCTCAGGTAACCTCTCCTAGCATGGTCCTGCTCATTCTTTCCGGTTCCCTTACAGTTGCTTGGCTCAACCCTGCACCCTTCATTTGGCCTACCACTCGAGCGTCTAAGAACCGCTCTGCCAAAGAAGTTGCATCTTTTGTGCTTTTGCAATCCTGTAAAACCAGGAAAGATCGCATTTCCTGTGGCACAGCCTCTATAAACTGTTCTAAAGCAATCACATCCAAAATGGTGTCAACTGTTTTCCCTTCAGGCAACAACCACTTATACATTAATGCTTTGAGGCGCTGACTCAAAGCACGAGGCATCTCATCTGGCCTCAGTTTACAAGCCCGAAAAAGACGGAGGTAGACCATTGGAGTCAATCCTAATCAGTCTCTCATGGCCTTTTTTACCTCGTCGTAAGTGGAGGCAAGCTCAGCGGGCACGGCCCTATAAGCTGCGAGAGCTTCCCCTGTAAGGGAGGCTGCTATACGTATGGCCCATTGCTCTTCTGGCCATCCACTTAGGACTGCCACACGTTCGAATACCTCGAAATAATCGTCAACATCATCCTCTTGGGTCAAAGGCCCAAAGGAAAAAGTTCCTTTACCCCCATGTCCCAGTCCTGGCAAAGTTCCTAAGGAACCAGACACTGTCCTTAGCTCCTCCGACGTCTTCTTCTGTTCCCCCATCCATGCAGTCATCATGTCCAGGAGCGGCTGTTGTTGTTCCCTCATCATGGCAGCCATCCGTTCTTGAGACTTCACAGCGATCTCCTGCTGTTGCCGGAAGCAGTCTGCCATCCAGTTGAGGAGTTCTGCTCGCTCCATCCTGTGATGCTGGAATGAAAACAGAAAGAAAAAGACACACCAAGTGCGGCCCTTATAGACACAGCACCCCCTCTCCTCCTACTGCAGAACCTCCCCTCCTTGCAGCAATCCTGGATCAACCCCTCTAAATATGGGATTACCTGCTGCAAGTGGTGAATCAGGCCTCTCAGCACCGCCGGTACCAGCTGGGCTCTCCAACTCCGGTCCGTTCTGCTGAGTCTCCGGTTCAGGTTTTCTCTGCAGGGCTTTGAGGAAGGCTTTGAGGATGTCTTCTCCGACCACCTTGTAAATCCTGATGCTGTTGTAGCTTCGGTTGGTAGGTTTTTCTCTTATCCTGCCAACTATGCCACCTGTCGGAGCTCCCCCGTGTGGTCAGGCAGTTGCCTAGTAGTGTGAGAGGGCTCCGATCGTCCTTTGTATAAAAAGTTAGCCCAATAACATGTAGTTGTGTCTTATAGATTAGAGCCAAGATCAAAGGTCGCAGGAAATTTCTTTTATTCAAGAAATAAGATTTTCCCAACCAACTTAAATTCTTTGTCAAGAATGTTGAAGACTACAAAACATAAAGTTCAGGATACTTCTCCAGTCATAAACGTAAGCCTGCTTAAACAGTCCTTGGCTTGGCTTAGTTTAAACACACCTTTTTCACAAGTAAAAATCCTTTGCAACAGCAGTCTGTTCTCCGGTCCCCAGGAGGCAGTACAATACTTCCCTGTTCGTTTCACAGCTGGTATAGCATAACATTCCCTGGTCCACCAACAGGCTTTAAAATTCAATAATATTTCTTCAAGATACAAGTTATACTTTTAGCTCCTCTCTGGCTTCGTTAACCATGCAGCTTTATCAGCCAAGCAGTCATTGATCAGCCTAGCTAAAAGTTATGGGCTTTTGCATAGAATGTCCTTATTAAGAACTCCTGGGTTTTTTTCTCCAGTTACTAAAACCCTGTTCAGTTCCTTATTCTTCTTTGGCACAGATAGCACATTCAATTTCCATATCTGAAACCCCACTTTCATAAAAAGTGTCTCCTAGTTCCATTTCTTCCTCACTGGGCTCTTTCAGATATTTGTTCTCCTCAGCATCTGCCTGAGGAGCCTTTACACGCTGTAAAGTTTTCAATACTTGTTCCCAATTATGCTTCTCAGAATGTGAGCTAGTGGGGGAAGGGCAGGAAAAGGTTTCCCTATTTAAAAGCTTCTTTAAGGTTTGTAAAGGGCTCACCTTGCCAGTAGTGTGTTGTCCTCCTGAAGGCCCCTTATACTGAGAAGGGCCAGACCAGGAGCTTCTGGAAAATATCTCCTCCTCAGACGAATCTTCCCCCGAGCTCTCCTCTGGCCTTCTCACCTCTCTGTTCCTGTCCTTGGTTAGCTTCCTTCGTCCCAGTGGCGCTGCCACAACTCTGCTTGTCTCAGTGCCTCTGTGCCTGCCTTCAATCTCATCCTCCTTCTCAGCCCCCGTCTGTTTCTCCTTCCATGCCCATCTCTGTGCAATCCCTTCCTGTGTCTCCTTCCACTTCTGTGCAATCCCTTCCTGTGTCTCCTTCCACTTCTGTGCAATCCGTTTGTGAGTGAAACTTCCCTGCCTAAATGTTTGGGGCTGTCCTATGGCTCTTGACTCCGCCCCCGAACCACTCCCATCTCCTCCCTCGGTCTCCATGGGAACTGGGTGTGTCTCTGGCTCTGCACTCCTCTGCAGGAAATCTTTGGCTTTACTTTGGGTATTAACCCTTCCTGTGCCTGCAGTTTCTTTGGGTTTAGAAAAAAAAGACTGTCTTTCCTTTCTTTTCCTGCACTCTGAGCCTGCTTCTCCACCACAATACACTGCAGGTAAACTTGACCAGTGCCAGGAGTCCCCTGGGCCATGTCAAGTTTCTGAAGATGGGAAGGGCTGAGAGAGTGAAGCTTCAGCTGACAAGCATGTGGCATTGTGAAGCAGAAGGCATTGGGTGACCAAGTCAGTCCCCAAGTTGATCTGCTCCTCTTTCTCACTGCTCATATGGGTCAGATATACTGAAGCACTATCCTCAGTTTGGCCCTGATTTGTGCATGCACCTCATCTTCCTATTGGCTCTGAGTAAGCAGAACTGAATACTGAATGTACTAAAAAATAGAGACTAACAGGGAAAAGGAGAGGATGCTGAAAGAGACAGGGAGTAATGTGTCAGGGAAGAATGAAGGCGTCAGCCTTGGAAGTTAATCTTGAAGGGAGGGAGGGAGTGGGGGGAGGAGACTGTATGAATGAGGCTGGGAAGCAGTGAGAGAATAGGATGAACTGGTGGGGGTGTGGGAGAGTGGAGGAGTAAGCGAATCTGGAAATATTGAATGGATGAAGCTGAGGTAAAGAGAGAAGGAATGAGCTGGAGGGATGAAGAATGGTTGAATCCAGGGGAGGTGAGCTTGAGGGCTGAGCAAGGTTGAGAGAGAAGTAATGAGTCTGGAGAGGTGAACCAGGGAGGTAGAGAGGAGAGACAGAGAATGAACTTGGAAAGCTTGAAAATAAGGGGATGAACCTGAGGGAGTGAACCTGGGTGATGGTGAGAGAAGTGATAAGTCAAGGGTGAATGGATGAGTGAATCTGGGGATGGGTGAGCCTGTGGTGGCAGGGTAAGAAAGAGAGAGGGTGATCCTGAGGAGGAGAGAGGGAGGGGATGAGTCTGAGGGAATATGAGGAAAGAGAAGAGAAGATATATTCACAGACTGGATGGAAAAGAAGGTTATATGAGAGAAGGGAGAGAAGAAGAGTGAGAGTAGACAGACAAGAAAAGTAGAAAGAAGGGGAGAGAATGAGGTGATTTGCACATTTCATCAAGCCCATCACTATTCCTGCAGAGACAAATTCATCCATCGCTCACCTAAATCAACTCATGCAGTCACACCCCCATCCCCCCTCACTCATATATACATGCACATACATATCCCAACTGTATATTTGCAGATTCCCCTGTCTACCTACTGAAACATGCCATACTTAATAACTCAACCACTCAAGCTATCAACCATCCACACACTTGTAAACATTCCCACTCAAACATACTACACCCATTACCTCCCCACACAGTCACCCCTCCCTCTCCCCCCCCCCACACTTAAATCCACTTGATCACATACACTTGCACACAGAAGTCTCAATTATAAATTTAAAGACATTCTCTTACCTCACCCCCTTTCCATTCCTTATTCTCCACCTCAAAAAGCTTAGTGGTTGTGTTGCAGCAATAATTTGAGAAGCTGAATCTATATGTGTTTTCAAGTCCGTGTGCCTCAAACATAATGGGGATCATTTTGGAAACCGCATTCGTGCTTTGGATGTTCAAAAATAGGCAGAGAGGTGTCCAAAGCACAGAGACATCTCCAGAGCCATTTTAGAAGCAGGTTTGTGGATGTTCCCAGTGTGGGGCCATATATGTCTGAATGAAGGAGTGGTGGAGGCATGGCTGGGGCATTCCCAAGAACCTGGACATCCCTATCTGATCTCAGATACGTCCCCAGATGCCCAGTGTCAGTGTGAATTTAGACCTGCTCCAGGCACTTGAAAAGTGCTTGTTTTGGCTGAAAAACATCCAGAGTGTAGAGGAGAAAGAATGCCATCATTCCTAGTACTCCATACAATTTCAATGATGCAGCAGTGGGATTTGAACCCTAGCGTCCTTGTTCCTAGCCCATGATACTAACCATTAGGCTATTTCTAGACATTTATGTTCTGAAATGCTATTCTGGGGATGTCTGTATACAGTAGACACCCCTGCAGCCATCCATATCGGACATGTCCATGTTTGTGAAATCATGTCTGCACCTGGATGTTCTGGCTTAGATGTCTCACATTGCACTTGGACATCCTTTCTAAAATTGCCCTCAATGAGTACATTAGATAGTTAATCTAAAAAAAAATAAAGATTTGAATATTTATGTTACTGAATATATATAAAATGTGGAGTGTGATTCCATAATGTGAACTTCTGGCCCACGGACACGTCTAAATGAAAAACATAGAAACATAGAAACATGATGACAGAAAAAGACCACAAGGCCCATCTAGTCTGTCCTTCCATAACAACAACTACAACAGTCCACTTTTTACCTTTAGAGATCCTCTGTGTTGGTCCCATGCTTTTTTGAATTCAGTTACTGTCCTCATCTCTACCACCTCCACTGGGAGACTATTCCACGGATCCACTACTCTTTCCGTAAAGAAATATTTCCGCATATCACTCCTGAATCTATCTCCCTTCACCCTCATCCCATGTCTCCTCGTAGCAGAACTTGCTTTCAATTGAAAGAGGCTCTCTCCCTGAACATTTATGCCACGGAGGTATTTAAACATCTCAATCATATCACTTCTATCCCGCCTTTCCTCTAAGGTGTACATATTAAGATCCTTAAGTCTGTCCTCATATGTTTTATAATGAAGCCCATTAATCATTTTAGTAGCAACCCTCTGCACCGACTCCATCCTGTTCACATCCTTTTGAAGGTGCGGTCTCCAGAATTGCACACCATACTCCAAATGAGGTCGCACCAAAGACTTATACAGAGGCATTATCACCTCCTTTTTTCTGCTAGCCATTCCTCTCCGTATGCACCCAAGCATCCTTCTAGCTTTTGCCGTCGCCTTTTCTACCTGTTTAGCTACTTTAAGATCATCAGACACAACCACACCTAGGTCCCGCTCTTCTTTAGTGGACAAAAGTACTTCACCTCCTATACTGTATTGCTCCCTTGGATTGCTGCAGCCCAAATGCATGACCTTACATTTTTTAACATTAAATCCCAGCTGCCTAATTCTAGACCATTCTTCAAGCTTAGCTAGATCCCTCCTCATGTTATCTACACCTTCCTGGGTGTCTACTCTATTGCAGATTTTGGTATCATCCGCAAAGAGGCAAACCTTACCCGACAGCCCTTCCGCTATATCACTAACAAAGATGTTAAAAAGAATCGGACCAAGGACAGATCCCTGGGGCACACCACTGGTAACATCCTTCTCCTCAGAGTGAGCTCCATTTACTTGTACTCTTTGTCGCCTCCCACCCAACCAATTTCTAACCCAAGCAGTAACTTTAGGGTCTATCCCTAGGGTGCTCAGTTTGTTTATAAGTCGCCTGTGAGGAACAGTGTCAAAGGCTTTACTGAAATCTAAATACACCACATCTAGAGCTCTCCCTCTGTCCAACTCCCTGGTCACCCAGTCAAAGAAATCAATCAGATTTGTCTGACAAGACCTGCCTCTGGTGAATCCATGCTGCCTCGGATCCTGTAATCCGCCGGACTCCAGAAACCTCACTATTTTCTCTTTCAGCAGCGTTTCCAATAATTTACTCACCACCGAAGTTAAACTAACCGGCCTGTAGTTTTCAACCACATCCTTACTTCCGCTTTTGTGTAAAGGCACCACATGAGCCTCTCTCCAGTCCTTTGGCACCACTCCCGACTCCAACGAGGCATTGAAAAGGTCAGTTAGTGGAGTTGCTAGAACGTCCCCAAGTTCCCTCAGTATTCTAGGGTGTATCCCATCCGGTCCCATCGCTTTGTCTACTTTAAGTTGAGCTAGTTTCTCACGAACACAGTCTTCTGAAAATTGTTCAAGATGTCCCTCGCTTCTGTTCTTATTTGTGGTGTTTTCTGAGGTCCTGCTCCTGGTTCTTCATCTGTGAACACAGAACAAAAATATTTGTTAAGCAATTCCGCTTTATCCTTATCAGCTTCTACATATTCGCTCCCTGCACCCTTGAGTCTGACAATACCACTTTTGCCCTTCCTCTTCTCACTAATATATCTGAAAAATGTCTTATCCCCCCATTTTATTGCATTGGCTATTTCCTCCTCCTTTTGAATCTTTGCCTTCTTGACTACTTTGCTAGCTTCTCTAAGTTTTTCCAAATACAGATGCCTGTCTTCCTCTCTCTGTGATCTCTTGTATTTCATGAAGGCCTCCCTCTTTTTCTTCACTTTTTCAGCTACTTCCTTCGAAAACCATAGCGGTCTCCTGTTCCTTTTGCCTTTATTTACCATTTTAACAAAAAGGTTGGTTGCCTTTAAAATACCCCCTTTCAGTTTTGCCCACTGTTTTTCTACATCCCCCAGCTGTTCCCATCCCACTAAGGACTCCCTGAGGTATTGGCCCATCTTCGCAAAGTTAGTCTTCCTAAAGTCTAAGATCTTCACCTTGGAATGGATTCTAACAGCCCTAGTCCTAATACTGAACAACACCATCTGGTGATCACTGGATGCAAAATGATCTCCCACTACAACATCAGAAACACTTTCACCATTGGTAAGCACCAAGTCCAGTATGGCCCCTTCACATGTGGGGTCTGTTACCAATTGCCTGAATAGTTCTCCATGTAGAGAATCCAGGATCTCCTTACTTCTAGATGATACTGCAGCAGGAATGTGCCAATCAACATCTGGCATATTGAAATCTCCTAGCAGTAGAACTTCCCCTTTCCTAGCAATGCTGCGTATGTCTTCAATTAACTCTCTGTCCACCTCTTCCTCTTGTGAGGGAGGTCTGTATATCACACCAATGCAAATAGATTTCTCTTTCCCTCTTTCTAGTTTAACCCACAATGCCTCCTCTCTCCCTTTTAAGCTCTGTAATTCCAAAGCTTTAATAGTAGTTTTTACATATAGTGCCACTCCTCCTCTCCTTCTTCATACCCTGTCCTTTCTGAATAAAGTATAGCCAGGTATAGTTACATCCCAGTCATGGTTTTCTGTGAACCATGTTTCTGTAACTGCCACTAAATCCAAGTCAGCCACTCCCACCAAAGCTTCAATTTCAGGGATCTTATTTCCCATGCTACGGGCATTAATACACACTGCTTTCCATATGTTACCCCTGTTACCCATTTCCATAAAGGTATTTAATGTATCACCTACCTGGGGGCTTTCACTTACCTGGGGGCTTTCTTCAACCATCCCCAACGAATCTAGTTTAAAGCCCTCTTCAGTAGATTAGCCAGTCTACTACCAAAGATGCGTTGACCTTTCTTGGACAGATGGATGCCATCTCTGCTCTGCAACCCTTTGAACAGCATCCCATGGTCTAGGAAACCAAAACGCTCTCGAAGACACCATCCACGCAGCCATGCATTCATCTCCAGGATGCGAGCCTCTCTGCCTTGGCCTTTACCCTCAACAGGAGGATTGAAGAGAACACCACCTGTGCACCTACCTGCTTCACCCTCTGTCCCAGAGCCATGAAGTCACTTTTGATACATTCCGAGGTATACCTGGCAGTATCATTTGTTCCAACATGGATTAGCAACATTGGGTAATAGTCAGTGGGCTTGATGAGTCTCGGCAAACTCTCCGTAACATCTTGGATCTTGGCACCAGGCAGACAGCATACCTCTCTGGACATCAAGTCTGGTCGGCAGATGGACGCCTCAGTACCCCTCAGAAGAGAGTCTCCAACCACCACTACCCTTCGTTTCCTTCTGGTCACTGATTCCGCAACTATGGGGTACTTGAACTCTGGTTCTTCCCTTTCCAGGGATGCTTTCACGTCCTCCACTTCCAGGGCTGCATAATGGTTCTTCAATTCAAGGGCTGGAGAAGTTGGATTGGTGATTTTGCAGGCTCTGGTGACTTTTGTCCAACCATCAACATTCTGTTGGCACCCATCTTCTCCTCTGCTGGAGAGCCTGGTTGCTGCAAGAAGCATCTCATCAATGTACTTCTCACTGTCTTGAATGCTCCTCAGCCTCGCCACCTCCTCTCTGAGTTCCTCCACTTGTTTCCTCAGAGCTTCAGCATGCAGGCACCCTGCACATGGAACCGGTTCTTCAACTGGCATTAGGACCTCTGTCTGGACCGAGGCAGAAGCTGTAACGGGGGCAACAGATTTAGCAATACGATTTTTCCCAGCCATTGTTCTGTTTGTGGAGCTTAGGTATCTGTTAAAGCAAAAGAGAGAGATCTATCAAGTACCAACTGGTTTCGCAGCTGTCCTTTCAGAGAAAAAGCAGTTAAATCTCTTTAATTATATTCAAAATGTGCTGGTCCAATTCACTGTGATTTGTTAAAGGGGGAGGTGCCCTATAAAGCAAGACTGCTCACTAGGGGTGGGTGGGAGTCGGGGTGGGTAGGGAGGGAACTAACACCTGATTAGGTGTTAGCAGTTTCTGAACCTGAGGAGGTTACAGAGTTCAGCAACCTACTGTGCTCAAGTAAAGTTCCCCTAAAACAGCAAAAATGAAAGTAACCTTGCTTTAAAAAATATACACAAAACCCTTTTAAGAGCTCCCAGTCAGAGAGCTAGCAATGTAATAAAAAAACCAAACAAAGAAACCCTCAAATCCTTACTTACTGTTTGATGTGTGGAGCCCTGGTTAGGAGCCCTGGTTAGGAGCTCCATTTGACCCTAATTCTGCATGCACGGGTCTAGATATGCCTCTGGGTCCAAAATCAGATATAGAGACGCAGGGCCGTACTGAGGGAAGATCGCGCCCTGTGCGACTTGCACATCGGGCACGCTCCCACCCCGCCCCATGGCGGGAGAGAAGAGGCGCGCCCGATGTGCAAGTTGCTGGCGTGCTAAGTAGATCTGTCCCTCCCTGCTCTTGCAGGAAGGGAAAGATCTGTTTAGCATGCCGGCGAGAAGGTTTAAGAGGCACATTTTAGCTGTCCTGTCATTTTGCCTGCCGCTGCTGAGAGAAGAAAAAGTAGCAGCAGCAGGCAACGGAAGACAGCTAAAATGCGCTCCTTAAGCCTTTGCGCCCTGTGTGGCGGCACTGCTCGCACAGGGCTAGGTACGGGTCTGCAGAGACGTGTTCAGTGCGGCATGCCCAAACCCCAGACACAGGTATATGTAGCAAGCAACATGGATGTCCCTACCCTTGGCGAATTCCGAAAAGAAATATGGCTTTGCTGCTGCTCATCTAGTGTTTAGTAATGTGTCTTAACCATACAACCTCCCCCCCCCACCTCTGCATTGCACTGTTTACAACTGCATCTTGTGGTCTTCCAGACTGCAGACACACCAGTTCACAACATCTTTGTCACAGCCATTCATCTCTATGGGATGTACTGCAGAACAGAATAGAAACGTTTCTAAGTCCTGGCCTTATTCCGTGTTTTTGCTGGTATAATGTGGACTTCTACGGGAAATGCACAGAATGTACACGGGCCTTTCCTGAATATACATTGCACGTCCCCACTGCTGATCACACCCCCCTTCCGCCTCTTCCCGTTTATGTTCTGAGATCCCCGTGCTAGTGCAATGTATGTGCAGGGCCACAGGTGTATCAGAATATGGTCACAAATGTTTTCACTAGAAAAACGTCTATGCCACATATCCAAGGACTTATTCCTGTTCTGGAATAACCCCCGTAGTGAATGTTCTGATTATTATGTTCTTTAATTAATAATTTGCTTTGTTTGCCATCTGGGGTCATGTGAATTTTCAACATCTAAAATGGGGTCACGTTGGAAAAATGTTTGGGAAGCACTGAACTAAGAGCTAGCTTACTGCCAGTTGCTCACAACTGCTTCCAGCCAGGGAAAATGAAGCCATTGTCATCATGGACAGGTGGCATTCATCCAACCAGTGTATTTTTGTGGAGAGCTGGTAGGGTTGTTGTTGTTAAGTGCCGTTGAGTCGGAGTCGACTCATGGCGACCCTCTGGATAGTTATCCTAAGGCAGCTCATTGTTGACAGACTGGTACCCGTAGCTGCTGTTATTGTCTCGATCCATCTCATTGCTGGCCTTCCTCTTTTGCGTTGACCTTCTATCTTGCCAAGCATGATGTCTTTCTCTAATGATCTCTCTCTTCGTATGATGTGTCCAAAGTATGAAAGTCGAAGTCTTGTCATCTGAGCTTCTAAAGAAAGCTTAGGTTTGATCTCCTCTAGTACCGACTGGTTTGTTCTTCGGGCAGTCCATGCTCGTATACACAGTATTCGCCGCCAGCACCATAATTCAAAGGCATCAATTTTCTTCCTGTCTATCTTTTTCACTGTCCAGCTTTCACATCTATATGATGTTATTGAAAATACCATGGCTTGAACAAGTTGAATCTTTGTATGGAGAGAGACATCTCTGCTCTTGAGAATCTTATCTAGGTCTTTCATAGCCATTCTGCCAAGGGCAATGCGTCATCTGTGAAGAAAACTCCGTGATCTGGCCACAATACCACGGCTCTTTTTGGTCTCTGGTCCTCAAACAGTGAGAAACAGGCAGAGAGTAATACAGAACACAATCACACACACAAGTGCTACTTTCTTTGAGCTCAGAGGGAGACAATAAACGGTCTATGGACATGCATAGTTCCACGCTTATTGAATTCAAATTCTTCCTCCTAAAAAGCTTCTTTCATTAAAGAAAAAGGGGAAGTAACAGTCATTTATTATAAACGTGAAATAACACAAGGTGTCGCCAAAGTTCTTTTTACAGAGTAAGATCTGATTACAGTGTATTAGATGAAATTCACTTGATTATGACAAAATTATTTATAATTGCAAAAGTTGCAAAAATTATGTTTTGTCAGCAGTGACTGTACTATGAACTATAGTTGCACAGTTCATAGCCTATGTTTACTCTTTATGCTTGCGTTAACAATGTTCCAGACTATTTTAAAAACGGTTACACAGAACTCATGATCATGACATCCTATTCTATTAAGAGGAAGTAGGTGAAAAGCTAAACTTCTAAACACATTCTGTATTAAGAAATTCATCCATCTTCAATTACATATTGGGGATTCTGGTATCCCTTCATCTGTCCATTTCTACAGTCCTCCCTGTGATTCTATAAAGAATCATTACAAAAGAGTGGTAGCTGAAACATGTCCAATTCCAGAATAAATCTTCTACAGTAGGCTTAATTTTGCAGATGTCCCTTCAAAGTCCTAGGCACATCTGGTCCATAGGTGAGCTCCATCTTGTTCGTTGGAAGAAATCGTTATACAAAATCATGTGACATTGTTTACCTTTGCTTAGCCTCAATAAAAAATGTGTACAGAGAGCAAGACTTTACCAATTATTCTTGTAAGCACTACCTCATCCAGCAGTGGCCAACTGCTTCTCATAGATCTATCAATAATTCAGAGATTAGTCCCTCAGATCATGACACCAGTCATCATGCCAGATTCTTCAGCAGCATCCTTTCTCACCATGGGCTGGGCCATGCACATCTTAGATCAATCTTTTTCAGTGACCGTCCACCCAGGCTTCACTGCTGCGCATACATGAGTAGTTCCGCTGGAATCACTGATCTTTATCAGGAGTCTCCATATTCAGTAGCATTTCATTCAGTCGTTTTCCTCTTCGGCCCATAGGATTCAGTGCATACAATATATAATTTGTAAAAACCCAACTCTCCACTACAGCATCTCTCTTGATGCCACACAATTGCAAACAAGCACAATTATTCATCCCTAATGACAGTCTTAAATTGTTGAACAGAATTATATTATCTATTGTTAATTACAATACATCTATAGCTAGCACTAAACTATTACATAGCTAGCCTGTAACATACTTATTATTTTCATCTACATTCCTAAACTTATTCTGTCTACTTGCCAAATCAAATGTTAGCATGTGGCCTGATAGACACATTGCTTTTTCCTGTCAGGAACACAATTGTACATATTCATATCACTAATTATATTTGTGATGTACCCTCCAGTTATAGCAATATACAAGATATAGTCAATCTGGTTATTCAAGGGATAACAACATTAAAACATAACTAGCAGTTTATGACAAATTAAACTCATTTCAATTGTTTGTAGTTATTAGGAAGGCTGTCTTATCTTAGGTGATGGTTCAACTCACATTACTTTAAACATCATTAGTAATATACCCTTTTCCTTTTTATGTTTTTTTTAATACTACTTTCCCCACTAATCACAGCAGTTCACATTGCAACTAAAACTTGGTACAGCACATTAAACAGGAACACTGATAACTTGGACTTTTTCTTTGTAAGGCAAGAAGGGGTTAAGTGACTTGTCCAAGGTCACAAGGAGTGCTAGTACTCTAGTCATTAGACTACTTCTCCATTCCATTCTAATTCGCATAGACATCTAAGCTCACAAAGGAAGGAACATTTATATAAGGGTGTGTACATTCATAAACTATAAAACCTTTTTAACATCAAATTTGAACCAACTAGAAAGTCAATTACCACTTCTTAATAGCTTAACAGTTCTATCTTTGTTACACTATCTTCAGAACAAAACAGCATAGTAGTATCAGCACATAGAGCTCCTCATGAAAGAAGCCTGAGACAAAATCAGTATTGATGATCAAATGAGCAGATAAGAGCTCTAGAAAGAGCGAACACTCCAGCTAGTTGAGCATTAGCAAATAACAAGCAGCCAACTCTGCACAGAATCAACTCTTATAATTGCATCAATTTTCCTCATTCATTGCGCAAAGCAGAACCATCAGTACAGAGTGAGGTCAAACAGTAACAAAAAAAGAGCTGGAAGAAAGCTGGATTTTCCAAGTGTAAAAGATACGAAAACTGAATGAGAGGCATATTATAGTACTAGAAAATCAGTAATTTGGTTTGCAAAGACTACTGCTGCCAGAAAACTGAAAACATGGAGGCATTCCTGCTACAACAGGGCAACAAAATATCTGAAAAATAGCCCAGTGGCTTAAGTCCAGTGGGAAATCTCTGAGTGAGAACACAAACATTAGCAATAGAAGAGGTAGGCATATTAAATCTAACTCAGTGATACTAATTTAAAACTATTCCACTAGCAGCAAGGCATTTGCTTCACACTTGCAATTAATAACATCAGTTCTGCAGAGGTCTTTCCATAATAACTAAAACATATACGACATGAGAATTTAAGATCACTCCTCCAATCGACTCCTGCAGATTAGTTTAAAAGAGACTAGGAAAAACATCAGCATTTTTTCTTCAGACATTGTTACTCATACAATATCATAGTTGTAATTTTCAACTAGTCCACTATCACAAAAGAAAAATAAAACATTATACATATATTCACCATACTGTTTTAATTACTTAATTCACTTGTTTGAATGTAGTTGCATCATTCACTTTTTCCCTTTAAGTAAACAAACTTGCTTGACTTAACTTGACAAGCAATTCAATTTTTTTCCAGTTAAGTTACTAACTTCTCTTTCATTTAAAATACTTAATTTTTAAACCTTTATCACATCACACAATTTATCAAATATCTAAATATATCAAAGCATGGAAGATCTTCCCATTCATTCACATCAATTATAACTAGAAATACAAGTTGGAGAATATATCATCAATCATTTTTTTCCCAAAGCATCCAGAGACATAAGAAGCATATAGGAGTAATGTTTCTAATAATATTTTCAGCATTTGCATTATTACACATAGAATGGAATCAGTAGATAAATTATCATAACCCAAAATAAGTTCAGATCCAGACCTAGAAAACAAAACTTATTTACTATACATACACAAATAAGAGAAATGGTTAATTACATTTGGAGTTTTTTTTTTAACTTCCCCAATAAGGCTTACGGTTAGTCTAACAAAAGAAAATCTTACCACGGTTGCTCAAGACTTTCTTCCTGCTAATATTGCAGTCATGCCAAGCTGTTATCTTGCTGGAAACCTCTAAATTATTCCCTGTAAGTTTCAGTTCCTTTTTATATTTACACTATCCATCCTAAACACTTGATTTTAAATTTTTCAGACACAGAGTCAGTGACTGGTATGAGATTTGCTTCAAAAGCCATTTCATACTGTAACTAACAGTTTGTCCTACTGAAATTTTCCACCAAGGAGGAACGGCAAACTGTGGTTACTGGCAGTCATCGAATGTTAACATAAGGGCGCTTCACCAAACTTGCACCTCATTTCATAATTAGGGCTTCCTTTCTCTGCCATATATCACGAGCCTTCTCGCTCCACTTATCTAACTGAGATCTCTAATTAACCTTACCGGCTTTACATTACAATCACAATATACACACAGATATCTGTCAATTCCTTAGTATACTCACTCATGACAACCACTGCCTGTGTCCTTGAGACTTGTCTGCTGTTTCCAACTGCTGAAGAAACACAGAGATCCGAGAACGGCACCAACTGAAGAAAACTCCGTGATCTGGCCACAATACCACGGCTCTTTTTGGTCTCTGGTCCTCAAACAGTGAGAAACAGGCAGAGAGTAATACAAAACACAATCACACACACAAGTGCTACTTTCTTTGAGCTCAGAGGGAAGACAGTAAACGGTCTATGGACATACATAGTTCCATGCTTATTGAATTCAAATTCTTCCTCCTAAAAAGCTCCTTTTATTAAAGAAAAAGGGGAAGTAACAGTCATTTATTATAAACGTGACATAACACAAGGTGTCGCCAAAGTTCTTTTTACAGAGTAAGATCTGATTACAGTGTATTAGATGAAATTCACTTGATTATGACAAAATTATTTATAATTGCAAAAGTTGCAAAAATTATGTTTTGTCAGCAGGGAGTGTACTATGAACTATAGTTGCACAGTTCATAGCCTATGTTTACTCTTTATGCTTGCGTTAACAATGTTCCAGACTATTTTAAAAACGGTTACACAGAACTCATGATCATGACATCCTATTCTATTAAGAGGAAGTAGGTGAAAAGCTAAACTTCTAAACACATTCTGTATTAAGAAATTCATCCATCTTCAATTACATATTGGGGATTCTGGTATCCCTTTATCTGTCCATTTCTACAGTCTGATTTCTTGACTGCTTGTTGCTTCTTTATTGATAGTTGATCCAAGTAGGTTAAAGTTGTTCACGATTTCAATTTCTTCCCCTTCAACGATGAACCTGTTGATTATGCCAGTTGTTGTGATCTTTGTCTTCATTACATAGGGTTAGCCCCAGGCATATGCCAGCATGTTTTTTGCATAGGACCCCGCTGAGAAGGAGGCTCTGCTCCAGCCTCAGACTATTTCCAGCAATTCCTTTTCCTCTCACCCACCCGAGCCGCTGATGCCGCTTTCGGACTTTCAGGTCCTGTTCTGCCACTCTGTCTCATTCCTCCCTGACCCCGGTTAGCACATTTAAACATCCTGCAAAGTAACAGGAGCTTGTGTTTTTACAGCCACCGTTCAGCCTGATCTTTTCTGCCACTGGGCCCTGGCACCGCCGAAAATGGAGGGGGAAAGGAGTCTGATGCTAGGAATGGGAGAAGGGGACCAGTGCTAAGTCTGATGTTGAAACTGGGGTCTACTCAGGGGTTGAGGCTGGAAGAACAGGGCTGGGGGCTGGAGATGACAGAAGGGGGATGTTGGGGGACAGATAATATAGAGAGGGAGAAGCAAGTGCATAGGCAGCAAAAGGCAAACATAGAGGGGAAGAGGGATGAATACTGAGGTTAAGATTGAGGAAAGGCAGGGTAAATGAATACTGGAGGATGAAGTAGGTGGACAGACGCTGGGGAGAGGAGAAGGAAGTATGCGCTGCAGACTCTCTTAAAGCGGCTTGCTGACAATCCCTCTGGAGAGGGATGGGCAACACTCTGTAGACCCCATCACACCATATTACTGTATAAAACTATAATTTCTTAATTGTACTTTTGCTTAGTGAGGTTTCAATATGACAGGAAACTACTGTTTTGAGACTAATTTTTAAAATTTCTCTCATGCTATTCAAAGCCTACACCTTCTGTATTAAGGGGCATGCTTACTAAGCCCCACGTTGGTAACTCATGTCTGGGCAATGTTACCAGCACAGGGATGTGAGCTAACTGCAGGGAGGAGGGTACATCTGTACAGCAGTAACTACATGACAATGTGGCAGACCAGCCACAGGTGCAGCTAACTCCATCCATTGAGGTGGCATTAGTTGCACCCAATCTAACAGACTGGAGCACAAGTAATGTGTGCCACAAATAACCTGTGCTAGCTGTACCACCACAGGAATGCCCCCATCCTGCCTAATTGTTGTCCCAACACATGTTACCAAGATAAGTTGGAATTTTTGGCCAAATCATGGATTAAACCCCACGCTACCAGGTAGCGCATTTTAGTAAACATGCCCCTAACGATATGGATGGAGCTCTGTACAACAGCAGACTGCACAGTGCACTAGCAGAAAATTGTAACTAGTATCAGCTTACAAGGTGAGCCAGTGTGTCACACAAGTTTTAAGGGTGCCAAAAGTTTGCCTCACTGCCTCACCTCTTTATAGCTGCAGGAGTGTTTCCCTTCACTCCTGTGGCTGTGCTGTGCTTCAGCCGCCAACACTGCAGCATTTTAATAAAGCAAACACAGGCAATTGCTGTTTCATTCTATAGATGGGAAATGCCTCTGCTTTTTAAAAATGCTGTGCAGGAGACAGAAGAGCAAGATCTGGAATTATGGGGATGTGGGAAAACAGGGGCTTGGACTTAGGCGGTGACTCTAAAATTCAGCAGAACAGAAGAAGACAGATTGTAAGATTGGCTGGGTATTGGAAGTGGGTTGGAATACAGTTTAGTCAACATTATTGGCATTCTTGCATTTTAGGTATGTTAAATATCAAGAAATAATTGGAAATATTCCAACTGTATGTCATCATCAGGGCTAGCCTGTCCACTAGGTGAGCTAGGTAGCCAGCCCAGGTGGACAGCAGCAGCAGTGGTACATATGGGTGGCTGCGCTGGCTCCCCAGCTTCCGCCAATTCTGTTTGAGGGAGGGGGGTGTGAGCAGTGGCAGTATTTTCAAAAGCGACGGCAAAAGGTTGCCGCTTTTGGAAATATTGCCACTGTCACTGCTCATCTCCCCCTCCTGAGACAGAATTGGCGTCAGCTGGAGGGGGAAGGTGAGGCCAGGGTTTCTGCCTAGAGCAGTGGACACCCTTGGGCTGGCTCTGGTCATCATAATATTTTAATAGCAAGTTCAAAGGTATACAAAAAAAAAGATGTCTGTGCAACTTAAACGTTAGAATTTCTGAGAAACAAACAAAATATGACCTGGGCAGGATTAATGGCATGCTTCACTAATACAGTATTTGGTTGCACAACCCTTGGCAGTCATGACAGCCTTCAAATGTTAGTTGTAGCCATTTGTAAGTTTCATACATCTGTCTGCTGGTAGTTTCTCGTTCTCTTCAACTGCAATTTGTTCCAGCTCGTGATGTTTCCAGGATTCCTTTTACCAATGGCAGATTTCAGCTCTTTCCAAAAGTTCTTGATTGGATTGAGATCAGGACTCATTGCTGGCCAGTTTAACAGTCCATTTTTTCCCTTTTTAACCTTTTGGATGTATGTTTTGGGTCATTGTCGTGCTGGAGGACCCATGACCTTTGACCAACACCTAGTTTTCTGACACAGGGTAGCACATTTCACTCCAAAATACCTTGGTAGTCCTCTGGCTTCATGAGTTCTTTAATATGTTCCTGGCCTCCAATTCCTGAAGCAGAAAACAGCCTCACAACATTATGGAACCTCCACCATATTTAACTGTAGGAAGGGTGGAGACTTCTGGTAGCATGGTGAGCTGAGCGGGTCGCAGCCCTCTTAGCTCCAAGGCTCTTTCTCCCCTATTGCCCCTTAATCTTGCTATAATAGCCTCGAATTTCATTAGAACAACGTGGGTGACATACTAATAGCACGGGGCTGTGTACTGCCGGCTGCAGAGCTCGGGGAGTGCTTGTATGGCGACAAAATCCACCCGCCGTGAGAAGCCACGTGGAGGAGATGGTAAAATGGCGGAGGGGGCCCAGGAGGGTCCGCTGACTGAGACCGTGCCAATGATGGTGGAGGAAGTGTCCAAGGCAGTGGTGATCGCCTTGGAAGACCGTTTGGGAGGGCTGGCAACACAAATCGCGGCAGTGGCGCAAGCGGTGGCGGACTTCTCTGGCCGCGTGGAACGGGCTGAGAACCGCATTGGCGCCTTGGAAGACCTACAGGTGCAGGATGAAAATCGACTCAAATGCCTGGAGGAGGCCCTCGCCCGACAACAAGACAAGATTGAGGATCTTGAAAATCGCAGCCGGCGCAACAACCTACGTTTTATTGGTATCGCCGAGTCGGTGTTGGAAAAGGATCTGCGAGGGTTTCTGGAAAAATGGATCCCGGACCACCTGCCTTTGGAGGGCGACGTGGGGCCCATTGTCCTGGAGCGTGCGCATCGGCTGGGGACTCCCCGGGCCGGTGACAACAGACCGCGGGCTGTCATCGCCCGGTTCTTAAATGCGGCACAGAAGGAGGGGGTGTTGCGAGCTTCCCGCCTCTACCGGCGCTCGGGGCCTGACGCCAACAGAGTACTTATTTTCCAAGACTATTCTGCCGGAGTAGCCCTGCGTCGCAAAGCTTTTCGTGAAGCGTGTGGACGTTTGGTGGACAGAGGCATTCGTTTCACACTGGCTTACCCGGCTACTCTACGGGTCGACTCCGCGACTGGTCGCCGGGTCTTCTCCTCCCCACAGGAAGCTATGGACTTCTGTAACGGTCTTGGCTGAGCGGACCGCTCTGGATTCCACCTGAATGTTCGGTGCTGCGGGGGGGATTAGACCCTTTGAGGCCGGGTGTGGACTGAGCTCTTTTGTTATCTTCGCGGGACTCTCCCTATGCGGAGCCTGCTTCACCAGAGGACCTCGGACCTGATCTGCTATGGCTCGGCTTCTTTATGGCCCTTCTGTGGACTGGCTCTTGGGCATTTGGACTACCTCCAGTGGGCTGGCATTAATAATACCCTATGGTGGGACTTCGGGTGGCCCTCCAGGTCCGGCTCCCCGGCTCGCTGGGAGCTCTATGCGCACTTGATTGTTCGTGGTTATATCTTTAATATTACGTGCACTGCTTCCCTTAACAAATCTTGTTCAATGATGCATGTTATCTCATAGGTTGTTTACTTCTTTTATGTTTTTCCTTTTATTTTATTCCCTTTAGTTTATTCCTTTTATTTTTGTTTTTTTCTATCATTCCCTCATTTTATTTCTTTTATTCTATCACTATCTTTTGTGCCTCGTCCAATCCCGCTTTCAGTAACATTACTGCCGGCTGCGGAGCGTGCGGCGGCCGTCGTGGTGACGGATTGGCTGACCATGATGCTGATAGCTGGGAGGGCTGTGTGCGGCTTGGCGCGGATTCCCCCCCCGCCCCCCCTCCTCCTTTCTTTTGTCCTTTGCCTTTTCCCCCTCTTCCTTTTCTTTTCCTTTATATGGGCTGACCATAAGCTGGAGGGCGAAGGTAATGTTTAAACTTTAAAATCGCCTGTACCCTTTGTATATTGTTTTAAATAATGTTTTTTGTACAGTTCATGTTAAGCTGTAAGTATTGGAGGCTGTGGGGTTGAGGGCTGCGGGGCCCGGTTTAATGATTGATGCTTGGGCTGGACTATGGAGGGGGGTCTTGTGGAGCTGACTCCTTTTTTCTTACTTTTGTCCGCGTTCCCTCTCCCCCTTTTTTCTTCTTTCTTTTCTTGCCTTTGCCCCGTGGGCGCCTCCCCCTCTCTCCTACCCCCATCCTTCCCCCTTTTCACTATTCTTTCTTTTGAGTTCTTGCTCTGTCATGGGGGGTGGGGGGGGGGAACGGCTATGGATGGCAGGCGGAACCCGATACCGGGCGCCGGGGTCTGCATTCTGCATTTTGGGGGTGGGGGGGGGCGGGGGGGAGACAGTTTTGCACTTTAGTAGTATGGGACAGGCCCCTGGTGAGCGGGGTTCTATACTGTTAGCAAGGGGGGTAGGCTAGATAGGGGGCGGGTATAGTTCTACGGGTACGTGTGAGTGAGTGTACATGGGTGTGTGTGTGTGAGTTGTGTCCTTGCGGGGGTTGGTACTGCTTGTGTAGCCTGGGATCTATTCGTTGATTGGGCGGGGGGGGGGAAGGGCCTTGCATGTGATGGAAGTCGTGGTGGTGTCAGTGTGGGTCGACTGGCAGGAAGAAAGGGGGGTGGTGGCAGGAGGGGGCAGGTGGGTGGGAGAGGCTGAGGGGGTGGGGGGAGTGGGAGGGGGTTTAGGGACGGGGTTAGTTCAGAGGGGTGCTAGAGGTACTGGATGTCGGTGGGGCTTCTGCATATGTGTGTGGCTGGGTTGGTTTGCCTGTTGGGGGAGCTTGTCTGTGTGTTGGAATGGTTACGGGTGGCTGCGGGCGCATTGGTTGACGCGGACGGCGGCGGAGGGGGGAACCCCAGGCTGGGGGGGTTTCCGCTTCATGGATGGGCAGGTTGTTCTTATTTGGAGACTCACTTGGAGTTTTGATAATCGCTAGTGCTGTCCGATTCGCGACTTGGAATGTATGTGGGCTTGGCTCTCCCATTAAACATTATAAGGTGCTGCAGCATTTGCGGCGTCACCGTTTTAATGTGATTTTGTTACAAGAGACGCATCAGTCGGCGGCGGAACATGCTAAATTATGCCGGGGGCCTATATCTCATGTCTATGGGGCCCCAGCTTTAGGTCGGCGGAGAGGGGTGGCCATTTTATTTACCAAATCAGTTTCCTGGGTTGAGGAGCGGGTTGCCACGGATCCGGAAGGCCGCTATGTTTGTGTTTGGGGGACGCTCAATGGGGAGAAGGTGGCTATTTGTTCGGCATATGGCCCTAATGGATACGAGGCGGGTTTCTATCGGGACCTGGCTAATATTTTGGAGGATACGGGGGGCTATCAGGTAGTGATGGGCGGTGATCTCAATGAGGTGCTAGACAACGCCCTTGACCGCTCTGGTAGTGGAGGGGGCGGGAGTCCGAGGGCGCGTAGACGGCTGTGGGGGCTTTGTGAAGCATATCGCCTGTTAGATGTTTGGCAGGTCTTGCACCCAGGGGAGCGTGATTATACTCATCTGTCTCGGGCCCATGGGACGTGGTCCCGTATTGATTATTTTTTAACCTCGGAGGCCCTGTTTGGGCGGGTAGCGGCGTCGACGATTGGGCCGTCTGTTCTTTCCGATCATGCGTTGGTCGCGCTGGAGCTTCTTAATCCTGGCCCTGTCGGTACCCGGCTTTGGTGTTATCCTTTGGACCTTTGCGGGAACGCTCAGTTTGAGGCCCATTTACGGCAACGGTGGGAGGATTATCTGGCTATTAATGATACGCCGGCGATTTCCCCTGCTCTTCTTTGGGAAGCTGGCAAGGCGGTTATGCGTGGGGAAATTATTAGTTATCATGGTCAGAAGCGTAAACGACTAAACCAACAGATTCTGCTTCTGGAGAGGGCCCTGACCAAAGCTCGGAGAGGAGCGGCCGCAGATAACTCTGCGGTGCATCAACGTGTATTGCGGGACCTTCAACTGGAATTGGAGACGTTACTTCACCGCCGTGCGCAGAAATCTTTGTTGTACTATCGGTTCACGCTTCACTGCTACGGCAATAAGGCTGGTAAACTGATG
Source organism: Ichthyophis bannanicus (assembly GCA_033557465.1). Taxonomy (NCBI): domain Eukaryota; kingdom Metazoa; phylum Chordata; class Amphibia; order Gymnophiona; family Ichthyophiidae; genus Ichthyophis; species Ichthyophis bannanicus. The sequence goes on along the minus strand of CM066031.1, from coordinate 1,632,259,244 downwards.
TCGGCCCTGGTGCGACTTGGGATGGATGCCCGCCATATTGGGGTCATCAAACGGCCGGACGGGGTCATCTTGCGAGATCGGAAGGCGATTGAAGCTGAGTTCACGGATTTCTATCGGCGCCTTTATGGGAACGAAGGGGATCGGGAAGAAGAGGGTCGGCATTTTTTGGATGGCTGTGTCTTGCCGCGCCTTACGGCTGAACAACTGTCGCTCCTTAACCGGCCTCTCACGGGAAGGGAGGTTCAGGACGGCATTAAGCATCTGAAAAATGGCAAAGCACCGGGGGCCGATGGCTTCCGTGGAGAATTTTATAAGCTTTTGGGAAACGCCTTGGTGGTCCCCTTGGTGGGCTATTACGAGGATTTGGTGCAGAGAGGACATTTCCCGTTTGAGGCGAATAAAGCCATTGTTACTGTTTTGCCTAAACCTGGGCGAGATCCTCTTTTGCCGGGCTCCTACAGACCGATTTCGCTTCTTAATGTGGATATTAAACTTTTCACCAAGATTATGGTGGATCGGCTGGCCCCTCTGTTGCCGTTTCTGGTACACCACAACCAGGTGGGCTTTGTTAGGGGCCGACAGGTGTCCCATAACCTTCAGAGAATCCTGCTTTCCTTTTGTACTGAGCAGGTCCGGAGCCATGGTTCCTTACTTATAAGCTTCGACGCTGAGAAAGCGTTTGATAGGGTCCAGTGGAGTTTTATGTACCAGGTTCTCGGGGTGATGGGATTTGCTGGTTTCTTCGTGGACGCGGTCCGGCTGTTGTATGCCGCTCCAATGGGGGCCCTCTTGGTGAATGGTGCAGTGACGGCGAACTTCGCAATTCAGAAGGGGACCCGGCAGGGGTGCCCGTTGTCCCCACTCCTATTTGTCCTTACCTTGGAATCTCTTCTACATAAGATCCGAGTGGCCCCGCAATTTCGGGGAATCCCCATGGGCAGGGAGGAATTTCGTGTGGCCGCGTTCGCGGATGATCTGCTTGTGCATCTGAGCGACCCGCGAGTTGGGCTCCCCTATCTTTTACAACTCATTCGGGAATATGGGCTGGTTTCGGGATTTAAACTTAACTTGGATAAATCGAAAGCGTTGCCCTTAGGGGCTGAAGTGGGACGAGTATGGCCGGGCGATTTTCCTTTACGCTGGGCGGATGGCCATTTCAAATACTTGGGGATTTATTTGCCGGCGGACCTTGGGAATCTCTACCGCTTGAATGTTGACAGGGTGTTTACTTCCATCTCGACGGCGGTGGACAAATGGCGGGATTTACCGCTGTCTCTGGGGGGGAGAGTGGCACTATGTAAGATGTCGCTTTTCCCTAAACTTCTTTATGTGCTTCAGACGCTGCCGCTGTTTCTCATGCGCTCCAACCTTCGCCGGCTAGATCGGATATTTAACCGGCTGCTCTGGCGGGGGAGGAAACCTCGGGTGCGTCTGGCTGTCCTAAGTCAACCCCGTGAGTTGGGCGGCCTAGGCTTTCCTGACGTGCGGCGGTATAATATTGCTTGCCTGTTACGGTATGTGCGGGACTGGTTATGGGATCTGGAGGATTACTCCCCGGTAGGGACACTTGCGGCTGTGGTCTCCCCGTGGCATTTGCGTTACCTTCTCCATGCTAAAACGATCCGGGGTATGGGGGATCCTCCTCTTCTTCGGCGTGTTCTCCTTGACCTGGTTCGCTGGGCCTGGCGGTGTTTTTGCATGGGTCGCCGCTTGATGGCGGCGCAAACGCCGTACCTTCCCATCTGTGGAAACGCAGATTTTGCTCCGGGTATGGGGTTTTCGCCTTTTATGGCCTGGAGCCGACTGGGGATCATTAACTTGGAGCATGTGCTGACCCCGGAGGGAGGGCTGGTTGGTTTTCCTACTCTGTGTCAGCAATACCCCTTGGGTCCCCATGACGCCTTTCGCTATGCCCAGCTTCGCAGTTATGTTCGTACCGTTCCCCAGGCATCTCGGACAGGGGATGTGAGTACGGTGGTGGAGGTGGCGCTGTTGGGGGGTGAACAGGGCATGCGGGTGGCATGTCTTTATAAGATGCTATGGGACGGGGTCCCCCCCCAAGACTTGGAGTCTTTGGCGTCCGCATGGACTACTGACTTGGGGGAGACGGTGTGTGGAGATGAACTTCTACGGGGGTTGGCAAATATCGCCTCCTTGCGCACTCTGGTCTCTCATCGTGACACTCAATATAAGCTTTTGAGACGGCTCTACTTCGCCCCTCTCAGGGCGTGGCGTGCAGGGGTGGGGGCTGACCACCGATGCCCTCGGTGTGGAGAACCCAGGGCCACGTTGGGACACATGTTTTGGCGTTGCCGGGATGCCCAAGTGTTCTGGGAGAGGGTGCGCTCTTATTTGTCTACATGCCTTTGCCAGAGTGTGACGTGGTCTGCTAAGAATGTGGTGCTGGATGTTTGGGAACCCGAATGGCTGGATACTTTGGGCGCCGTGTGCTGGAACTGGATGCGTTTGGTGTTGGTGACTGCGCGAGTGACTGTGCTGCAGCAGTGGCTTGACTCTAAAGGTCCCCAGTATGGTCTCTGGCGCGTCCACCTTCACAGGCTTCTGCTCATGGAGCAGCTCGGGGCCCGGGGGACTGAGCGGAGGTGGCAGGGGTTCTTGGAGGGCTGGGGTCCCCACTTGCACTTGCTACCTTGGCGAATGCGCAGTAGGATAATGAGGAGGCCCTGAGGGCCAGGATGGGGGTGCGGGTGATATGCCCCACCTCTTTGTAAGATTTGCTAGAATGACAGACAGGCTTTGGTGTTACCCACCCTTTTGTTGCATAGGGCGGCTGAGGGGGGAGGGGGGAGTTGGGCGGGGGGGTGGGGAAGGGGGGGAGGGGGAGGTAGGCTTAGGGGGGAGAGGGTGGGATGACAAGGGCCCATCACTGTGCTTTGGTCTTTGCTGGCGGGCTTGGGAGCAGAGTACACCCCAAGCTGGGCTGGTCTCCTGTGGGGAAGTGTCATCTCCTTTCTTCTTCCCCTCTTTTTTTTCCTATCACCCGCAGTGGCCCCTTGCGGAGGGTGCTGGGGTAGGGGGAGTTGACGAGATGGCTGTTTATCTTCTTTTTGTCTCCCTCTGGTAGTGTGGGTGTATGCGTACATTCCTTATTTCCTCATGCACGACGGGGGGGTTGGGGGTGTGTGGGAGCTGGGCTTTGGCACTGGGACCCCTATGGGGGGGTCTCACTGAAAACTGGGGGACCGTGCAGCATGTTATTGTTGGTGATTTGTATACTTTTAAGTGTTTTGGACTGTATTGACTGGCCTTGACTTCGGCTTTGTGTTTAAACATCTCTTTGTGCTGGTTTTTTTTTTTTGCAACTCTCATGGTGTTGTATTTGTTGGATTTCCTGAATAAAAAACAGATTAACCATAACTGTAGGAAGGGTGTTCTTTCCTTATAAGCTTCATTTCTTCGCCTGTAAATGTATCACTGGTCTACATTGTCAAAGAGCTCACGTTTGGTTTCATCTGTCCACAGAACATTTTCCCAGAAGGATTGTAGTATCTCAAGATGGGTTTGGGCAAAGATCAGGTGTGCCTTTTTATGCCTGTCTTTGAGCAGTGGGGTCCTCCTTGGCTTTCACTCATGAAGTCCTTCTTCGTTTAGTGCGTGGCATATGGTGCAGATTGAAACCACTACTCCTTATTGCTCCAAGTCAGCCTTAAGCTCTTTGGATGTTGTACGTGGTGTTTTTCCAACAGTTCACACCAACCTTTGAAGACTTCTTGAATTAATTTTCCTCTTCCCACCACTTCCTGGGAGATTCTTGACAGTTCCATGAGCAGAAAATGTCTTTCTAACTTTGCAAACTGTAGTCATAGGAATCCCAAGGTCTTTGGAGAAGGCCCTGTACATCTTTGAAGTTTGATGTTTGGTGATAATGGCTTTTCTGATGGTCTCATTTGATTAAAATGGAGGGTCTGTAGCATGAGTATGTTTGTGCATCCTCAATAACAGATGATCCGACAAAAATATAAATTAAATATTGGTAGTCCTGTCCGTTAGATTACGGGAATCTTCAGCTGGCTAAATAGAGATTGAATGTTGTGCACTTTTTTGGATAAAATATTATAGTGGCTGCACTGTTTTGGGTTTTAGAATTCATAAGTAATCATGTCCTTGGTCTTGGTCTTGTTTTATTTAATTCGTTTATGTGTTAAATATGTGTGCATATATAGTCCAAAGTCATTTCGCTGACCACTTTTCTTTAGGAGATATTGGACATTAAGGGGTTCAAGGGTGCCAATAATGTTGACCACAACTGTATTTCCAGTTATATCTCAAGATATTGTACACAACATACCTAAAATGCAAGGGTGCCAATTGACCACAACTGTAGGCGGCTGGAGAAGGAATGAGAAAGAAGTGGGGAATAGGAGTCCTAGAGAGTTAAGAATAGGAAATGGAAAGCAGGCTAAGTAGGTAAGAGGTGAAAAAGGGAGATTAAAGACTAGAGAGGGGAGACAAAGAGGAGCAAAATCTAGTTATAGCTAGGTAAAAAGGCAAATGAGAGAAATTGGGGAAAAAAGATGAACTAGAAGGATCAAATTAAGAGAGCAATGTAGGGAATGAAGGGAAGAATACAGGGAGAATGAAGAAACAGAAAATGGAAATGTTATCCTTGAAAAGGTCATAGAATAAAACCAGTGAGAGAAAATGGTAAAGAGAGAACAGGACCAACACAGCTGGAAAAATGAAAAGATCAAATAAAAAAAGGTTCAAAATAGCATCAGTTTTTAGAGAATAAAATATGTTGGCTTTGAAAATATGCTTTTAGTTCATGGGGAAATGTATTTCTGTTTCTTCAGTATTCCATAGCTCACACAGCTTATTTTTTGGGGGGTTTCCATTTCATTTTCTGTCTACATATTTTTTCTAATTTATAATCTCTTATTCCTTATTAGGTGATGTTTTCTCTGTGTTTTGCATGTGCAACCAAGGTGAAGGATTTTGTTCACATAAAGGTATTGTGTAGGACTCTGTAAGCAGTCCAGTTTGTTCTTTTTTTCCCTACTGGAGATGTACTAGCATTCAAGAATATTTGCAGTGCAGGGTCCCAAGATGGCAGAGGAGTTGGATGCCGAGTGAGGTGTGTTAGAGAGATCGGAGTACAATTTGACCTGATGGGGAAAAAGAGGAAACAGCGATCAGCGAAGCCCCCAGCTACCTCTAATCCAGCTGTCGGGTTGATTCAGTCCTCCATATCGGCTTTCTACCCACCAATGGCGGCGTCGTTGGCTTCGGCAGATCTGTCGACTGGTTCGGCAGACCTGAGCAATGGGGTTGTTCTGAGCCCCGTGCAGATGTTGCCGCCGCAGCCCAGAAGGAGTGTCGGGGAGGTGCTAAGTGCAGGAGTATCTCTGGGTCAGGAGTATACAGCCGCGGTGGGAGGTGCCTCCCCGAATGTGAATCCGAGTGTCTTAGCGGCTACTGCTGGAGGCAGGGAGTTGGATGCCCCAGTCAGAGCCAGCGGAGGGTTAGAGCGGTTGAAGACCAGCTCCCCTGTATACTCGGTGCCACGGGAGTTGTGCGGGATAGAAAAACCAGTAACGGTGACTTTGGATAGCTTATGGGAAGCCATCTCTTCACTTCAAAAGTCCTTGTTCCCATTTGTGGTTACCTTTTCACAAGAATTAAACGTTGTTAAAGCACAGAGTGTAACGTTGGAGTCAAATTTGGCAGGGCAGGCTGCTAGAGTTACACAGCTGGAAACCCAAGTAGGAGATCTCCAGGTTTTGGGTGGGACCCAAACCAAGGATCGATTGATTGCAGCTTGGCGTTTGGAGTTTATAGACAATCAGTTGAGAAGGAATAATTTAAGGTTTTTAAATTTTTCTAGATCTCCACTGATGGATTCTGTGGGACTGGTTCATAAGTACCTTACAGAGATCTTGTTGATGCCTGCTGATACTTTACCTTCTATTGTATGGACTCAGTATATTGCAATTTCCTCTGTTGGAGTGGATGCAGAGACTGGTCTCGAGGGTGCAGCTGAGCCGGCCGAGTTGAATCTGACAGAGTTTCTTGAAAGTTCTTTGGAAGTGGTGACTAGTCGTGCTACACTTTTGGTCTCTTTCACTTTTGAATCTGACCGAAACTCTGTTCTTAGATTATATTTTCAGAAAATGTCTGTTTCTCAATTTATGAGGTCAAAAATTTCTATTTTTCCTGATTTGTCTAGGGATACCCAGAAAAGGTGTAGAGAATTTTTGATGTTACGTCAAAGGTCTCTTGCCCTGGGAGTGCAATTTAAATTAAAGTATCCGTGTAAATGATATTATATCGGTCTAAGCAATTTCTTTTTTTTTGAACCCCAACAATTGATTTCATTTCTTCAGGGTAAGGAGGGTGATGGGTGGGTTTGATTCCTGTACCGGCTGCCATAATTAACATCTTTTCTCGTATGATTGTATGGAGGGCTCTCCATGTGGGGGGGTTTCATAATTGATATTGCCTTTTTTTTCTTATATTTCTCTATTGGGACCTTATTATGGTTGATTATTGGGGTCTAAACCAATTAAGTTGATTTCTTTAACTCGTTTTGTTGTATTTGATTACTGTATTCTTATTCAGTTGTAATTCTGGATTATTATTGGACATTTATTAAAGATACAATTTAAAAAAAGAATATTTGCAGTGCTGACTTTTCATAGATATGGTTAGTGCAGTTTGAGTTCTTGGACTTGGTGCTGTTATGGTATGGTGAGTTTCTGAGTGTCCGTTTGCAGGGTTTTGTATTAGGACACACAATGTCTGGAAGTGGAAGGAGTTTGTGATAGTTTCACTGACATGTCACCAGAATTTGAATAGAATTTTGTTTGTTCTGCTCTGCACCCGTTGTTTTATTGGTTAGTCTTGGAATATTCCATATATATGAATAGCGCTAGTATATCTCCAGTAGGGAAAATATGCAATCTAGCTTTATGTAGATGGCATGCCAGGGCCGCTCCTTGTGGTGCGCATTGTAGTTTGAGTCTGCATTGCCAAACAGGATGTAGTGTTTAGCGAGAATCTCCCTTTAGAACAGCTTGACTTCTCTAGGACAGAAGTTCTCTTTCCTGGTGGATGCCTTTCCTTTAGTGCAATGGTGAAACAATTGTGGTGTCTGCTTCATACTCGTGTTGCAAAATTGGCTATTTGCACGTATGCCACTATTTTTATGTACATTCTGAAGGCCTGCTTCTGCACTTCTCGAAGATGCACATCCTCATGTCCAAAATGGACTATTTACATAGATGTTTATTAATTTTATTTATTTAACCATTTTTTATACTGCTTTATCCTTCAATCAAAGTGGTTTACATTATAACTTAACTGTATAGAAATGGGCCTGTGGAGGTCCAGCAGGTGGACCTCCCCAGGCCCACTTCTAGAATTGGCTACATGGCTACCTGCAGAAATGGATTGGATTACACAGTGGCTATAGTGCTATAGTGTTGGCCTGGACTATCAGCCACTGGACTCCTTTATACCTGGTGACCCTTTGGGAAAGATAAGCTGTCTGCTTGCTGTTTGACCCTCATTTATGGACTCCTGTGGCACATGTCTCTTGGATGGCTACTGGTTCTTGAAGTCGATGGCTGTGTGCAGTACAGTGTATGCCTCTACATTGTCCTGGGACTTTGGGGGGGAAGCTCCTGGCACAGTTGTTGTTGCTGGGAATCACGAATGATGGCACAAAATGTGGGTATCAGGGACATGCTATACTGCAGAGTATTTTTGTGGATGACCTGCATGAGTTTGCTGTAGATGCCAGAGGTACAGCAGCAGAGCAGACTTGGACCCCCAGCACTTTGATTTGTTGATATTGCAATGCAACTACTTCATTGTGGCATGCAAAACCATGGCATAACACTGTAGCAGTAAAGGACTGTTCACTGCATGATCTACAGCAGGGACAAGGGCACTTTTCATCAGCCAAGAGCAAAGAGACTGTGTCCTGCTGCCATTTGTGGATAGAGACCTAGGATGACACTGAACAGTCCTACATATCTTTTGCCCTAATCCCTGACCATGCAGCTCTAGTGAATATTCCCTACCCAAGGGTATTGATGGCCATGCACCTTTGTGACATATTCATGCCACTTATGGTGGCTATTTTTGGGCTGTTGGCATAGTGCTAGTTTGTGTGTGCATGCAATGGTCTGCAGGGACCCTTGAGCGATGGTGAGCAGCAGGGATGTGGTACATTGGTTACACAGGCTGCTTCCATGTCTCTTTATGCTAGGGGCAGTTAAGAGGTTGTGATGTTGTGCATATGCCACCAGAGTAGTTCCAACAGCTGTTGATATATTCTTATTGCCCCTTTTGCAACCTGCATGCCTCCGGCTCCTATGCAGGGTTCAGTTATGCTTTTTCTCTCCTGTCATCATGGTCAATGGATGTGTGGGGACTGTAGGCTTATTGCATCATTACTCTGGTGCAAAGGGTACACATGTGGGCAGTCCTGTGCAGCAGGTAACACTCAGACCTGTAGCCTTTCCTTTTTAGGTCTGCTATTTGAGACACTGGTCATTGTGGATGCATGCAGGATGACAAGGCACAGATGACCACAAAGTGGAGACTACAGGGACACATGGCATACAGCTTCAGGAGGGGATGATGGAAGACACGAACACAGTGGTTGGCCAAACCAGTATCCCACATTTATTTATATAACATAATATACAGGATCCCACATGAATTTTCCCTTCCCCTCTATCTGGACCCCTCATCCCTGGGTCTGATGGTCTCAGGGCAGAGATGCAGTCCCACCGGTCCAATATGGCCTGTATTAGCAATCCTAGTACAATACTCAACCCCCCCCCCCCCTAATAGCATGAGCTCCCACTCCTCTGCAACCTTGCATACAACCATGAACAAACCCCCCACAATCGGCACATAATGAATACGACTTCATGTAAATAGTTAGCTTGTAAGCACCTTCCACCATGTTTATGTTGATAGCTGCTATGTAAATAGTTATATGTATTCCCTGTTCACAACAATGTTCTCTGTAATTGGTTATGTTCAATGTAAACCGCCCCTGATCTTTGGAAGGGGTGATATAGAAAAACTGCACAAATAAATAAATCAGGGTCTGCATTTTTGCCCTGAGGCCCTCCATATGGTCTACCAAGAAGTCCTGAGCCCAGGTGACCACTGTAACCTATCGCTGCTTCCTACGTTCGGTTACTCTCCTGTTGGTCCTGGGTCCACTTCACAGAGGCAGTAGGGTTTGTAGCACAACAAAACAACCAAACTAGTGTGGTTTGAAAAAAAAGGTTTTTGTATAGAAATAGGCCTCTTACATGGGTACAGAACAGAGGTATATAGTGGTTACCGAGCTGCTTCCGTGTATATCAATGACTCAATGTGTGTGCCTGGGTGTGGGAGAGAGAGAGAGAAAAAGGGGGGGGGGGGGGGTTAAAGAGAAGTGTGTGTCAGAGTCTCATAGTAAGAAGTGTCCGATGAATAGGAAGAGAGAGAGAGTATTTTTGTTCTTCTCTGTATTTATAGTGAAGTTCTCCTTTTCCAGCACCTCCCTTTGTCATACTTTGGTCTGTTTGAGGTCTGTTATCACCTGATTAGCAAGGAGGGGCTGTTGTCCTGCAGACTAATCTCAGACATGCTAAGCCTATCAAGTCTGGAGAAATCCTATCTGACATCACCAGGGTGTCAGAGCTGCCTGCAGGCCAAGGTCTGGGAAAAGCCATGAAACCTATGCTAGGCATAATGTCATGCTGTATGCTGACATCTCCCACATTTTTTTTTTCTGTGAAATGGTGGAAGCAAACCTGTGGTACCTGTCCCCGCTGCAATTACTATATACATGATAGTAGGCAGCTTGTCTGCTACCTCCTGTTTAAATACCTTGCTATGTCCAGCAGGTCCCCTATCCTGCACAGTACTGTCTCTAGTGTTCTAGAGATGAGCAAGTCCCATTATGAGTCCAAACCTCGTGTCTTAGGTAGGGCAGCCACTACTGGGTGGGGAAACCCAATATGCCACCTCAGTGACCGTCTTAGAGAGAATGAACAGTGCATAAGGGATGCAGGAATTTCTGAGGAGGTTAAAGCCGAAAGGTACCAGGATACTATGAGTAGGAAGTAATACTAGACTGCAGCTGACTCTGGTATTCAATGTAGTAGGAAATGCCAAATTAGCCAAATTAGCAGGCCAAATGAGCGTGGATGTAGAGGTGGATGCTGGAGAAATTAAGTGTAACTACCTTAAAATGTTGATGGTATTTTGTAGCACATGTGCTGCAAAGAGATGCACATGTGTTTCATTTTACAACACAGGAAAATTATGATAATGCATAGCAATATTTGTACAGCAGTTAAAATAATAATAGGGTGAATAAAAACATTAAAGACATGATCAGCAGTAGGTGAGTAACCAAATAACAGTTCCCACACCGACACATGAGTATCTTGTAGCAAGTGTTCAACAGTTTGTCGAATGTACCCATTCTCATAAATGATGGTGTGATTCACTTCGGTGGATGTTGTTTTAAGGTGATCAATATAGGCATGGAGTTTTCTAAAGTTGAGCAGTTTATGTAGTGTCTCTTCTCCCATGCCAAGTGGTAATGGATGCACAGCATACGAGATAAAGTCTGGAATGTCAATAAAGTCATTGGTAACCAGCGGTGTGGAATAAGTTGTCCCGTTAATGGTGATGGAGACCAGTGGTGTATGACTGCACCAGGTATTGTTTAGTAAATAGTTTGAACTGTACAGCAAAGTGTTCTTAGGAAGGCGAATGTCATGCATTCTGGGAGCAATTGAAAAAGAAACATTCTGGGGAAAGAACAGATGAAAACAAAAGTGTCCAGCTCCAAGGTAATACAAACTGTGTGAGGTAGTCAGGGAGTATGAGGAAGAATTGTTCCAGCAGGAGGTGTCAGCCTCTTTAAATTGGTGTGGTTCACACTTGAACTTAAATGTAGTCTGCTCACACAAACTGGGGTCCATAGGCTTGAATGAAGTCAAGGTATCGTCCAGTGGCTGCACCCAGGTGAGATGGTCCACAGGATACATAAGCATGTTATCAAACTGCACACCAATATTAACAACAGGGTAAATAACTGTGTGTTGTCCTGACCATGGGATCAAAGTACAGATAGAGCAGCCTTGTGGTGAACAAATGGGAACACTAACTGTCCACCAATCAAGGTGAGCTATAGCAAATTCAGGTATTTTGGTACTAGCCATATGGACAAGAGATGGTGGCCAGTGTCCCAATTTAGCAGTGATCAGAATTTCCTTTAATACAGTAATAAGCTCGATCTGTACTTGATCACAGGCCAGAGCCCAGGAAATATTCTTTCCCAATCTGTATTCTGCATGTGCTAAGGTAACAATTTTCTGTTCTATAATGGGAGATATAAGAGCAAAGGTATCTACAACTACATTGGACAGTTTAAAGGAAGCTTCATTAATAGTATGTTGTGAGGTAAAACCATCAAAAGCATGCTGCGCAGTGGATCCCATTTTATTACGGAGCACCTCTATATCAATTATATGAAGGGCACCCAGTGCAGTCCCTGTGTCACCTAAAATTGTATCAATTAATTCCCGCTTGTGTCGTAATTGCTTGGCTTGGGGTGTTACTGACTGCATATCAAACCAAGTATTGAGCATTTGTATGTGACTGGTAATAAACTGAGAGCAATTTGGATATTTGTGAGTAACTATAAACAATTTAGGAAATAGATGCCAAGTAAGGAAATGGTATTCTACCTCATATAAAACATCGTGTGGTGCATCATATTTGATCTGAAAGGGATGTCCTTCCTGAAATGGGTGAATATCAGAAAGGTAGAGTACAGGAGGAGCCAAAGTGGTTGGAGGGGTGGGATGAGGGGTGGTAGATAAACAAGATACATCAAAAAAAGAATGAAGTCTCAGTGATGTGCTGTTGATTACTCAGAACCCATGTATAAGTTATTTTCCAGGTACCTTTGTCCTGACAAGAAATATTGTACAAAATCAAGGCAGGAGGACCTAGAAAGTAATGTTCTGGCGGTGCCCTCAATTCTTGTGTCCTTTCTAGAGAAGTGTAAACTGGTGGCGCCCACTGTACTTGAGTGATGTTTAATGAATAGGACACTGGCTTGTCCTGTACGGAACAGAAACTCAGGATGACCAGATCCTTTCCTTCCGGGGAAGGTGGGGGTATTTCTTGATAGCGATATACACCATCTGTGGAGTTATCCCAACCAGTCGTGCATATTCGGATGATAGTTCCTGTAATGAGACTTGGGTAGAAGAGAGCAGATACAAGAACAACAGGAAACCGGGACATAATTAAAGCTAACTCGTTTCACTCTACTAGGGGGTAAACTAGTGCTCCCCACTGATACTATGCAACCACAGAAATAATGTTTACTATTTATTTACATAACTATTAGACACATGTCCAGTATATAGGACACATCAACTATACAGCAGAAGTAAATAGTTACCATCCTCAAGCGACTTTTGTTCAGAAAGCAGCTGTCCGTGCTGTCTTCAGAAAGCAGCTGTCCGTGCTGTCTTCAGGTGGTACCTGAAAATAAAGACTGATAAAACACGTATTACCCATATGGTTTCAACTGGGTGATGTGTTTCCAATACTGTTGGTTGTCGGGCATTAGGATCTAGTATAGGCTTGGGCCTAAGGTATCCGTAACTAAGTACGGTCCCTCCCACTTTGCAGTTCCAAAGGGGAGGTTTGGTCTAGGTGTCAGGGTCATCACTTTATTCCCAACCTTGAGGGGCCTTAAATCAGAACCTTTTGCATGTACCTCCTGCAGATAATCTCTAGCTTTTTCTGTGTTAGCTAGCACAGTGGTCTGAATTTCTTTTAGATGTTCTTGCAGGGATTTCATCCACTCATTGGTAAGAATTACGGTCTGGTCTTCTGGAAGAAAAGGATGCAGCAGATTTTCCCACCGTGGCATTGGCCTTCCCATTAAGGCTTCGTAGGGTGCTAAGCCTGTGGATTTGCAGACATTAGCTCTGATACGCATAAGGACTAACGGGAGCACCCGATCCCAATTTTTCCCAGTCAGATTAAGCATAGGGCTGAGGTGGGCCTTAATTGTTTGATTCATTCTTTCTACCTGCCCTGCTGACTGTGGATGGTACGGAATGTGGAGTTGTTGTTCTATGCCTAGAAAATCAAACAATTCCTTGATCAGCTGAGAAACCAAATGCAGGACCATTATCAGAATCAATAGTCTTAGGGATGCCCCAGCGTGTAAAAAATTGCATAGTTAGGATTTCTGCAGTGGTTCGAGTGGTTTGATCTGGGACAGGGAATGCTTCTACCCAATGAGAAAAGGAATCAACAACAGTGAGTAAAAATCTATTTTTCCTAGCTGTTAACAGAAGAGGGCCCACATGATCTATTTGCAATCTCTCAAATGGGCCACAAGGAGGTGCTCTAATTAACTGTCCCCTTCTCTTTTTAGGTTGCCTCCCAAATGAAGCACAGATTACACAGGAGGAAACATGATTTATTTATTTACATTTTCTTATATACTATGCTATTCTGCATCAGTGTGGTTTACATTGAACAAACTGAAATGACATTGAACAGGGCATTATAACTTGGAGATAACTATTTTACAGGGAACATGGGCTATGGAGGGTTAAGTGGCTTGCCCAAGACCACAAGGAGCACCTGTGGGACTAGAAACCCCAGTCCTTCTGGCCCAAGGTTGCTGTCCTCTAGAGGGATTTGAACCCCCGACCTTCTGGCCTGAAGTACCTTGCCCCAACCACTAGGCCACTCCTCCATTCCAATCGGATCTGTATATCATGTTTCATTTCTGTATATCATGTTTCATTTCTGGCCACCATACCAACCTATTAATACAGCTAAATAAATACAGCTAAATAAATAAATATTAAGGATAGTCTGCATTTCTTCTGCTTTAGGGTGTCCCATAGGACCTGCACCATGAACCCAATGCATCCATTCTTTACTTCAAGCTCTGGAGATAGCTATAACCAAGCCTTCCTCTCTTTTTGCACATAGAATGTCTTTCTGTATAGTGAGTGTGAGAAAGGTTGTGTGCTGATATAGGTTATCTGGGGTGTCCTGCACAAGCTTCCTCAAATTGGAAAGTTCAGGGTCCTTTGTCTGCAATGCTATGAAGTAATCTGGTGGTGTTATCTGCTCATACTCTGTGGAACGTATAGCAATAGCAACCATGCGTGTCTGCTCATACCAGGGCCATATGAGGCCTACATGGCATGCTTCCTTGGCTAGTGAGTCTGCTAATGTGTTTCCTTTTACTAAAGGGCCTTTCTTCCTATGTGCCTTCACTTTAATTAAATGTACTCTCTCAAACCTCTCACTCAGTTCTTGTGCCATAGTCCACAGTGATGAATTTTTCACCGTGGACCCATCTGTGGATTTAAATTTATTTGCCAGCCACCAGGGTAACAGGGCAATGGCACTTTTAAAGACATAATCAGAATCTAAAATGATTTGTATCTCTGGGTGTGAATCCTGATATTGTTGCATACAAGCCACAAAAGCAGCCAGCTCACAGTACTGTGCTGACACTGACCCACAGGAAGACTGTCTCTGCAGTACCACTTGGTTATTTGGTTCCAATTGTACAATTGCAAAACCTGCTAGTCGCCTGCCTCCTTCACATTGGCTACTACGATCAATATATACTGTAGGAAGAAAAGGTGAAATTTTGTCTAGTCTAGTCCCAGTTCCCTAAAGATCATGTGATTAGGTGCACTGGGTGAGGACTGACAGTCATGAGGTTGCCCCTCCATCAAGATTCCAGCCACTTGCACGTTAGGTTCTTTCAACAATTCAAAATTTACATTCTGTGCCTGCAACATGAGAGTCCACTGGACTATTCTCTCAGTCCTAATCTTGCTACATGCTAACTTTCCCTCTACAATGAATTTGAGTGGGGTGTGATGGCTGCATATGTATGTGGTTTGAGCACCAATGATGTATGTAAATTTCTGCATAGCAGCATAGGAAGCCAGTACATGTTTTTCACAGTTTCCCATTTTGAGTTCGGGAGAAGTGAGAACTCTGGAACAGAAAGCAGTAGGGTGATCTACTCCTCCTAGGCGTTGTGTTAGAGCTGCACCTATACTGTTCTCTCCAACTACAGGGTACAGAAAAAAATGTTGTGTATGATCTGGGTGTGCAAGAACCGGAGCAGAAGTCAGAATGTGCTTTAATTTAGTTACAGCTTCTGTATGTTCTTCCTCCCAAACCTAACCTTTACTTTTTAGCAGGGAATAAAGTGGAGCTGCCACTTCAGCATAGTTGTGCAGGAAGTCATGACAGAAACCTGTGAGCCCTAGAAAGGACTGGAGTGATTTCTGATCTGTAGGAAGTGGAAGTTTCCGTATCAGCTCTATCCTCTGAGAATCTACAGATTTACCATCCTCGCCAATTGTAACACCTAAAAAGGAAACCTGTGATTTGCACAGTTGAACCTTGGCAGGATTAACTTTATGACCAGCTTGTAAGAGGGCTTTTAAAACTTCTCTTACATGATTCCAGTGTACAGCTTCATTCTCAGACTGAATCAGAACGTCATCTACATAGTGAATTACATTATCTCTGCAAGACACTAGTGACAGGGCTTCCTGCATGTATTTATGAAAGATTGATGGTGAATCTTTATAGCCCTGTGGCAGCACGGTCCATGCATATTATTTATTCAGCCACTGAAAGGCTGTTTTGTACTGGCATTCAAGGGCCAGGGGCAGACTCCAAAACCCATTGGATATGTCTAAAACAGAGAAACATTTACATTTGGGATTCAGTTGGAAACACTGTTGGAAACAGAATACTGGGCTTGATGGACCTTGGTCTGACCAAGTATGGCATATCTTATGTTCTTATGTTTAGAGATCATTTCCGGGTATGAGGCTACTACGGGCACTACAGATTTTGAAACTTGATTCAGGGCACGGAAGTCCATAGTGAGCCTGAAGGAACCCCCCGGTTTAACTATCGGCCAGGCTGGTGAATTACATGTGGAAGAAATAGGTCTGATCAGACCCCTCTCCTCTAGTATCTTCATAATTTTAGTCACTAGCTCTATAGCTTGATGTGGTACTGGGTATTGTTTCTGTGGTGGAGGATCCTTGCCTTCCAACAGTACTTCTGTGTTCATTTTCCCACAATCTAACTTGTCTTGTGCCCAGACTGGAATATCAACCACCTCTGAGGGAATTACACACAGCTCATACTGCTGAGCTGCCTTGGTGCACTGTGTTGCTCACTGCATGGGAATGACTTCATGCACTAAAGTATTAGAAGCACTTGAATTTCCTGTACACTACCACAATTTAAGATTACTCAAGATGTGGTCGGATTTTTAGAGGGTACTAACATGTAGAACAATTTATGTGAATAATCCCTCAATAACTACGATGGCTATGATCTACTTCAAATTAGTAACTTATTTTGAATTATATGTTAAGGAGAACAGGTCTCAGACTTTTTTTTGTTAGCATTATCCTGCAGACTTTGTCAATGGATATACGCCGGAAATTGCATCAATGACCCAATGTTCTCACTTTACTTGAGTGCGGTATAGCTAGCAAACTGATTGACATTTCAGATAAGAAATTGATGAAATAATATCTCGCTTATCTTATGTTTCCCCGACGCCTTCTCTGGCTGCCATTCTGCGCTTCACTTGAATCAATCAAGTTCTTCAGGGGGAGAGAATGTAAAATATCCTCTTGGATGTTAAATTAATCCAACTGGAGTTGTTTAAACGGCTTGATGTTAGCACTCATCTGCGATATTTCTGTTAATTCAAAAAGTTACTTTAAAAAGAGTTTTCATGCCATAAAAATATCAAGATACCAAGCAAAGAGAACTGTATTGATATATAAACTGCACAACAGATTGTGATACAAATTTACCTCTTCTGCGATATTTCCGATGCTGAGCGTATTAGTCATTGAGCCTGTCGGCTTCTTAAAAAACGCCGCGCATGCGGTCTCAAAAGGTTGGGAGGTCTTTTATCTCAACGTGAAATGTTTAACTGGTGCTGACATACTATCTGATTGTCCTATCAGAATCAAGGAACTTAGACTTGCTTCAATAATACATGATAATATTTGGAAAATGTTTCAATGACCAGCAAATGTAGAAGATCGTTCATAGAAATCATAAACAGGCTGCCCAATCAATCATGTTATTTAAGCCTTGCGGTTCAATAGTTTGTAAAGTATAAATCCACCTTTGTTCATGGATAATTAAAGTCTGTTGTTTAGTCTTACCATCTCGCCCCGTGAGTATCTGTTCCAAACAGAAACACCGAAGATGTTGAAAAGTGTGTCGGTGAGCTAAACAATGAGAAACAATAGGTGCTTCTTGTATTTTACATTTCAGTCGACTGCAGTGCTCATTGATACGAACACGGAACGGTCTTTCCGTCTTGCCAATGTATAAAAGGTCACATGGACAGCGGATACAATATATCACATAACTGGATAGACAATTAGTGGAAGAACGTAATTTATACTTATTACCCTTATGTTGAAACATCTGTATAGTTTCTGAAATTTCACAAATGTTGCAATCTCCACATGGTTTGTGTCCTGGAGGGTCTAACTGAAGGGTATTCCCCGGTGACCTTAATACTGCCGGACTCAGTCTTTCTTTCAAGTTCTTCTGTCGTGTCCATACACATCTAATTTGTTTCTGCGCTAGACCTGGAAGTGTACTGATCACATTCATATGCCTTTTGAGAATCCGTTTAATGTGATTACTGTGAGAAGAATACTTCGTAATGAAATTTACTGTAGAATCTTCCTGGGGAGGTTTTGTGTTAACTTGAAAGAGCAAATCCCGATTGATAAATAATGCCCTCTTATAAGCAGTTTTTATTATTCGTTCTGGATATCCTCGTAGTCTGAAATCAAGCATGAGTTGTCTAGATTGTTGTTTAAAAGTCTGTATATCAGAACAATTCCTACGATATCGAAGGAATTGTGAAAAGGGTAAACTGTCTCGTAGTTGCTTTGGATGTCCACTGGTATAGTGGAGGAAAGTATTACGGTCCGTTGACTTCTTAAAGACAGAAGTGATCCAGCCTGCTGTGCCTCTTTCTATTGTGACGTCTAAAAAAACTATTTTATTATTATCAAAAGAATGTGTGAATTGGATATGTACATCCTGCTGAATCAACCAAATTACAAACTGTTCTAACTGATAACTGGAACCCCTCCATAACATAAATACGTCGTCTATATAGCGTCCCCACATGATCATCTGCTTCTTATAAAGAGACGTGGACAGCCATTTGTGTTCATATGTGCCCGTGCTTCTGATACTGTTATGACCTGCGAGGGCTTCCAAACAGACCCAATTCTGAGCATTAAAGTATCAAAAGGGGTTGCTTTAGGGTCTTCCGAAAATAACCGGAGGTGTTTTGTAATCTCAGTGGATAGTAATTCTAATAAAAATGCCTTATGCGTGCTCTCCCCATAATCTTCTGCATTGGGCCAGGACTCCTGCTCATTAAGAACTGCATTTAAAATCCAGGCTCTATATGCAAGCTGTTCCAATGTATCGTTTGGTAGAGGTGAAATAATGTTAAATACTTGCATTGGGGAACAGTGAAATAGTTTTTCAATACCCCTTTTAACCAACTGGTATGGGTGAGTGAGAGAGTCAAATTTATAATAGTGTGGCCCCAGAGCCAGATGCTTAAGTCTATCAAAGTCTGATTGTTTCCTTCTGTATTTCCCTAGACCCCAGTGAATCAGAATATCAGTGGCCCATTTGCACCATTCATTTATATTAAAAGGCATAGGGCCAGCTTTCTCAACTATCCTTTCAATGCCCCTATCTTTTAATGATTCCTGCAGCTTCACTTTAACTGGTGCTCTGAGTTCGGTACTGGGTGCTGAGTCTGAGTCATCGGAATTATCCTCCTGACACAGGTCCTGGTTATTGCTCTGTTCTGGCTAAGATAAACTATTAGGATTTTCTTTCTCTGTACTGTCTGATTCATCTTTATTTTTCCCATTCCTAAGCCCTGCTATACATACTTCTGTGTTCTTTTGTTTCTCAAAAGCTTGGATGCATGGCTTATAGGGTGTGTCATAGGCAGGGGGGGGAGCTGAGGGAGAAATGGTTGTTGGCCAGGGCTTATATTTCTTTTGTCTTTCAGAGGCCAATTCATTCTTAACGTGCCTCAGTTCAAGTTTAAGTGCTTCTAATTGCTCACTAACAGTTATAAAGGAGTTTGTGGCTTGTTATCACCTGAGCATGTTGCATGGAAATGCAAATTTGTGCCTCCTCCAGGTCTTTGGTTAATTGTGTACACTGTGTAGTCAGTTCAATTTTGTCCTGTTTCATGCTAATCAGCCCCCTGCACATGCCTTGGATAAAAAGGCATTTTCTTTTATTTGTTTTCTTTTTGAATTCTTGATAATGGTTTAACATTTGTCTTTGAATATTATACCATGATGCCTCAGGGAATTCCCCTTCAAAGGGACCACCTTTTCTCTTACAGTATGCAGTATCATTTCTTTCAGTTCCTTAAAATCAAAGGCATCCATATTTGAGACTGCAGAAGGACTGTAATTGGTACCGGGGTCTATGCTTATTATGTGTTTATTATGTTTATTTTGTTTTATGTGACTATCTCAATGTGCAACCTTGGAAAGAGGAATGCTCACTTTTATGAAGACGTGGGACTTAGAATTATAGTTGGAATGACATAAATTTTATGGGTGTTCAGTACAGAGTATTGGCATAAAGAACATGCCTTAAAATTATACCTGAATAAAAAGTGCTTACCAACCTTTAACAGGGTGGAATTTTATGGTGAACTTATATTCAATGAGGGACTGTTTAATTGTGTACCACTTCCCAAACAAAACTGGACTATCACTCTGTCTTTTCTTAGCCGTTCAAATACTCTAGAAAATGTGTGCCTTGTACTGAACCTTTGCAAGCTTATATATAAAAATAAGAAAATTGCAAGCCACCCTATGTAATGTCACTAGGTGTAGGTAATATTAAAATCCAGGATTATTACAGAGCCTTTTGACAATGAAAATCTCACCTTGTCTAAACCCACAAAACAAAGGTATCACTGGAATATTTCACTAAATAGTGGCACTCTGCCTGTCTACAGAGACTTTTCACTAACGTGTCATCCAGCCTGTAACCCAAAATTGTGAATTGTAAATGGTCACAAGGGCTTTTGATTTTCCTGTTGCACCCTGTCTGAAATCTACCTTAATGTATCAAACAAAATTATTACTTACCCAACTGGAGATCCACTGCAAAACCTGAGACGAGCCCCCATAAATGTAAGCTTTTGCCGCTTCCTATGTTCGGTTACTCTCCTGTTGGTCCTGGGTCCACTTCGCAGAGGCAGTAGGGTTTGTAGCACAACAAGACAACCAAACTAGTGTGGTTTGAAAAAAAAGGTTTTTGTATAGAAATAGGCCTCTTACATGGGTACAGAACAGAGGTATATAGTGGTTACCGAGCTGCTTCCGTGTATATCAATGACTCAGTGTGTGTGCCTGGGTGTGGGAGAGAGAGAGAGAAAAAGGGGGGGGGGGGGATAAAGAGAAGTGTGTGTCAGAGTCTCATAGTAAGAAGTGTCCGATGAATAGGAAGAGAGAGTATTTTTGTTCTTCTCTGTATTTATAGTGAAGTTCTCCTTTTCCAGCACCTCCCTTTGTCATACTTTGGTCTGTTTGAGGTCTGTTATCACCTGATTAGCAAGGAGGGGCTGTTGTCCTGCAGACTAATCTCATCAGGCATGCTAAGCCCATCAAGTCTGGAGACATCCTATCTGACATCACCAGGGTGTCAGAACTGCCTGCAGGCCAAGGTCTGGGAAAAGCCATGAAACCTATCCTAGTCATAATGTCATGCTGTATGCTGACAACCACCACAAAGCCCTGCTGCACCTCATGCCTGAGGGCCTGCAGGTGCAGCAGGACATCAGTGGCACTGGGACTCAGGGCAGCCTCATGGTGGAGAATCTGGGGGCTTGTCAAAGGGAGCCCTGGGCAGCTGAGGCACAGCAGTGCTACCAGTGGCTGGTACCCCTGCACCCCCCCTCCATCACTCCCTCATCCTCCACCCATACACCCTCTCCACTTCCCATCTTCCCCACCCAACCATCCAGTCACCATTCTCCTCCTCCTCCTTCCCTTCCTCTCAAGCAGTCCATAGCCCCTCGGCTATATGGGCAAGGGCTGCAAGTCCATAGGTCTCTGATGTCCTGCCCCAACATAGCAGAGCATTGACTATGTGGTGATAGCCTCGAGTGCCTCATCATCCTCCTTCTCTTCCTGGGACATATCGATAATTAATCACCCTGTGTAGCTTCTTGCTAGACTGCTGCCTGTCATCTCCTGGGTAGGGGGTGCAATGGCTCAAGGGTGGTGAAGGGTGCCTGCTGCTCCTCTTCTGCTTTCAGCTCCCAGGGCACCTCTGCTGCTATGCCTTTGCTGGTGTCCGGTGTGTCGCCCTGGGGAGCCACTGTGACATTTGCCACTGCGATGTAGAAGGGGTGCACATATTACTAGCATTCCTCGATATGCCATTTCGCCATCCAGTTGTTATAGTCATTGCTGCTCTCTGTGCCCCTGATTCACACCCTGTATCACTTCCATGCTATGCCACAGAATGCATGCTATGCCACAGACTCATGCTTTCTGTCCTTACCTTGCCATGTGGCGATTTTTCACCACAGCCTAGCCAGGAGCCGTGGCCTCTTCCTCCTGTTGGATATGCCAGGAGCCGTGGCCTCTGTCTCCTGGCATATCCTGTAGCGCCTGTGGATAGAAGTGGTGCTGTTACTGCATCCAAGCTTTTTTAGCTTGCCATCAAGCCCTTCCATACAGTGGCACAAGACATCTGGCATAAGCAGAGTGGAGGAGTAGCCTAATGGTTAGAGCACTGGCTTGTGAGCTAAAAGACCAGGGTTTGATACTTACTAGCATTCCCTGCAGCATTGGGCAAGTCACTTAACCCTCCATTGCCTCAGAGAAATCGAAGTTATCATTGTCCTTGTTTAATGTACATTACCAAGTTTAAGTTACAATGTATATTGCTTTGACTAAATGATAAAGCAGTATAAAAAACCTGTTAAATAAATATATCCAACCACCACCTTTTCACTGGTGGAAGGGCTCCATGCAGCATTCTGTTGTGTGCTGCCACCTCTTTTCCTTCCTTTGCATTGGATTCACATTCTGGCCTTTCTACTCTCACTACGCATGTACCAAACAAACATGCCGGGTCCCTCTACTGTCATGCACTCTCCGATCACTATGCACCTTGTAGATGTATCACTGTGCCGCCTACTCTTTTCTGCACAAGCATGTTGCTGTTCACATGCTAGTCCCTTGCCCCTTGGCCCTTCTTCTCCCTTCCTGTGTTCTCTGATGTCATGGCAGATGTGCCCACTGTGGCCCACACTATGGATTGGGGAGATAGTGTTTATATTCTTTGCCAGATGCCTGTACATCCTCTACCCCTTCTCTCACTGTCTCTGGCCCTGCTTTCTGCTCATCTGCCACCCATTTTCCTTGGCTGCCTTTACCCTCCTGCACTTGCTGCTACCCACACCTCATGCTCTCTGTCATAAGAAGAACATAAGAAATGCCATACTGGGTCAGACCCATCAAGTCAAATATCCTGTTTCCAACAGTGGCCAATCCAGGTCTCAAGAACCTGACAGAGTTTGAAAAAGGTACACAGGTTCCATAATGCTTATCCTGGGGTAAACAGTGAATTTTCTGGGTCCTCTTTAATAATGCTTTATGGACCTTACCTCCAGGAACTTGTCCAAACCTTTTTTAAACCCAGCTACACTAACAGCTTTTACTACATCCTCCAGCAATGAATGCCAGAGTTTGATTATACATTGAGTGAAACGATATTTTCTCTTATTAGACTTAAATAGGTTACATTGTAGCTTCATTGCATATCCTCTAGTCTTTAAGCATTTTGATGGTGTAAACAACCGATCTACGCTAATCCGTTCTACTCCACTCATTAATTTATAGACCTCTTTCATATCTCCCCTCAGCTGTCTCTTTTCTTAGTTGAAAAGCCCTAACCTTTTAAGCCTTTTCTCATAGGGGGTATCCTTTTGTTTATGTTTATATTTATTCTGACATTTGATATACCACTCCTTTATGACAACAGGGCAGTGTACAGACCAAAAATATACAAATAGGCCCAAAGGCCAGAAGAAGAAAAGGAACTACAATTTAAGACTGGAAAGAGAGAGAAATCATTCATTCAAGCAAGACAGAGAGATGGACACCATAGATATACAGAGTCAGACAATAGGTGATGGGAGGTCAAAGGCGGAGGAAACAGATGGGTTTTGAGAAGTGACTTGAATTTAGAGTAGGTCAGTTCCAGACAGAGGGTGGTGGGGAGAGAGTTCCATAGGGATGGACCCAAGAAAAAGTAAGCTGGGTGGCGGGTGGATTACAAATGGACACGGGAAGGTGATGGAAGATGGAGGTGGTTGATGTGGGCTGATCAAAGGCTGAATGTAGGGGTGTGAAAGTGAAGGAGATCTGCCAAGTACCATGGGGTATGAGTATAGATAACTTGGTGAGCCAGAATAAGGATTTTATATCAGATACAATGTTCCAGCAGTAGCCAGTGAAGCTGGAAGAGAAGGGGAAGTGACATGATCTTGGCATGTAGTGTGTATAATAATCCAAGCTGTCGTATTTTGGATCAGTTGGAGTCTGTGGAGTCTTGCTGGGATACCAGCAAGTGCAAGATTACAGAAGTCTAGGCGATAACATAACTAGGGATAGCAAGATAGTAGTTAGGGCTTGGGGAGTGAGGAAGGAACAAATAGCGCGAATGTGACGGAGATAGTAGAAAGATCTCTTGGTAAGCTGAGAGATATGATCCTTAAAAGAAAGATCACAGTCGAGAATTACTCTGAGATAGCGAAGAGAAAAGACTATCGGAATGAGGTGGCCAGAAAGAAGTGGAACTATTGGGGGACATGGGCCTCCGTGTGTGAACCAGAGAGCTGATGTTTCAGCCAGGTTGAGATGGAGGCAGTTAGTAATTAGTCAGTTGGAAACTTGAGAGAGGCAGGAGTTGAGAGGGAGAGGTCTTGTTAGGAGGGACTGGTGTGATGGAGTAGAATAATGTCATTCGCATAATAATAAACTGACGATCCTGTCTGCTGAATAAGAAGAGTGAGTGGTGCAAAGAAAATATTGAATAGGAAGGGTGCCAAAACTGAACCCTGAGGAATGCCACAGCAGACAGGAAGTGGATCCAAGGAAGAGGAGAGAGTTGCACATGAAGTGACCACGAAAGATTGAGAGAAAAGAAAAGAATGAAACCAGTGATAGACTAGACCCTGAAGACCAGCATTGAGTAGTCGAGAGAGGAGAACTGAGTGGTCCACAAGATCGAAAGCCGCCGAGAGTTCCAAAGACACTGCCATAGTAACATCACCGCAGTCATGTGAGGTGTGAAGTTCCTTCCATCTTCTTTACCATTTTGGTGGCTCTTCTCAGTACCTTTTCTGATTCTGGTATATCCTTTTTAAGATATGGTGACCAGAATTGCACACAATATTCAAGGTGCAGTCAAACCATGGAACAATACAGAGGAATTATAATATCCTTGGTTTTATTCTCTATTCCTTTCCTTTTGATTTCTAGCATTCTGTTTGCTTTCTTGACCACGGCTGCACACTGAGCAGAGGGTTTCAACATATTATCCACGATAACGCCTAAATCCTTTTCCTGGGTAGTGGTTCCTAATGTGGAAACTTGCATCGTTTAACCGTAGTTTGGGTTGTTCTTTCCTGGGTGCATAACTTTGCACTTGTCCAAAGTAAACTTCATCTACAATTTGGACATGCAGTCTTCCAATTTATATAGATCCTCTTGCATTTTTTTACAATCCTCTTGTGTTTTAATAACATTGAATAATTTTGTGTCCTCAGCAAATTTGATCACCATTTCTATTTCCCATTTCTAGATCATTTATAAATATGTTAAAAAGCAGTGGGGCAAGCATAGATCCCTGGAGTACTCCACTATTCACCTTTCTCCATTGGAAAACTGGGCATTTAACCCTATTCTCTGCTTTCTATCTTTATTTATTTAGACAGATTTGTATGCCACCTTATCCTTCAATCAAGGTGGTCTTTTAACCAGTTCCTGATCCATAATAGTACACTGCCTCCTATCCCATGACTTTTTAATTTTGCCAAGAGTCTCTCGAGGGATCTTGTCAAAGTCTTTCTGAAAATCCAGATACACTATATCAACCTGATCACCTTTGTCTACCTGTTTATTCACACCTTCAAAAAATATAACAGATTAGTAAGACAAGACTTTCCTTTGCTAAATCCATGTTGGCTTTCTCCCATTAAACAGTGGCTATCTATGTTTAGTAATTGTTTCCTTTATAATGGTTTCTACCATTTTGCCTGGTACTGATATCAGGCCCACCAGTCTGTAGTTTCCCGGTTCACCCTTGGAACCCTTTTTAAAAATTGGCTTTACATTGGCCATTCTCCAATCTTCAGATACTACAGATGATTTTAATGCTAGTTCACAGATTACTAATAGTAGGTCTGCAATCTCATATTTCAGTTCTTTCAACACCTTCAGCAAGACAGATGCAAGGCATCCAGTCAGATGCAATACCATCTGGTCCAGGTGATTTGCTACGCTTCAGTTTATCAAATAGTTGTAATATATCTTCCCGGTTTATCAATATTTCTTGCAGTTCTTCCGACATATCACCTTTAAATACCATTTCAGGCATGGGTATCCTCCCTACTTCTTCTTCAGTAAAAACTGAAGCAAAGAATTCATGTGGAGCCCGATGCAGTAATATGAGCATCTGGGTACTGGAGACATCTCCACTGAAGATGTCCCCACCCTGGGCCCCATTCCAGACATGCGAATGTGGCCATGCACACAATACTGGAATTGGAACGGTGATGTTTTCCAAGCTGTACATTGAAACTGTGTCCGTTAGACAGCCGACATATAGGTGCAGATCATGAAGCCATCACCATTGAAGCTATGCTGAAGATGTCCCTACCCCCATGAATTGAGGTGCAACAGGAAACAGGATGGAATACATCCCCCCTCCATCGAGGGATAGTGATAGTGCACTGTAGAGCATATGACCACAAGACTGCCAAACCTCTCTGAGAAGGAGTCCAGGCTCCTCTGCTGCCTAGTGCTCTTGGAGGAAGAGGTGCTCCTCCCAACTGGGCACAGCTGGCCAGCACTGTCTGCAGTGTGAAGGGGATGGGAGAGGATCCTCATCACCCTGGCACAGAAAGTAGAAGCATACTGTCACCGCTTCCCTTGCCCAGGCGGTTGCCTAAGGCTTGGGAACAGGCAGTCAATATATTTATTTGTTTTAAGTGCCTATTTCTTGTAGTTGTGTAATAATCTAGCCGAGATGGTAATTATAGGCACACAGGATTTTTATTATTTTCAGCCAAAAGGAACTTTAAAGATTCCAATTATCAGGATAAGGTAAGGATATTTTCCAACAGCATCAAACAAAGGCAAACTTGCTTCTCTTCAGCTTTGGCACTTAAATGAAAACACAGTATTTCCTCATACTATAAACAAACACAGCACTGAAACTCCGGTGCAAAAAGAATTAGAAAAAACCCCCATCTTCTTTCATAGCTTTAAAACAAACAGAAGTTGTTACATTTCTAAGCAGGCAAACTTCTGCTACACATTGGTTTTTTCTTTCTTTCCACCAAGTAATTCCTTCAGCTTGTTGTATCTCAGGCTTTCCACTTTCTAGCATACAAATGCTCACACACTCAGCTACGGCTTAAAACTTCAGGGACCTTATTTGCATATTTCCCAGCCGTGCTCTCTTGAAGGAGCAGCTGCCAGTTTTAAAGCTTCTGCAAATGTTCTGGCCTTTCTCAGTGCCTAGAGGCTACTGAACATTCCATTTCCTCATCAGAATTCTCCTCTATTAAACCAGGCATCTCTATTTCCATACTCTCCAGATCAGAGTCTGCTTGAGAGGCACAGGATTCAGACTCAAAACTATCTGGCTTTAATCCCTTCAGGATTTCTAAGACTTTAGTCAAGGCAGTGTCCTTCCTTCTCTGAGGAATAGTATAGCAGTTGGAAAGTCTCTTAGCTTTTAAGGAGTTAATAGAAGGCTTCAGGCTGCTCACCTTATCTTTTGGAATTGAGCACTTAACAGGCTTTACTGCTGAAGGCTCATACTCCATGCATACTTTGGGGGAAGGGCTTCTGCTGCCAACATGGCTGACCAACTCCCCTGGGTAAGCTTTCCTTCTAGAAGTATATCTCCTGTCTCCCTTACAGGGCCCTGGGTTAGCTCCAAATCCTCTGGCTGGCTCTGCCCTTCTCCCAGAGGTTTCCAGTGAAGCTCCCTTGACTCCCCGGGTACCTTCTTTGCGTGGTTCTCCAGAGCTTCTAGGACCTCCTCCCCTCCTGGGACGTTCTGACCTGTTCCAAGCTGCACTGGAACCAGAACTAGGAATCCTCGTCAAGCGTTTCCCTTCACGGTTCTCAGACCTCTCTCTGAGTTCAGACTCCTCTCTGTCCTCCTCTGCTGCTTCCTCTCCCCTGAGTTCACTCTCTGGCAGTTTATATGAGTGCTTTCCCCTTCTGCTTCCTGGCCCCACCCCCAGCTGTCCCTCGTGAGCAGGGTTGGTAACCATGGAGCTGGGGTGTGTCTCCTTGCTACCTGCTTTCTGTGGAGAGTTTTTTTCTAGTTCAGAAGTTTTAACCCTTAAACTTCTGGTTCTTTCCCTACTATCTGGGGAAAATGCTTGTTTTTTCCCTCTTTCTCTATTCTCTCTGCTTTCTGCGCCATCACAATACTAAAACAAACATGGGACGAGGCAACATTAGGCAGTAGGCATTAGCACAGATGGATAAATAGAAATAAGCAAGCCCAAACAGAGGGAGAGAAAATAGAAATTGGAAGGATCTGTCGCGTGCTGACAACATACATGTAGAGCAGCCCCAAAAGGTTAGACACCCAGGATTGCAGCACCAATGAACTAACCAAATTGAGGTTTCAAAGATGTAAGGTTTCACATTAGGAACCTGCAATCTGGACCACGCTGTAGTTGCCATTGTGGATGATGGTTTTGAAACCCTCCACCTAGTGTGCAGAGGTATCCAAGACAGCAGCTGGAATGGTAGGCATCAGTAAGAAACAAATGGAGATGGAAACCATGCATGTCAGTCGAATATATGTAGCAGGCTGGCCAGATCACATCAGCATGTCCCCAAGGTGGTGTACAATGTCCCTCAAAATTTGTGCAGGCTTTGTAACAGGAACCATGATAACAGGTATTATGCATGAACTGTCAGCTAATTCAATTAAAGTAAGTTGTGTCAGGTCAAAATGAGCAGTGGTGGGAATAGAACCCTGTACCCCTGGTTACTGAGCCAGTGCCCTAACTGCCATGCCACCTCCCACTTTGTAATGTTTTTAGAGAGTCAGCAGGTCTGATTGGCAGAGCATCAGGCAGATAGGGTGCAATCAGAGATGGCATGGAGAAGAGTCTGCAAACCCATCAATCCCCACAACCTAGTGAAGAGATGACCGAGGGGGAATGTGATAGAGGTCGCTAAAGTAATGAATACAGTCATATGGGTAAATGTACATCAGTGTTTGAATACCCAAAATGCCCCTGAAGGCTATGTGGACCCCTGGTGACACAGCAGCCTCAGCACTATCATAGAAAGTTATGACCAGATTTAGGTCACCAGCCCCTTCCCATGGAGGCAATATAGGATTAAGTGATGTGTCCAAGGTCACAAGAAGCACATGTAGGAATTGCATTCTGATCCCATGAGAGCTAGGCTGATGCCCCAACCAGTAGGCTACCCCTCCACTGTGTGGGTTCACCCAATCCGAAACTAGAATGATCATGACCAATGCATTGAACCCACAATATAAATTCATGGAAGACATATCTGAGAGAAAACACTTGAATTCAATGTGTCATCCCACGCTGGAATGTGTCACTGCCTGATATTGGAAAAGCTGACAATGCATGTGGGTAAGAGAAAGGTTGGGGCAAGTACTTGGAGGAAAGGTCTAGAAACCCTAATCTAAGTGGATCCTGGAAAACCACTGCCTGCCCCGTGACAACCATGGGAGTCCACAGAGTAGAGTGATGGTCAACCTAATTGGTACCCTTGCATTTCAGGTATATTGTGTCCCAGATTCTGAAAAAAAAATGGAAATGTCCCTATGGTATGTCCTGGTAAGATGTTAATAGTATGTACCAAGGTACAGAACACACAACTGATGTCTGTGCCATTGAGACATTGTAAGATCTGACACAAAAGCAAAATATGACCTGGACAGGAATAAAGGCATCCTAACCAATATGTGATAGCAAAACCCCTGGCAGTGATAATGTCCCCCCACCATCTCCTGTAGGCATCCGTAACTGATGTACGCCAGTCTGCTAGTATGTTAGCCCACCCCACAAGTGCAATTCATTTCTAGCACATGAAGGTTTCCCAGATCCCCTGTAACAATAGCTGATTGTAGCTCTTCCCAAAGGGTCTAGATGGGATGGAGAGCCAGACCCATAGGTGGCCACTTTAAAGCAGTCCATAAGCTCCCCTGTAACTATTCTCTAGTACATTTGGCTGCATGTGATGAGTTATTATCGCACCGGAGGACCCATGACCTGCAACTGCGACCAACCTGTCTGACAGTAGGTACCATATCTCCCACCAGAATATATAGGTAGTCCTCAGATGTCAAGAGTACATTAAGATGTTCATTATGGGATCCCCACCACAGTCAGCTGTAGGAAGGGTGATATGTGCCTCATAAGCCACAGATCTGTGCCTGTGAATGTTTTGCTGCTCCGCATTGCCAAAGAGCACATGTGTGGTGTCACATGTCCACAGAGCAGTCATCCCTGAATGACTGTGGTCTCTCCATGTGGGTTATGGCAAAGATCTGGCATGTTATATCATGTCTATCTGTGAGCACTAGGGTCCTTCCTGGCCCCTGCTTAGGACATCCCCTCTATGCACTATGTAGCAAGTTGCAACAACCACACTTGAGTGCCCCAAATCAGCCTAATGCTCGCTAGGGGTTGCATGTGGCATCTGTCCAACATGTTGCAACAACCGATGATGACATTGGGGATTTACATCCCTCTTCCAGAATGTTAATGGCCGTTCCACGACTGTTCCATGAGCAGAAGCCATCATAATGACATTTTGACATGCAGACACAGGAATCCTACAGTCTCAGGAGCTGGCCTTGTACCCCAGAGAGGTTTGATATTAATTGACAATGGCTTCTCAGACTGTCTCATACAGCTCTCCTGTCATCACCCTTGTGGAAATGGAACAGGGAGTGAAGGTGGCGCAGATAAACAGCTGAGGCATTATTCACTGGTAAAGTCCAATCATGTCAGTATGGCCTAATTAGCACAGTTGTTTTGCTTGTCACTGCAATGAGAATGTGGATCCCCCATCAAAACAGATGTGCTCTGTACCTAAGGAAGGCAACAAACATGTGCCAGAAATGTCCCAGTTGACATACATTTGCCACCAATATCCATATCGAATTGGACTGGTGTTCTGTGAGTCCCTCATGTATCAAATATGTGGGCATATAGGGTGCTATGCCAGTTAAGTGGACACTCTTTCCTAGGAGACAGTGGACCTTAATGAGTAGAACAGCAAAGGTGCCAATAATGTAGACCTCAACTGGACCATTGCCCAGCACTGGTAACCTTTAGAAATAGGATAGAGCATGAGAAGCTGTTTGGTTGGACTCTATATGGCATGTCATCCCATCAAATAAAGGGCCATGTCTGTCTCCTCTCCACAGACACTTCCATATCATGAAGGACCCCGAGGCGTACAGGGACAGGTTACGGGCTATTCACTGCAGCAAACAACAAATTATCATCGGCTATTCACTGCAGCAGGCCGAGGCTTCTCTAGTGCATCCGCCACCAGCTGCAGCATAGGCAAGGTGAGTGTTGATGATGAACTAAAGCCATGCAACAGGCCCCAAAAACCCACCAAAGAGGGCCACCATCAAGACTATCACATCCAACACTCTGTGGAGGCACACAAGGCATATTGTCGGAGCTCCCCCGTATGGCCAGGCAGTTGCCCAGTAATGCGAGAGGGCTCCGATCGTCCTTTGTATGAAAAGTTAGCCCAATAGCATGTAGTTGTGTCTTAAATAGATTAGAGCCAAGTTCAAAGGTCGCAGAAAATTTCTTTTATTCAAGAAATAAGATTTTCCCAACCAAATTAAATTCTTTGGCAAGACTGTTGAAGACTACAAAACATAAAGTTCAGGATACTTCTCCAGTCATAAACGTAAGCCTGGTTAAACAGTCTTTGGCTTGGCTTAGTTTAAACACACCTTTTTCACAAGTAAAAATCCTTTACAACAGCAGTCTGTTCTCCGGTCCCCAGGAGGCAATACAATACTTCACTGTTTGTTTCACAGCTGGTATAGCATAACATTCCCTGGTCCACCAACAGGCTTTAAAATTCAATAATAT
Organism: Ichthyophis bannanicus; assembly: GCA_033557465.1. Lineage (NCBI taxonomy): Eukaryota > Metazoa > Chordata > Amphibia > Gymnophiona > Ichthyophiidae > Ichthyophis > Ichthyophis bannanicus. The sequence continues at coordinate 1,632,227,686 of CM066031.1, read as the reverse complement.
TTCTTCAAGATACAAGTTATACTTTTAGCTCCTTTCTGGCTTCATTAACCATGCAGCTTTATCAGCCAAGCAGTCATTGATCAGCCTACCTAAAAGTTATGGGCTTTTGCATAGAATGTCCTTATTAAGAACTCCTGGGTTTTTTTCTCCAGTTACTAAAACCCTGTTCAGTTCCTTATTCTTCTTTGGCACAGATAGCACATTCAATTTCCATATCTGAAACCCCACTTTCATAAAAAGTGTCTCCTAGCTCCATTTCTTCCTCACTGGGCTCTTTCAGATATGTGTTCTCCTCATCTGCCTGAGGAGCCTTTACACGCTGTAAAGTTTTCAACACTTGTTCCCAATTATGCTTCTCAGTACGTGAGCTAGAGGGGGAAGGGCAGGAAAAGGTTTCCCTATTTAAAAGCTTCTTTAAGGCTTGTAAAGGGCTCACCTTGCCAGTAGAGTGTTGTCCTCCTGTAGGCCCCTTATATTGAGAAGGGCCAGACCAGGAGCTTCTGGAAAATATCTCCTCCTCAGAAGAATCTTCCCCCGAGCTCTCCTCTGGCCTTCTCACCTCTCTGTTCCTGTCCTTGGTCAGCTTCCTTCGTCCCACTGGCGCTGCCACAACTCTGCTTGTCTCAGTGCCTCTGTGTCTGCTTCCAATCTCTTCCTCCTTCTCAGCTTGTGTCTGCTTCTCCTTCCATGCCCCTCTCTATGCATTCCCTTCCTGTGTCTCCTTCCACTTCTGTGCAATCCGTTTGTGAGTGAAACTTCCCTGCCTAAATGTTTGGGGCCGTCCTATGGCTCTTGACTCCGCCCCCGAACCACTCCCATCTCCTCCCTCGGTCTCCATGGGAACTGGGTGTGTCTCTGGCCCTGCACTCCTCTGCAGGAGATATTTGGCTTCACTTTGGGTGTTAACCCTTCCTGTGCCTGCAGTTTCTTTGGGTTAAGAAAAAAAAGACTGTTTCCCCTTTCTTTTCCTGCACTCTGAGCCTGCTTCTCCACCACATAACCCCCCCCTTAAGATATTACGGGCTGGCATTTCTAACGCACAGCACGGAATCCTCGAAAGAGCATCAGCGTTCGTGTGTAGCCTTCCCGCCCTGTGCTCCACCTGGAAATCATAGGCCTGTAGGGCCATATACCACCTTGTGAGGCGAGGGTTGTGGTCCTTCATGCTGGTCATCCATTTTAATGGCGCATGGTCGGTTACTAAAAGGAACCTACGGCCAGTTAGGTAAAAACGAAGTGCCTCCACTGCCCAACGTATGGCGAGGCATTCCCTCTCGACCGTGGAATATTTTTGTTCTGCGGGTGCTAGTTTCCTACTTAAAAATATAACCGGGTGCTCTACCCCTCCATGTTTTTGTGCGAGGACAGCACCTAACCCTGTCTCTGACGCATCAGTCTGTAATATGAAGGACTTATTAAAGTCTACCCCTCTTAAGACTGGTGCTGAACATAGCTGTTCCTTTAGTTGTACAAAGGCCTGCTCTGCCCTTGGTGACCATTTCACTTGAGTTGGCGCATTCTTTTTCAGTATATCAGTGAGAAGGGCGCTTTCCGTCGCGAAATGGGGCAAGAATCGTCTATAGTAGCCGATTAATCCTAAAAAGCTACGTACCTGCTTCTTGTTTACTGGCTTCAGAAAGTCCCTCACACTCCTCACTTTGTCAATTAGGGGCTTCACTACCCCCCGTCCAACTATGTGCCCGAGATACTTCACCTCCCTCCCCCCAAACATGCACTTGGTAGGGTTTAAGGTGATACCTGCCTTCTTCATTGCTTCTAAAACCGCGGCAATATGAACCAGATGTTGGTCCCAGCTTTTACTGTAAATCACCACATCGTCCATGTAAGCTATGGCATATTGGCGATGTGCACGTAGGACAATGTCTACTAGTCTCTGACATGTGGCCGCCGCTCCGTGTAGCCTGAAGGGCATGCGACGGAATTGATATAGTCCTATAGGGGTACTGAAGGCAGTTTTCTGGCGAGATTCCCGTGTGAGGGGAATCTGCCAGTACCCCTTAGACATGTCAAGTGTGGTGAGGTAAGCAGCTTGTCCCAGCTGGTCTAACAATTCTTCAATCCTAGGCATAGGATAAGTATCGAACCTAGAAATGGCGTTGACCTTTCAGAAGTCGATACAAAATCGTATCGTTCCGTCAGGCTTCGGGACCATCACTATTGGACTATTCCATGGGCTAACCGACTCCTCAATTATGCCCATGTCCAACATTTCCCGTACCTGCCTGATGACCTCCTGCTGTTTTGCTTCTGGAAGCCTGTATGGCCTTTGCCGTATCACCTCACCCTGAGGGGTTATCACCTCATGGGCCACGAGTCTTGTCTCCCCCGGTACAGGGGTTAAGACATCCGGGAATCTCCGCGACAACCTAAACAGGTCCTGTTGCTGGTTCCACGCCAGTTCATCCCCCATCCTTGGAGTGGGCTTAGCTTTACAATTGGCCAATTGAGGACCAAGGTCTACATCGGCCTTATCCTCCTCCCTAGTTGCTGCTAGACCTTTTATTTCTGCCCGTCCCGTAGAACCAAACCCCGCTGATCCCCGTACCGTAGGGTTTAACTCTGGCACTTCTTCCACAGGAGGAAATCCAACTCTCTCAAGGATTAGCTGGGCTATTCGGTCCCCGGTGTTTACCCGAAAGTCTGTTTTTGCAAAGTTAAGTAACAGGACTTTGATGGGTCCCCGGTAATCCGGGTCCACTACCCCTGCTCCTACATCGATACAGCTCTTTACCGCTAGGCCGGAGCGTGGAGCAATCCGGCCATAGCATCCGGGCGGTATCTCTATCTGCAGCCCCGTCTCCACCAGAGTCCTCCCTTGCCTAGGGATACTAATATCCTCAGCACTGTGGAGATCGAACCCTGCGGCGTGCTCTGTCGCTCGTTTGGGTATTCGTGCATTAGGAGTAGTATGACAGCATTTTAACACAAACTTGGGCTTACTATCCTGGTCTTGTCTTTGAGCTACCCTCCTATCCTGCTTCTTGTGAGCATTCTCAAACAATGGAGCGGGCATTACGTTGGACCTTGCCTTGGGCTCCCGAGAGGATGTGAAGCCTCTCCCCTGTCTAACCTTATCCCTTTCCCTAGAGGGTGTTGTCCGCTCTTCACTCGAATCTTCTTCTTCCTCCCTAGCCTTGGTTTTGGCCCTATTAGACACTAACCCAGTCTTGGACTCCAAACCCTTGGCTAACCCACGTTTAAATTGTGGCCAGTCTCTCCCTAAAACTATTGAATGTGGAAGGTTTGGGACTATGGCTACAGTGATGGTTTTCTTCAAGCCTAGGCCTTTCACCTTTACCTTCTGTAAGGGGTAAGCTGACGCTGCACCATGCACACATCTTATTCTTATGTTCCCCTCTGAGTGTTTTCCTATGTGACCTCCCCTGGCTTGTATCTCTGCCCACAGCTGTTGAGAAACCATCGACTGGTCGGCGCCTGAATCTAAGAGCGCCTCTACTGGGATGTCCTCCACCTCCACTGACAGTAAAAATCCCTCTCCCCTTTCCTTGGATGGGTTAGTCATTAATACTGTCTTGGCATGACAATCTTTTCTGAGATGGCCCTTAGTTCCACAACCATAACATTTTCGTTGCTCATACCCTGACCTTCCTAGGGATTTACCTCGGGTAACCTCTCCTAGCATGGTCCTGCTCATTCTTTCCGGTTCCCTTACACTTGCTTGGCTCAACCCTGCACCCTTCATTTGGCCTACCACTCGAGCTTCTAAGAACCGCTCTGCCAAAGAAGTTGCATCTTTTGTGCTTTTGCAATCCTGTAAAACCAGGAAAGATCGCATTTCCTGTTGGACAGCCTCTATAAACTGTTCTAAAGCAATCACATCCAAAATGGTGTCAACTGTTTTCCCTTCAGGCAACAACCACTTAAACATTAATGCTTTGAGGCACTGACACAAAGCACGAGGCGTCTCATCTGGCCTCAGTTTACAAGCCCGAAAAAGACGGCGGTAGACCATTGGAGTCAATCCTAATCGGTCTTTCATGGCCTTTTTTACCTCATCGTAAGTGGAGGCAAGCTCAGCGGGCACGGCCCTATAAGCTGCGAGAGCTTCCCCTGTAAGGGAGGCTGCTATACGTATGGCCCATTGCTCTTCTGGCCATCCACTTAGGACTGCCACACGTTCAAATACCTCAAAGTAATCGTCCACATCATCCTCTTGGGTCAAAGGCCCAAAGGAAAAAGTTCCTTTACCCCCATGTCCCAGTCCTGGCAAAGTTCCTAAGGAACCAGACACTGTCCTTAGCTCCTCCGACATCTTCTTCTGTTCCCCCATCCACGCAGTCATCATGTCCAGGAGCGGCTGTTGCTGTTCCCTCATCATGGCAGCCATCCGTTCTTGAGACTTCACAGCGATCTCCTGCTGTTGCCAGAAGCAGTCTGCCATCCAGTTGAGGAGCTCCGCTCACTCCATCCTGCGATGCTGGAATGAAAACAGAAAGAAAAAGACACACCAAGTGCGGCCCTTATAGACACAGCACCCCCTCTCCCCCTACTGCAGAACCTCCCCTCCTTGCAGCAATCCTGGATCAACCCCTCTAAATACGGGATTACCTGCTGCAAGTGGTGAATCAGGCCTCTCAGCACAGCCGGTACCAGCTGGGCTCTCCAACTCCGGTCCGCTCTGCTGAGTCTCCGGTTCAGGTTCTCTCTGCAGGAGCTTTGAGGAAGGCTTTCAGGATGTCTTCTCCGACCACCTTGTAAATCCTGATGTTGTTGTAGCTTCGGTTGGTAGGTTTTTCTCTTATCCTGCCAACTACGCCACCTGTCGGAGCTCTCCCCGTGTGGCCAGGCAGTTGCCCAGTAATGCGAGAGGGCTCCGATCGTCCTTCGTATGAAAAGTTAGCCCAATAGCATGTAGTTGTGTCTTAAATAGATTAGAGCCAAGTTCAAAGGTCGCAGAAAATTTATTTTATTCAAGAAATAAGATTTTCCCAACCAAATTAAATTCTTTGGCAAGAATGTTGAAGACTACAAAACATACAGTTCAGTATACTTCTCCAGTCATAAATGTAAGCCTGGTTAAACAGTCTTTGGCTTGGCTTAGTTTAAACACACCTTTTTCACAAGTAAAATCCTTTACAACAGCAGTCTGTTCTCTGGTCCCCAGGAGGCAATACAATACTTCACTGTTTGTTTCACAGCTGGTATAAGATAACATTCCCTGGTCCACCAACAGGCTTTAAAATTCAATAATATTTCTTCAAGATACAAATTATACTTTTAGCTCCTTTCTGGCTTCGTTAACCATGCAACTTTATCAGCCAAGCAGTCATTGATCAGCCTAGCTAAAAGTTATGTGCTTTTGCATAGAATGTCCTTATTAAGAACTCCTGGGTTTTTTTCTCCAGTTACTAAAACCCTGTTCAGTTCCTTATTCTTCTTTGGCACAGATAGCACATTCAATTTCCATATCTGAAACCCCACTTTCATAAAAAGTGTCTCCTAGCTCCATTTCTTCCTCACTGGGCTCTTTCAGATATGTGTTCTCCTCAGCGTCTACCTGAGGAGCCTTTACATGCTGTAAAGTTTTCAACACTTGTTCCCAATTATGCTTCTCAGTACGTGAGCTAGAGGGGGAAGGGCAGGAAAAGGTTTCCCTATTTAAAAGCTTCTTTAAGGCTTGTAAAGGGCTCACCTTGCCAGTAGAGTGTTGTCCTCCTGTAGGCCCCTTATATTGAGAAGGGCCAGACCAGGAGCTTCTGGAAAATATCTCCTCCTCAGAAGAATCTTCCCCCAAGCTCTCCTCTGGCCTTCTCACCTCTCTGTTCCTGTCCTTGGTCAGCTTCCTTTATCCCACTGGCGCTGCCACAACTCTGCTTGTCTCAGTGCCTCTGTGTCTGCTTCCAATCTCTTCCTCCTTCTCAGCTTGTGTCTGTTTCTCCTTCCATGCCCCTCTCTGTGCATTCCCTTCCTGTGTCTCCTTCCACTTCTGTGCAATCCGTTTGTGAGTGAAACTTCCCTGCCTAAATGTTTGGGGCCGTCCTATGGCTCTTGACTCCACCCCCGAACCACTCCCATCTCCTCCCTCGGTCTCCATGGGAACTGGGTGTGTCTCTGGCCCTGCACTCCTCTGCAGGAGATCTTTGGCTTCACTTTGGGTGTTAACCATTCCTGTGCCTGCAGTTTCTTTGGGTTTAGAAAAAAAAGACTGTTTCCCCTTTCTTTTCCTGCACTCTGAGCCTGCTTCTCCACCACAATATGCACTGCTGTACACTGAGATGTCAGACACAGGTCCTGGCCAACCAAACTGACAATTTATTCCAGAATCACAACCATTCAAAACTTGGGACTCCAGCATAGCAAGCTAAACATCAGCAGTGCACCAGAGAGAAGCAGCTGCATACAAGAGCAGCTGTGAAGCAGTGGATGTGTAGGGAAGAGAAGCTGTGTCACACACTGACAAAGGTAGGGTATGCCAGGGCATGGGGCAGCAAGGTGGGAAGAGACGGGTCTGGGGGTGAGAGTGGCAGAGAAGGACACAGAGAAAAGGTGTCAGCCCCAAGGAGGGGTGTACCTGAAGGTGCAAGAGTGAAGTCACAGATGTTCAGCATAAGAAGGTGTAACCTCGCTGTGTCTGAGTTCACCTCCACCCCTAGATATGATGGTAGTAGTCGTGGCCAAGAAGTGGCGCAAACCCAGACAACAAGGCACAGAAATAAACTAACCTCGTTCACTGCTCAAAGCAAAATGAAGGAATTAAATTATAAGGATTTTTAGAACTCAAGCTCCAAGTGGTAAGTATAACAATTTTTTTTGTTATTATAGATGGTTAAACTTAATAACAGATTTAATTTACTTTGTATTCAAAATCTTGCTTTTTACTAATTATTGTTCATTTTACTATAGAACATTTCACTATTAAATGCAAAAAACAAAAATCAAGTGTGAGATTCGTCTATCAAAGGTTAACATTTCTGAACAACATATCAGATAAGTAGTAGTATTTATTTTGTTTGTTTCTTACTAATTTCTATATAACAATTTACTTGTTTGGTTTCTTAAAACCTGAACATTTGTACAACTTTTATCTCTACAGAAAACTTCAGAACAGCACTTCTATCAATTTCTATTCTCAGGTATGTATCAATTGTCCTTTTTCTCAGAAAACACAGTCTTTACGAGCACTTAACTCTCCGTAGTTGCAACAGTTGTTTGGTATCTGTAGCTGCAGAATTTTTTTGTTAAGTTTGATGACTTTGGAATTCCTTTTATGGGAGCTCCTTTTTACTGTAACTCAGGCCTGGATTCCAACCCCCATTATAGCTAGAAAAGAACCAAGAATCTGTGAAAAATAAGAATACTGTTTTAACTTGCTTAATAAGAAGTTTTCATGAATTCATAAGTAAGAAGTTTTCATGAATTCATAAGTCTTCTATTATTCTCTTGTGTGTGAAAGAACAGAAATGTTTCAAAATATACATTCCAGGAGCCAAGGTTAGCCTTGAAGTAAAGCTGAGAACTGGACCATTGTTAGAACGGTCCCGAGGGAGGGGGCCGGTTGCTAGGCTCCGGAGGGATTTCTAATTGGATAATTGGAGAGAATGTATATCCAATGAAAGGTTTGCATGTATCAAATGTATTGAGCTAGAACCAATGGAAAGTTTTCATGTATCAAGCTGGAAAAGTGGTATAAAAAGTTATGTCTTTATGGAGAGCTCCGCTCAGTTCCTTTGGAAGCTATGACTAATTGAGCCATGTGCACATTAAACTGATTTGGACCCTGTCAATTGACTCCTGGACTTATTTATTGACTGCAGTTTGCTGCTACATTTCTTGGTGCGTTGTTCGGGAAATGCGAGTGGTAAATGGTATTCAAGTGAATAAATCCACGTAATTCGCCTTGAGATTTGGTCCGATTGGAACCATGTCTGTCCGACTGCAGGGGAACTTCTCAGGCGCCGCCAGCCCCTATTGTGCTGGAGAGGGTTCTGCTTGCCTCGGGGGGCTATTGGGTCCAGCTGGCCAACATCTCCGACCCGGGGGAGTCCAGGATCCAACTCAGAAGCTTGGGGACTTTGGGAACCGGATCCGGTGAGTAGAATTTTGGTTTGAAAGTCTAGACAGATGAGAAAGAGCAGTACTGCCACTTGAATCTTGCATGGCCATTTGAATCTTGCTTGAACTTGGAACTTGGTAAGAGAGCTTGATCACCTCTCAAAGACGGGCCGAATACCCCTGCATAAGTAAAGTAGGGTGAAACCCCCGTCTTCTTGTATTTGGAACTTGTAAAAGACTAGTCAGAATAGACAGAATTGAATTGCATCCTGGGATACGTTGCTAGCATGAGTGTGAATGAAGTGTGAATGAGAGGTTTGGCAGCACGGACCAAGCGAGAGTGGACTCTGGACTAGCGCAGTTCCTAGCCGGGCGACTGCGTCTAGGTCACGAAACGGAGGAAGCGTTTGGTGTATTGTCCGTCCTAACTGTGTATCTGATTTTTGTTATCTGTTGAAACTGCGAGTTCCCCTTCTGGTATAAATGTGAGATTATTCTGTTGGGTAATTTGTGACAGTTTACCGATTAAGAAATAGTATTAAGAAAAGGAAACAGACGCAAACATTTGGGCTAGGCATTGTAAAATCAAGAAGCTGTCTCACTCATTTTAGTTTCAGCGCAACTAGCTAGGGGAGAGACAGGGCGTGTTTAGAGACAGTAAAATGTGCAGTGTCTTTTTAACCCTGTGAGGGCTTGTTTTCAGCGTTCTGAAGCTGAGCTGATCTGTGATTGTTTTAGGAGAGTTGTGCCTGTTTTGTTCAATATGTTCTAATAAGTGATGTTCCTTCTGTTATGGTCATGTATTGTGTATCATTTGATAGGAATATTTAGTCGGAATTTTGAATCCCGATAGTTTTGGGCTTAGCCTAGGAAAGGGTTAAGTTCTTATTAACCCCTTTCCAGCTTCTTAGCTGTTCTAATATCTCAAGCCCTGCTACGGTTACGGACCAAGTGTGGAGGATTTTGTAAAGCTAGTATTACATGTTACGGCATATAACTTTAAAATAAATACTTTATTCCGATCAGATAGGCAGATCTCATGGTCCAGACAGAAATGATAGAGAAATTAAGAAAATCTTGAGTGAATAAGGAAGTTTATCGTGCTTGAATTCTAGTTCTTGATATACTACGGCAAGCACCTCATAGAAGACATGCTTATTGTTAATAAAAATAAAATAAGGGAAAAAGTGTATATGTTCGGTTCTTTCTATTGGAATTGTTATCACATGCTCATGTTGTCTGCCTACCCTTTGTTCACAGTAATAATATGTTTTTTTTCCCTAATAAGTGCACCCAGAGGAACATTATTGTATAGTTCTGATTCATAGTCCATAGGAAAATGCAGCCTGAATAGCTGCCCCTCTGTCTGTTGTTAACTACGTCACCATAGGGAGAGGGGGGGGGACTCCTCCCTGCAGATTCCCAAGTAGTTTGCCAGCCAGTCAGCTGACCAGACTTGTTTAGGTGTTTTTTTTTCCTTGCCACTGATTTACTGAACTGAAAGCTTTAGGATTTAATTGAATTAATAAACAGTATTATTCAGAATCCAAATAGTGCAGGCAGCCCTCACTATACCCAGCAGCCCAGGAGAATTTGCATTTTTTTTTGTCAGTCAGTCCCAGAGAGATAAGACAGAAATTACAGAAAACTGGATGGATTTGCGGGCATGATAGTTAATGAAAGTTGATCAGAAAATATGTGAATTGTTGAATGTGATAGAGAAAGTAAAGATGGAGAAGAAAACAGATCTTCTTGCTGATGCTTTAGTTGAATGATGTGGAGGAGGTTATCCTGATCGAAGGAGCAGAGGAAGGAAAAAAACTGTTGCAGAGAAGAAGGACATTAGAGAAGTGAATGCCTGTATCTTGACTCCACCCCAGGAGGGGAGGAGGGAGTACTTGATTGCAGAGTCATAGACAGAATAAAACCAAGCACAGTGTTTCAGCACGAGAGTGAAGCAGCTATAGAGTAAGTGGCAGCCTGAGAGGGCTACAGCATGAATGAAGACTAGGCCAGACCAGACTCTCAAGTTTCCCTGGTTCCCCAGGAGTCAGTCTGAAAATAGGGGACCAATATATGGACTTTATGGGGGGTATAGGAGCAGAATACTAAAGCCAGTAGCCCCTGTGTTTTTTCTCGATGCATCACCATTATCAGAGCTACTGGGGCTAAGGCCACAAAGCCTTTTTTTTTTTTTGCAGAACGGCATGAGTAAACAAGGGGGACAGAAAATAATGCACCAGTTCCTGCATATGCCTGAGTGCCCTATTCCACTTTTTGGAGCCGAGATCTGCTTGCAAAGCTTCAGGCACAGATATCCTTTGCTGGAGAGAGAGAAATGCAAATGACTGTGAACCCAGAGCCTGCTGGATTGATGGTGCTGACTGTTCCCAGAGAAGAGAAGTAGCGGTTCTATAACACACCTCCAGTCAAGTCAACAAGTTCCTGTTGTGATACAGTAAGCTATAGAAAATCTGTGGAAACTAGCAAAAAGGAAGAACTCACCTCAAACTTGGCTAGGCAGGAGGATTCAGCATGTTTAAGAAGGGCTGAGCACCCGGTGCCATCAGCACAAATAGAGCAGAAGAGGTTTAAAATGAGGTTTCCTTTCCTTAGCAGTGACGCAGATAGAATTGAGGGATCTCATCAAAAACACCTGTCCCCAGAAGCTGACGTAATGTGCAGAGTGGGGAGGTACAAAAAGCCCTGGTTAGAACCAGGAAGTGGCAGAGGTGGTACCAGAAGCACCAGAAGCACCCAGGAAGGCACCAAGGGAAGTCGGTGTTTGAGAGGAAACCAGAGAGAAAGCCAAACTGACTCTGAGGAGGAGAGTGGCAGTCAGATGCAGGTGGAGTTCCAGCATCAGACAAACAAAGCTCAGAGGCAGAGAGAGACTCAGAATCCCAGGAGACGTTCTAACTCCAGGGGAGGCTTTGGAGGTCTGGGAGGACCCAGAACTCTCAAGAGAAGCTCCAGGAAAGGGAACTGGAGCAGTAGAGAAACTGATCTCTGGAGGGATAGTCCCGGAGAGGTTTTTCACACAAGCAGGAAGTGGTGCACTGCCTCAGAAAGTTTACCCAAATCACGGAGAAGAAACTTTCTTCAAGCCAGAGAAGCTTTGCCAGGGGAGAGAAACTCCACAGCTGACACCAGACCCGTTTATAAGGTAACAGGTTTAAAGCCTTGTGTTTGGGAGAGGAGAGAAGCTGAGAGTTTTAATAAGCCCTGCACTGAGCAAAGTTTTAATACAGGAAGGTGTGCAGACTTCCAAGCAAGGGAGCCAGGGGAGGCTTATCACAAAGAGACTTTCTATACAAAAGGGTTCTACAATCCTGATTTAGATAAGTGTCTGGGAGAAGAGAGAATTTATCTACCCCCAGTAAGTGAACCCAGCTCCAGCACATGTACTGAATGTGACCCAGGGAGTAACAGACGCAGTCCAGGTTTAACACAATGGGAAAGCAGTAACATTTACCCTGAGCCTGAACCGATGGATTGCACGATATGTTTGTCAGATGAAATAACATCTTTATGCTGAAGTCTTGTGAAAGGAACAAGGAAGAAAGAAAGATTATTCCAGCTGTTTTTGTTTAGTTTGTTTCTTCGTTCTGTATGTGTGCAAAGTAATGATATCCGCCAGGGAACGGGAATAAAACCCCACTTTTACTTTACCACTCTGACTGACTGACTCTGTGTATAGAAGAGGAGGCAGTTAAGTATCCACAATACCCTAGGCAGTCGCCTAGTGGACACACGGAGTCTCTTACCTTGACGACCCGTGACAAATGGCGTAGTTGGGGCGGATTTTTCATTCTGGAAGCAAGCCCACCAGGACGTGCACAAGCTCAACAGAAGGAGCGGAAGTTGCCACGCCCGGAAGGATCCAGAAGGAGCCAGAGTGGACTACAGCGTACAAGCACCTTCTCAAAGCGAGACCCTCCACCTAGTCCAGGTAAAAGGTATTTGGGCATAGGCTGGGGAGGATCCAGAGTGAGAAGGGGTTGCTTTTTGAAAAAAAAAAAAAAAAAAGGCAGAAAAAAAAAAAGTCATTTTGTCCAGTGGTACCGCACTTGGTGTTTCTTGTGGTTGTGTTTTGCAGAGTGTAACAGCTAAAGATGGATGTCCCTGAGGTTCTGCGCTGGATGAGCGGACAATTTGAGAAGCAAAGGGAGCTGGCCCAGCTGAATCAAGAACAGGCCTTGGCTGCTCTCCAAGCGCAGCAAAAGCCCCTGACAGACCTCGTACAGACACTATTGGAAGGACCACAAGGAAAGACAACACCAGAAGGCTTCAGTGGGGTAGGCCCACCACAGTGTGGGATATGGACATTTGGACACATGACAGATAAAGACAATTTTGATGACTTTATAGAGTCGTTCGAGAGAGTAGCTCTCCACGCGCACTGGCCTAAGGAGCAGTGGGCGGTTAGACTCGCCGCATCCCTAACGGGAGAAGCTCAGGCAGCGTACCGTGCAATGCCTGCCGCTTTGGCAGATGTGTACGCAGAAATCAAAAAGGCAGTAAGGGATAGGCTAGGCCTAACACCAGCTGTGTACCGGAGAATGCTTAGATCCACAAGGTTACAAACAGGCGAAACGCCTAAAGCACTGTGCCATAGGGTGCGCAGTTTAGTGTTAAAATGGTTAGAGCCTGAAGGTAAAACAGTGGATAGCCTGATTGACCAAATTGTCTTAGAGCAGTATTTTGAGGCAGTTCCCTCAGAAATAAAAGCCTTTTTAACCTTGCAAGACTGCACAACCTCCATAAAGGCAGCGCAGCTAACAGAACGGTTTCTGGAAGCCGAGATGGCTAAAAAGATACCCAGAAGCGCTGAGTGGAAGTTGGGCTGCACCAGTCATGCAAAGTTAAAGGAAGGTTCTCCAGTAGACACACATTGTATGAAAGAATGTTTGCCTAAGAGAATTAATAACAATATTGTTGCAACATGCTTTAAGTGTGGAAAGGTAGGGCAAGTAAAAAGGTATTGCCCAGACCGCACAGCCTTGATAACAGGAGGTAATGAGCATGTACCACAGGGATTCCGCCTTGATGTGGAGGTGGAAGGGGTCCCGGCCAGAGCCTTGCTAGACTCGGGGGCCGATCAAAGTATGGTCTCCCGAAGGTTTTGGGACATCATACAGGCCAGAAAGGATTTTCCCCCGAGTCAGCAAGAGGGAAAGGCCAGCATAAAATGTGTGCATGGAGCGACCACTCAGTATCCTCTTTATAGAATACAAATTAATGGCTTAGGCACCCGGAGAGAGATCCGGATAGCAATAATCCCTAACCTACCATACGATATCGTACTAGGTAGGGATTGGCCACCTTTTTACAGAGGTATGGGGGAGGATACACCCATAAAGGGGGGAATGGTGTCCACCCGCTCTCAAGTAAAGGCTGAAGAAGCACAGGGTGAATCACCAACAGATAACTCTGATCACACAGGGACAGAACAGGAACCTTCAGGAGAGGAAAATGAGGTTCTAGAGGAGGGCCTAAGTGAACTTCCCCAGCACGAGGAGTTAATGGGCACCCCCTCTAAGGAGAAAAAGAAAAGTAAAGGCGATAAGCGCCAGGAAAGACACCACCGGGCTCAGGTGAGGGCTGGAGTAACCGATAGGCAAGGTTTACCCTGGGTACCCAGTGACCTAGTGAAGAAGTTTCCATCATTTCCAGGGGAACAAAAGTCAGACCCAGTGCTTAAACACGCTTTTGAGTTCGCCCAGAAAGATAGGGATGTGCTCCCAAGGTTCTTAATAGAAGAAGACATTCTTTATAGAGAGAGCAGCAACCCTCATACTGGGGCCATTAGAAAGCAGCTGGTGGTTCCCACTACTTTTAAAGCTGTAGTATTACGACTAGCCCACGATCACCCTATTGGAGGGCATAAGGGGATTCACGGCACTCTAGACCAGATCCTAGAGCGTTTCTATTGGCCGGGGGTCTTCCGAGAAACAAAGCGGTTCTGTGAAGCGTGTCCCTCATGTCAGCGAGTAAGTGCTGTCAAGCCAATAGGAGTTCCCCTAGTACAGACCCCGACGATAACTGAACCAATTCACCGGATGGCAATGGACATAGTGGGTCCATTGATAAAAACCCCCAGGGGGTATCAATATATTCTTGTGGTAATGGATTGTGCTACGAAATTTCCTTGGGCGATACCTCTAAGGAACATATCGGCCAGGTTTATAGCAGCAGAGTTAGTTAAACTGTTCTGCGAGGTGGGGTTCCCAAGGGAGATGCTGACAGATAGGGGGAGCAATTTTGTTTCCAAGCATCTAGCGCAGGTATGGGATGCGTTCGGCATCCTTCACGTAAAAACCTCGGCATACCATCCGCAGACCAATGGTCTGGTCGAGCGTTTTAACCAGACCCTTAAACAGCTCTTAAGAAGAGCATTAGACGGACAGATGGCTGACTGGGATATTCTGCTTCCTTTTACCCTGTATGCCAGTAGGGAGCGTATCCAAGCTTCACTGGGAACATCTCCTTACAAGTTAGCCACGGGGGGTCCTAGATATTCTAAGAGACCAGTGGGTAGAGCCCGAGGCAGAGGAAATAGGGGGTTCCCCAATTTCTGTGTAAACTCCGAAGTCGCCTACAGAGGGTTTCGAGAGTTGCAGAAGAGCATGTGCAAGGCAGTCAGCGAAGCCAAAAGAAGCACTATGATAGGGGCAAAAAGATGCGACAATTGTCCATAGGTGACAAAGTGGTAGTAATGGTCGCTGACCCTGGGCCCAAATTCGAGGCCCAGTGGAAGGGTCCATATAACAGTAGTGCAGCAAAAAGGTCCAGTGACATATGTGGTAGAGAACGACAAAGGTCGTCTGCAAACCTATCACGTCAATATATTGAAGCCTTGGCAGGAGAGAATAGCCGCAGCTAGCCGCTCTTGGATAAGAGGCAAGGGTAGAGCAATAGGAGCGGACCAGAAGGACTCCTGGCAACATAATAACGTACTAGACAGAGGGTCCAGCAGGAAGGATAAGATTCTTGTGGAGATTCCGGGCTGTGAGAATGATAGTTCCCCATCCCGGAATGTCTTAAGAGGGGGGATATGTGATACAGTAAGCTATAGAAAATCTGTGGAAACTAGCAAAAAGGAAGAACTCACCTCAAACTTGGCTAGGCAGGAGGATTCAGCATGTTTAAGAAGGGCTGAGCACCCGGTGCCATCAGCACAAATAGAGCAGAAGAGGTTTAAAATGAGGTTTCCTTTCCTTAGCAGTGACGCAGATAGAATTGAGGGATCTCATCAAAAACACCTGTCCCCAGAAGCTGACGTAATGTGCAGAGGGGGGAGGTACAAAAAGCCCTGGTTAGAACCAGGAAGTGGCAGAGGTGGTACCAGAAGCACCAGAAGCACCCAGGAAGGCACCAAGGGAAGTCGGTGTTTGAGAGGAAACCAGAGAGAAAGCCAAACTGACTCTGAGGAGGAGAGTGGCAGTCAGATGCAGGTGGAGTTCCAGCATCAGACAAACAAGGCTCAGAGGCAGAGAGAGACTCAGAATCCCAGGAGACGTTCTAACTCCAGGGGAGGCTTTAGAGGTCTGGGAGGACCCAGAACTTTCAAGAGAAGCTCCAGGAAAGGGAACTGGAGCAGTAGAGAAACTGATCTCTGGAGGGATAGTCCCGGAGAGGTTTTTCACACAAGCAGGAAGTGGTGCACTGCCTCAGAAAGTTTACCCAAATCACGGAGAAACTTTCTTCAAGCCAGAGAAGCTTTGCCAGGGGAGAGAAACTCCACAGCTGACACCAGACCCGTTTATAAGGTAACAGGTTTAAAGCCTTGTGTTTGGGAGAGGAGAGAAGCTGAGAGTTTTAATAAGCCCTGCACTGAGCAAAGTTTTAATACAGGAAGGTGTGCAGACTTCCAAGCAAGGGAGCCAGGGGAGGCTTATCACAAAGAGACTTTCTATACAAAAGGGTTCTACAATCCTGATTTAGATAAGTGTCTGGGAGAAGAGAGAATTTATCTACCCCCAGTAAGTGAACCCAGCTCCAGCACATGTACTGAATGTGACCCAGGGAGTAACAGACGCAGTCCAGGTTTAACACAATGGGAAAGCAGTAACATTTACCCTGAGCCTGAACCGATGGATTGCACGATATGTTTGTCAGATGAAATAACATCTTTATGCTGAAGTCTTGTGAAAGGAACAAGGAAGAAAGAAAGATTATTCCAGCTGTTTTTGTTTAGTTTGTTTCTTCGTTCTGTATGTTTGCAAAGTAATGATATACGCCAGGGAACGGGAATAATACCCCACTTTTACTTTACCACTCTGACTGACTGACTCTGTGTATAGAAGAGGAGGCAGTTAAGTATCCACAATACCCTAGGCAGTCGCCTAGTGGACACACGGAGTCTCTTACCTTGATGACCCGTGACACTGTATACCCGCTAACCTTGTAGCCCCACCTGGAGTATGGGCAAAAGATAATGCACCTGGCCTAGCAAAGAACATAGCCCCTGTCATTGTCACCCTCAAGCCAGAAGCGGAACCAGTGCATGTGAAGCAGTATCCTCTTCCCTGACCAGCCATTGCAGGAATCCACTGCCATTTAATGAAACTGCTGAAGTATGGACTTTTCAAAGGAATGTTAGTCACCTTGGAACACTCTCCCCTTCTTCCTGTTAAGAAGCCTGGGACAGGTGATTACCGCCCAGTGCAGGATCTAAGAAAGAATGCATGATGCAGCTGGAACTATACATCCAGTTGTGCCAAATCCTTACACACTCTTAGGACTGATCTCTGCTGAAGCTACACACATTTCACCATTCTGGACTTAAAAGATGTTTTTCTTTTTCTGCATATGCTTAGCCCAAGACCCCACTACAGGAAGGCGGGGCCAACTCATCTGGACAAGATTACCTCAAGGATTCAAGAACTTGCCTCACTCAGCAAAAGATTTGACAAGTTATCCAGTAATTCCAGGAGAAAGAATTCTACTTCAATATGTGGGCAACTTGCTTATAACCACCAACTCAGAAAGTGAATGTCTACAAGCCACCAGTGAATTCTTGCACCTTTTTAATGAGGCTGGATACAAAGTCTCAAGAGCTAAGGTGCAATTATGCCAAACAAGTTAAATACCTAGGATTCCAATTGTCCAGCGGAATTCGACGCCTGGGACCAATGTTCCCTCTAATTTTCTGTAGACTGTCCGCGCATAAAATATCAGCTGTGCAGCTTTTGAAGGAAGGTTAAATTTTTGTGCGCCACATAACGACACTCGGAGTTATATACTTTAAAATTTGACTACACAACAGAATACAGTATGTACACCACATTGATTGCACTAGAAAACATTGTAGAACTTGTGAAAACCGTAAATACATAACAACTTTTAAATTTTAAGATGTCTGTGTTGTTTTCTATCAGAATCAGAACCGTAATTTTTGTGCGCTCTGTTGTAAAGTATGTGCGCTCGCTCGGCGAGGTGTGTGCGCGCGCACACGCGCACAGCTTAGAGGGAACAGTGCCTGGGACCCTTACCAGAACGCAAAGCAGCTGTATGCAGTATTCCTACTCCAACCACCAGGAGGCAAGTGAGAGCCTTCTTGGGTGCCACAAAGTATGTGGTATATGGATCCCCAATTTTGCGCTGCTAGCAAAACCATTGTATCAAGCTATCAAAGGAATGGAAAAGTCTCCATTAGAATGGGGACTTGAACAGGATGCAGCCTTTTGATCTTTGAAAAAAACACTCTGATGTTGTCACCAATTCTGGGTCTACCAGATGTCCAGAAAACCTTCAAGTCTCTATGTTCATGAGTCACAAGGAAATGTTCTAGGAGTGTTGACTCAATCTCTTGGACCTTATTTGAGAAGCTGTTACAGCTACAGCCTTCCTAGTGAGAAAAACTAACAAGATCACTTTGAGACAGAATCTTCAAGTTACTGTACCACACTCTGTTCTAACCAATATGAAACACAAAGGAAACTATTAGCTAACAAATCTACGAATGTTGAAGTATCAGAGGATGTTGCGTGAAAACCCCAGATACAACTGAAGGGTCAGTCAAGCTTTCAATCCTGCTATGTTGTTATCAGTTGGTCTTGATCCCCTGATCATGACTGTTTAGAAATTATGGACACTGTATTCTCAAGCCGCCTGGATTTGACTGATGTTCCTTTGGAGAACCCTGAACAGACTTTCTTTGTGGCTGAAGGCAGTTTCATCATCAATGGACATTGTTGTGCTAGATATGCAGTGGAGACCCCTGATTTGGTAGTTGAGTCCTCAGCCCTGGCCCCAGAAAATTGATCACAGAAACCTGAAACTGATAGCCCTCACTAGAGCACTAACAATAGGAAAAGGGCTCTGTCTAAATGTGTACCCAGATTCCAAGTATGCCCTTACAACATTGCATGCACATGGGACCCCGTACAAATAATGAGGGTGGATAACCTCAGGAAGCAAGTCCATTAAGTATGGCCCCGAGATTTTGATATTATCAGATACATACTGCCTACAGATTTCAGAATTTAGGAAATAGTAAAAATGTATGAATAGAACCCTGAAATCTCAGTTGTCTAAACTTTGCCAAGAGGTTTATCTGAAGTGGCCCCAGGTTCTTCCTATAGTCCTTCTTAGGATATACTTAGCCCCTGCTAAGTCTTTAGGAGTTTCCCCTTTTTGAGATTCTGAGAATCTGTAGCCTATTTATAGGGAATAAAATGAGATGTGAGACAGATAGGATCTGAAATTATTAGGCATGAACTATTAGTTTTAAGTTCTGTTTTACAGAGTCTTCATACCTGGGTAAAAATCTGCCTGAACCCCTGCATCCTTTCAAGCCTGGAGTCTCGGTGTGGATCAAAGAATGGAGAAGGATACCGTTAGCCCTGCATTGGAAGAGACCCTATGTTGTCATCCTGTCAACTCCAACTGCAGTAAAAGTCGCAGAATTCGAACCTTGGATCCATTATAGTCGAGTAAAGCCAGCAACTGCTTTTGAACCTGATCAGTGGACTACTGTACAGCATCTTGAGACTCCATTGCGCCTCACCCTATGACAACAACCACGGACCTAAGACTCATTGGTCCCTCAGAAACTGCACTATTTCAAGACTATCTGTTTATCTGAAGGTAAGCCTCGCATCTGGAGAAAGCTGCAATCATCAGAAATAGACTGTGTTGTGTTAAGAAATTGAGTCTTCTAAGAAACTGTGTTCAAATACTCTGATCTCCTTAAGGCAATAATAGCCTGAGAGACTGTACTATGATATTTCAAGAACCTGAGACATCCCAGAGGACAGTGATACTTTGGAATCTACAGCCCTACTCCTGCCACAAAGCTGGTAGGTCTACGTACGGCAGAAGCTTGAGGATCTACAATCAACTCTACCTTTGTGAAATCCGACAGTTCCACCAATTTTCCAGAGACTATGCCCATTATGAATTATTATTATTGCTTTATTCTGGCAACAGTTTTGGGGTGCTTTGAAATGACGTTTGCCCTACCCCCTTGTGCAGCTTGCATAACCACCACCAGAACAGGACAAAAGATCACTCTTTCTATAAAGCCATGAAATCAGACTTTGAAGTTCCTCCTGCCACCAGAACTTATTTCTTGAATTAGCAGGAGCAGTGGCATCCGGTCTTCATGTTTTAGATTGCTTGTTTTGTGGAGGAACAACAATGGGAGACTAATGGCCTTGGGAGGCCCAAGAACTGAACTATTCTATCCTATACAATCAGACTGATTTACATAATACTACTAGTGCGTGGGTATCAGCCCACCCCATTGTTGGTAGTTTGTGTTTTGTTCGGACCGGACCACAACTTACTATGAAGGTTGGACAGCTGGACTGTCTAAATCAGAAGATTTACAACAGCACAACAAAGAAGACATCTTGGTGGTCCGGCATAAATGCTCCTGAACCTTCTAATCCTTTAGTTCTTTTTCCCACTCTTGCCAAACTATGGACTCTGACTATCTGCTTGTTGCTCCCTTGTTTCTTGCCACTTTGCTTGCGAATGATAACTCCAGTTATTAATAGCACTGTAGAACGTAAGGCAGCTACAAAGATACTAGCTATGTGAAACTACTACCCTATACCACAGAGTGATACCTTTACCTAGTATTATGTGATTTGATTCTCACCCTTTCTCACTTGCGGGTGAGAATAATCAAAGGGGGGAATGTGGTAGGCTATCCTGTTGTAGCAGCAGATAAGCATGCAATAAATAAATCCAGGAGTCTTTTCAATGATCCAAGCCAGTTTAATGTGCACATGGCTCAAGCAATAAGCAATTTCAAAATGGCTGAGCAATGGCTTCTAGTAAAACAACAACTTTTATAGCTTTCTTGTCCATTCTAAGCATAGGCAAACTTTTCATTGGTCCCAGTACCCCTCTCACCCATCTATTGGTCCCGGTACTGATATGGCTACCCAATCGGGACTCTGGTCTGGGCTCAGCACCTGGTTGCCCCCCTTCTAGTCCCAATTACAATGGTCAGTGTCTCTAACTTGTTACATCTCTCCTCCAAGGTCGCTTAGCTTGTTAAAACATATGGGAAGCAGGGCACTGTAACCTTGCTTTTTGCAGAGTTAATTAATTCCATAGAAGCATAGCACACCTTATCAGTACCAATTAAACTTGTTTTTCTATATTTTCTAAGTTTCGTTTCTGCTTAGCTATGTTCAGTTAAACTGAGTTAAGTTTCAATTCTATGGTGTCATCATTCAGGGGGGTTTTCATTCCTCTGGGCCTAACTACAGGCTTCAGTTACAGGTCAAGCTGCTCAGGCCTGTCTGCTTAGTTCAATTAGCATGGATCATAGGCCGTCGCCTACCACATTCCCCCCTTTGATTATTCTCACCCGCATGTTAATAAGGTGTGAGAATCAAATCACATAATACTAGGTAAAGGTTTCACTCTGTGGTATAGGGTAGTAAGTTCACATAGCTAATATCTTTGTAGCTGCCGTATGCTCTACAGTGTTATTAATAACTGAAGTTATCATTCGCAAGCAAAGTAGCAAGAAACAAGGGAGCAACAAGCAGATAGTCAAAGTCCATAGTTTGGCAAGAGTGGGAAAAAGAACTAAAGGATTAGAAGGTTCAGTTGCATCTTTGTTGTGCTGTCGTAAAGCTTCTGATTTAGACAGACCAGCTGTCCATCCTTCGTAGTAGATTGTGGTCCAGTCCAAACAAAACACAAACTGTCAACAATGGGGTGGGCCAATACCCACTCACTAGTAGTATTATGTAAATCAGTCTGATTGTATAAGATAGAATAGTTCAGTTCTTGCGTCTCCCAGGGCCACTGATCTCCCATCTTAGTTCCTCCACAAAAGAAACAGTCAGAAGTGTGGAGACTAGATGCTATTGCTCCAGCAAGTTCAAGAAACAAGTTCTGGTGGTGGTATGAGGAATTGCAACGGTGGCTTGCATAGCCTTGTAGAAAGTCAAGATCTAGAACAACTTTTGGATTAGAGAGTATACCAATGCAAGTATAGGAAGAATGATAAAACAAGGTCTGAGTGACCTTCGGTCCAGTTCATGTTGTACTTATACAGGCTGCCCAGGGAGGCAAGGCAAAAGTCATTTCAAAGCACTCCAAAACTGTTGCCAGAATAAAGCAATAATAATAATTCATAATGGGCATAGTCTCTGGAAAATTGGTGGAACTGTCGACTTCCACAACAGATAACAGATGTAGGGTTGATTGTAGATCCTCAAGCTTCTGCCGTACGTAGACCTACCAACTTTTTGGCAGGAGTAGGGCTGTAGATTCCAAAGTATCACTGTCCTCTGGGATGTCTCAATTTCTTAAAATATCATAGCATAGTCTCTTAGGCTATTATTGCTTCCTTAGAGCAGTTCACTCTTTAGGAGATCAAAACAGTCTTTTCAGAGTATTTAAACACAGTCTCTTAGAAGATTCAATTTCTTAACACAACACAGTCTCTTTCTGATGATTGCAGGTTTTTTTCCAGATGCGAGGCTTACCTTCAGATAAACAAACAGTCTTGAAATAGTGCAGTTTCTGAGGGACCAATAAGTCTTAGGTCTGTGGTTGTTGTCGTAGGGTGCGGTGCAATGGAGTCTCAGGATGCTGTACAGTAGTCCAGTGATCAGGTTCAAGAGCAGCTGCTGGCTTCACTTGATTATTATGGATCCAAAGTTCAAATTCTGCGACTTTTACTGCAGTTGGAGTTGTTGACAGGATGACGACATAGGGTCCCCTCCAATGCAGGGCTAACAGTATCTTTCTCCACTCTTTGATCCACACCGAGACTCCAGGCTTGAAAGGATGCAGGGGTGCAGGCAAATTGATGAGTAATCGATTTTGTACTCAGGTATGAAGACTTCTGCAAAACAAAACTTAAAACCAATAGTTCATGTCTAATAATTTCAGATCCTATCTGTCTCATATCTCCTTTTATTTCCTATACAATAGGCAGGGGTTGCCCATACAGAATCTCAAAAGGGGAAACTCCTAAAGACTTAGCAGGGGCTAAGTATATCCTAAGAAGGGCTATGGGAAGAACCTGGGGCCACTTCAGGTAAACCTCTTGGCAAAGTTTAGACAACTGAGATTTCAGGATTCTATTCATACATTCTACTTTTCCTAAATTCTGAGATCTATAGGCAGTATGTATCTATTAATATCAATATCTTGGGGCTATACTTAATGGACTTGCTTCCTAGGGTTATCCACCCTCATTCTTTGTACAGGGCCCCATATGCATGCAAGGTTGTAAGGGTATACTTGAAATCTGGGTACACATTTAGACAGGGCTCTTTTCCTATTGTTAGTGCTCTAGTGAGGACTATCAGTTCAGCTTTCTGTGGTGAAGTTTCTGGGGCCAGGGCTGAGGACTCAACTACCAAATCAGGGGTCACCACTGCATATCTAGCACAACAATGTCCATTGATGATGAAACTGCCTTCAGCCACAAAGAAAGTCTGTTCAGGGTTCTCCAGAGGGACATCAGTCAAATCCAGGTGGCTTGAGAATACAGTGTCCATAATTTCTAAACAGTCATGATCAGGGGATCAAGACTAACTGATAACAACATAGCAGGATTGAAAGCTTGACTGACCCTTCAGTTGTATCTGGGGTTTTCACACAACATACTCTAATACTTCAACATTCATAGATTTGTTAGCTAGTAATTTCCTTTGTATTTCATATTGGTTAGAACAGAGTGTGGTACAGTAACTTGAAGATTCTGTCTCAAAGGGATTTTTCTTTTAGTTTTTGCTTACTAGGAAGGCTGTAGCTGTAACAGCTTCTCAAATAAGGTCCAAGAGATTGAGTCAACACTCCCAGAACATTTCCTTGTGACTCATGAACATAGAGACTGCAAGGTTTTCTGGACATCGGGTAGACCCAGAACTGGTGATAACATCAGAGCGGTTTTCAAAGATCAAAAGACTGCATTCCTATTCAAGTCCCCATTCCAATGGAGACTTTTTCATTCCTTTGGTAGCTTGATACAATGTGATACAATGGTTTTGCTAGCAACGCAAAATTGGGGATCCATATACAACAGTACCCTGTGGCACCCAAGAAGGCTCTCACTTGCCTCCTGGTGGTTGGAGTAGGAATACTGCATACAGCTACTTTGCGTTCTGGTAAGGGTTCCAGGCGTCGAATTCCGCTGGACAACTGGAATCCTAGGTATTTAACTTGCTTGACATAATTATGCTTTGGCTCTTGAGACTTTGTATCCAGCCTCATTAAAAAGGTGCAAGAGTTCACTGGTGGCTTGTGGACATTCACTTTCTGAGTTGGTGGCTATAAGCAAGTTGTCCACATATTGCAGTAGAATTCTTTCTCCTGGAATTACTGGATAACTTGTCAAATCTTTTTGCTGAGTAAGGCGAGTTCTTGAATTCTTGAGGTAATCTTGTCTAGGTGAGTTGGCCCTACCTCCTTGTAGTGGGGTCTTGGGCTAAGCGTATACAGAAAAAGGCATCTTTTTAAGTCCAGAATGATGAAATGTATAGCTTCAGCAGAGATCAGTTCCAAGAGAATATAAGGATTTTGGTACCACTGGTTGTATAGTTTCAGCTGCATCATTCATTCTTTCTTAGATCCTGCACTGGGCGGTAATCACCTGTCCCAGGCTTCTTGACTGGCTTGAGGGTGACAATGACAGGGGCTATGTTCTTCGCTAGGCCAGGTGGATTATCTTCTGCCCATCCTCCAGGTGGGGCTATGAGGTTGGTAAGTGTACAGCTTGTTGCTTTGGATGCAGGTGAATAGAACCGCCATTCTTCTTCTTGGGGGACAGTTAACACCATCAGGCCAGCAGATTTTGAGTTTCATTTTTTTCCCCTTCAACAAAGGATATCTGTGCTTGAAGCTTTGCAAGCAGGTCTCGGCTCCAAAAATGGAATAGGGCATTCAGGCATATACAGGAACTGGTACATTATTATTATTATATATTTTTTTTTCTAGTTCACACATGCGGTTCTGCAGAAAAGGCTTTGTGGCCTTAGTCCCAGTAGCTCTGATAATGGTGGTGCATCTAGAAAAACACAGGGGCTACTGACTTTAGTATTCTGCTCCTGTATCCCCCATAAAAGTCCATATATTGGTCCCCTATTTTTCAGACTGACTCCTGGGGACCCAGGGAAACTGGAGAGTCCGGTCTGGCCTAGTCTTCATCCATGCTGTAGCCCTCTCAGGCTGCCACTCACGCTATAGCTGCTCCACTCTCGTGCTGAAACACTGTGCTTGGTTTTATTCTGTCTATGATTCTACAATCAAGTACTCCCTCCTGGGGTGGAGTCAAGATACGGGCATTCACTTCTCTAATGTCCTTCTTTTTCTATAATGGGCGTACTCACACCCAGTTTTTCACTTCCTCTGTTCCTTCGATTAGGATAACCTCCTCACATCATTCAACTAAAATATCATTCACTTTCTCTGTTACATTTATTTTCACAATTCACACACCCTCTGATTAACTTTCATTTAACCATTATGCCCGCAAATTCATCCAGTTCTTTGCAATTTTTGTTCATTAGTTCAATCAAGTCCTAAAACTTCTCAGTGTATAATGCAGTTTTTTTCAGTTCTAAACAAGTCTGGTCAGCTGACTTTCACTTCTAGTCCGGAGGGGGTGGACATTCCCCTGTTGCAGAGGTGGCTAGCAAACTACTTGGGAATCTGTAGTCCCCCCCCCCCTCTCCTGGATTCTGTTTCTCCTAGCAATGCTCTATCCAGGAGGTTGATTTTTTTTTTTTTTTAAAAATGATCTACTTCTCTGCTGTGGGCACATTAGTTCACGCCTACCGGGGGGTGACATCATCGGTGGAATGGGCTCCATCCCCCCCTTAAGCACTCTAAACGGAGCTACTTACAGAGAGAGAGAGACGAGACAGGATATCTAGAAATTCTGGGGCAAAATCCTGATTGGGACAGAGACATTTCATAATCTTCAGTAAATCCCTTACTGAAATTCTTGATCATACTTGAAAAGACACTTATTATTTCTGTAAACATAGGGCAGGCAGGAAACACTTAGATTGAGCACATACATCCATTATGCTTCTTATAGAGAGAACTATAGCTATCTGTCAGCATGTCTCTGCAAAAGAAATTATTTTTTAGTTCAGGAAGCAAATATTTAAAAGACATTCCGGATATTTTTCATAAAATACAGTACACCTTTCCTTTTTTTTTTAAAAATACAGAAACACAGATTAATTTATCTTAAAAGCCAATATTGTAAAGGTCAGTGTAGCTAACTGATTTGTTCATTAGTAACCAGCACAGAGGGGAAGCATGCATTCAAATGACTTATACTCATTCATAAAAAGATAAACTTTGTTTTTAAAACTTTTGGTTAAACAGAGCTAGTGAAACCAGAGAAAAAAACTAATTATAAATTCATCACGCTTCGATTAAATGAAGAGACTTTTCAAATCAGGAGTCCCTTTTCATTCCTAGGAGAAATCTCCTGCAGTCTCCAGCAGTCTCTTCAGAACCCCCTTTTTTTTTTTTTCCTCTGCAGGCTATGTGGAAGCCACACCCCTCTGCTCGCGGGGAAACAATTGAACTGTGCTCATAAAAAGAGACTTCTCATTCACATGGACAGAGATGCCAGAAAAAAACAATTTAAATCAATGTTAAGTCGTGATCTAATTACTTTGTAGATCAAAGGAAAAACAAAAACAGTTCTTTATCATTTCCTATTTAAACTGTTTCAGTGCTTACTGAAAATTTGAACATACAGCCGACAGAAATTCCTCTCACTTGGTCCGCAACCCATAAGGGATTAATACAAACTTAATCCTTTTCAGGCTAAACCCAAAAACTATCGGGACCCACAATCCTGACTAAACATTCTTATTAAATGATAAATAAATGATATATATTACATAACCACAGCAGAAGGAACATTATTATTAAAAACCTATTGAATAATACAGGTACAATTGTCCTGAAATAAGCACAAACTAACAGCATTTAGATTTTTAAGCCTGCACGGGGTTAGAAAAACACTATACATTCTTTCCTTCAGACACGCCCCCTGTCAGCTTTTTCACTGTGCTAAAACCAACTGGGTGAGACCAGCTTTTTGATTTCTAAAAATGACTGTAGGTGTTTTGGGTCTTCATTCTGCTCTATTAATACAATTTCTTAATCAGTGAACTGTCACAAATTACTCAACAGAATAATCTCACATTTATAACAGAAGGGAAACTCGTGGTTTCAACAGAGAACAAAAAACAGATACACAGTAGGACGGACAATACACCAAACGCTTCCTCCGTTTTGCGACCTAGACGCAGTCACCCGGCTAGGAACTGCGCTAGTCCAGAGTCCACTCTGCTTGGTCCGTGCTGCCAGACCTCTCATTCACACTTCATTCACACAATCATGCTAGCAACGTATCTTAGAATGCATTCCTTTCTATTTATTCTGACTAGTCTTATCCAATTTCCCAATTACAAAAAGACAAGGGTTTCGCCCCGCGAATACTCATGCAGGGGTACTCGGCTCGTCTTGAGAGTTGATCATGCTCTCTTACCAATTTCCAATTTATCTCGAGATTACCAATTCTACCTCGCGAATACTCATCCAAGGATTTTCAAACAAAGACTTAAGTCTTACCAAACACTGCAGTTCTAACTCATCTGTCTAGACAGGTTTTCAAAACTATACTTACGGATCCGGTCCCCGATACCTCACCAGCTTCTGAGTTGGATCCTGGACTCCCCCGGGTCGGAGGTGTTGTTCCAGCCGGAACCAGTGCCTGCCGAGGCCAGGCAGAACTCCCTCCGATACAAGAGGATCAGTGGGCCCAGGGAATTCCTCTGCGTCGGATTGGCATGGTTCCAACCGGTCCAAACCTCAAGGCGAATTACGTGGATTTATTCACTTGAACACTATCCACCACTCGCACTTCCAGGCCAACGCACCAAGAATGTAGCAGCAGATAAGCATGCAATAAATAAATCCAGGAGTCTTTTCAAGGATCCAAGCCAGTTTAATGTGCACATGGCTCAAGCAATAAGCAATTTCAAAATGGCTGAGCAATGGCTTCTAGTAAAACAACAACTTTTATAGCTTTCTTGTCCATTCTAAGCATAGGCAAACTTTTCATTGGTCCCAGTACCCCTCTCACCCATCTATTGGTCCCGGTACTGATATGGCTACCCAATCGGGACTCTGGTCTGGGCTCAGCACCTGGTTGCCCCCCTTCTAGTCCCAATTACAATGGTCAGTGTCTCTAACTTGTTACATCTCTCCTCCAAGGTCGCTTAGCTTGTTAAAACATATGGGAAGCAGGGCACTGTAACCTTGCTTTTTGCAGAGTTAATTAATTCCATAGAAGCATAGCACACCTTATCAGTACCAATTAAACTTGTTTTTCTATATTTTCTAAGTTTCGTTTCTGCTTAGCTATGTTCAGTTAAACTGAGTTAAGTTTCAATTCTATGGTGTCATCATTCAGGGGGGTTTTCATTCCTCTGGGCCTAACTACAGGCTTCAGTTACAGGTCAAGCTGCTCAGGCCTGTCTGCTTAGTTCAATTAGCATGGATCATAGGCCGTCGCCTACCACACTGTAACTCAGGCCTGGATTCCAACCCCCATTATAGCTAGAAAAGAACCAAGAATCTGTGAAAAATAAGAATACTGTTTTAACTTGCTTAATAAGAAGTTTTCATGAATTCATAAGTAAGAAGTTTTCATGAATTCATAAGTCTTCTATTATTCTCTTGTGTGTGAAAGAACAGAAATGTTTCAAAATATACATTCCAGGAGCCAAGGTTAGCCTTGAAGTAAAGCTGAGAACTGGACCATTGTTAGAACGGTCCCGAGGGAGGGGGCCGGTTGCTAGGCTCCGGAGGGATTTCTAATTGGATAATTGGAGAGAATGTATATCCAATGAAAGGTTTGCATGTATCAAATGTATTGAGCTAGAACCAATGGAAAGTTTTCATGTATCAAGCTGGAAAAGTGGTATAAAAAGTTATGTCTTTATGGAGAGCTCCGCTCAGTTCCTTTGGAAGCTATGACTAATTGAGCCATGTGCACATTAAACTGATTTGGACCCTGTCAATTGACTCCTGGACTTATTTATTGACTGCAGTTTGCTGCTACAACAGTACATCTTTCCAGGCATAGCACAACACACTTCTGCTTTCTGTTACTGTTCAAGCTCTTCTTTCTTTTCCAACTATAACTTTTCTTGTTGTCAAGGTTACGATGACTCTTCTGACATCACCAATTTCCATTCCAGAGCCGCTAACCAATCACAAGCAGGCTTTAGGAATATGCAGATTATATTTTTCCTGTTGTCAAGGTTACGGTGACTCTTCTGACAACATCTATTTACATTCCAGAGCCGCTAACCAATCACAAGCATGCTTTAGGAATATGTAGATTAGGCATAAAAGCATGTTCTAAATTTTGCAAAGAAAAATCAGTTTTCTTTTCAACTGTAATTTCCCATTAAAGTGAATGGCAAGACCTTAATTTGGAAGGTTTACACATTAAAATCTTTCCAAAATAATCCAAAACCTATGATTCCATTCAGCTTATCTAGCTTAGATATCCTATTATTTCCAATTTTAAATTTATACATTCCTTTAGGCGTTATACATTTTCCTCCATAAAATTACCTAAAACTTTGTCCAATTTAAATAACCAGTACATTAATATTCACTCAGGACTCCAAACTATCAAGTATAATTAACAACAATTCAAACCAGTCACCCACTTTAGCGCAAGCGCCAATTTTAACCCTTGGGTTACAAAGGCAATGATTGGTCTACAGGATAAATTGTCACTGGATCCAGGAAATGATAGGGAACCACTGATGTGAATGGAGAAGGGATGTTACAGGGGCAGGGATGGCTATACTGCTATCTGTCCAACCCCCCCCCCCCCAGGTGGGCCCAATAGACTAGCTAGCTTGAGTGCCTAGTAACTGCCATCCCCGCAGAGGCATCCAGCCCAGGCAACTGCCTAGACAGGTTAGCTAGGCCGTCTGGTCCTGGCACAGGTATGCCACTGTATTACCTGACACATGCAGGGGGCCACATGCCCAGAGTGCAAATGGAGTAGATGCAGTAAATAGCAAGTGCAGGCAGGAAGGTGACAAGTACAAGGCAGACGCAAACAGGGTCCAGGGCACACAATGTGCCTTTGCCCTGCCTGCAATTCTAGGGCAAGACAAATGGGGACGTGAGGGGAGGGCAGACCATATCAGGCCAATGATGACCCCTGCAAATAGGCCCCTTGCCAGAGGGAGGGCACCACAGCAATGTGACCACATAGAGGCTGCATGTTGTGTTTGCCAGGTCTGTCAATGATAGCTGAGAGGTGCCCCAGTAGTAAGAACAGTTGCAAGGTGCACATGTGCGGATAGAATAATGATCATTATATAGAGGAAGGTTCAAAAAGTACAATACCACAAATGCTACAAAACCCCTGCCTGATCCAAGCAATTTGAACATAACACCCTGCCCACCGTGGTACCATGCACACATTGAACACATGATCCACCAGGTTTGCATTCACTCCAGCCCTGCCACACAGTCCATGACCATGCAGATGATCCACAGATCCTGTCTCAATACTGCAGTGCCCACATCATGTCCATTCACAGAAACATAGCCACCCCTGCATTCATGCCATGTGCCAGAGATGGCACAGCTATCCCACAATGTACCACTTCCCCGTCAGAGAGGACCACAGTACCTATGCCAAATGGTTGAGATGATGCCAACAAATCGCACAATACCCTGTCACTCATAGAACAAAACCATTGCAGGATACTGGTAACCAGGACACCACAGTAGCTGATATGGATCAGGCATGTACATGGAAGGAGGCAGACAGCATGATCCTACTGGGATGTTATCCTGCCATCTAGTATGGCCGTCCACCAGTTGGAAACATAGCTAATGGAAACATCTGTCTCTCCCATGTATAGCTTTTGCAGAGGTTGACTCCCCTCCACCAGCGCCTGATGAACCTGATGATGGTGAAGCCGCCTCCAGTGGACAGGGACGCAGCAGCCTAACATCTAGTGTCAGCAGCAGGAACAGCCGGACCACCACACAGGCGGCCACCAGCATTGGCAGCCCAATTGTCCTGTCCAGCCCCTCCCCCTTGGAGGTGGAGGGGCTAGAGAGCATCCAGCAGGAGGCCAGGGAGCACCTGGAGGGGAGGAAACCTGCAGGAGGAGGCTGTGGGGAAGATGGAAGGGCAAAAGGCAAAGGAGGGGGAGGGGGAGGCCATCGAGGAGGGAGAGGTGCCATGACAAGGCAAGCCCCTGAAGGAGGGGGAGTTGGCAGAGGATGGGTGTCTGTGGGATGTTAGGATGGAGGGGTAGGTGCAGAGGATGGGAGGAAGGAGGGTGAGGGAGTTGGGGAGGGGTGGAGGGAGGGGATGTGTCCCGAGAATGAGAGGAGGGAGGGGAGGGTCCTGAGGATTGGAGGAGGGAAGGGAAGTGTCCCGAGAATGGGTAGAGGGAGAGGGAAGGTCCCATGGATGGGAGGAAGGAAGGGGTCATGTCCCGAGGATGGGAGGAGGGAGGCGATGGAGGATTGGGGGATGGAGGAGGATGGGGAGGGGGATGGGAAGGTGGGACAACTGCCTCTACCGACCCCCCTACCAGTTGGGCTGCTTCATCATGAGGCCCTAGTGGCAAGTGACACCAGTGAAACACTGCAGCTCCCATGGAGCAGTACCTGCAGCAGGATATCATTGCACTTGCAAGGCTCCTGGACCTCATGGCGAGGAACCTCAAGGGCCTGCGAGAGGAGGTACATGGACTGTATGAAAAGATACATGGTCTGAGGAAGGATGTATGCCATCTTGTGCAGGCACACACCTCTCTTCCAGGCCCACCAGCTGATGGGGGGGTCAGCAGGTAGTGGGGCAAAAATGTGGATGGTCTGTGGGGGAGGGGACACCCCAAGGGAAAGCCCAAATTGGTAACCTGCACCTCATGTATGGGTATGTTCATAACCCAGCTCAAACATGAGGTTTACATTTTGCATTGTAAATAGTTAATAAAATTACAGTTTGACATGGAACGTGCTGGTCTCCACTGCTGTTATCCTTCATTGTCATGGTGCAGCACTGCACCACACTGAACACTGGGCAATGTAGGTCCTGTTACATGTACCTGCCTCTTCAGCAACACATGTGATCATGTCTGTAATGGACAAAGGCATTATGTAAAGTACAAGAAGCGAGCGGCGTGTGGAGGTCATAGGTGCCTTTATTATGAATAAATACTAACAGAACCCCTAAGCATTTCGGCAGTTGCCTTCTTCAGGGGGTATGCAGCTTAAAGGACAAACCAACAAAAAGAGGAAATTAAAATTAAAATCATAACAATAATTAAAAATAAATTAAAATATGAATAATCAAATAATATCATTAAAAATAATAAATAAAGTAATAAAGTAATAAATTGCTTATAAAATCAATTACGATACAAATCAAACACCAAAAAAGTAGTACAATTGAAAATTAAAAACATAAAAAACGTGTATTTGTTAACTTATACCACATTAAAAACATATGCTCTATGTTTTTTAGTTTTTTAATTCATAATAATGTTTTTTATTCATAATAAAGGCACCTGTGTCCTCCACACACCGCTCGCTTCTTGTACTTGGTGTTTCCACTGCGAGGGCCCTGTGCTCTCTTTGTGCTGTCAAAGGCATTATGTATGCATCCTGACCATCCACCTAGTGGGTACAGGGGTGGTTCTCCAACAGCTGGTGACGTGCACGATATGGATAATTGCCTGTGGTGTACACTCTCTGGAGGCAGCGGTCCATTGCTGGCCCATATACATATCTGGGGAGGGGACCTACAGGAACCATGTTGTCACACCCTGTACTGTGCAAGCTGCCCTGCTGAATATATACACACACGCACACACACACATGCCGCTGCTGTCCCCATGCAAATTCCAGGCAGTGGACACAAATGATAACCTAGGCAGTGGTGGACTCGCAACAGCTGACACAGCTCATACCACAGCCCATGCGGGAGCACTGTTGGTTCCACTCCCCACCAGTGTCACCATATGTGCCACCTCAAGGCATCGATCCACATCTGGCATTCCCACCACACAGCCCTCCAATATACTGGGGCTGGGCCCCCAGAAGAAGAGGGCAAGTGAGGACACTTCCACCATTCAATGAGGGGAGTGCAGCAATGGGGGGAGGTTCAGAAGGACAGAAGCTCAGAATCCAGTTGCAAGCTGGCCTCCACCCCATACCCCATTGAGACACAGGTCCTTCAGCATGTGGCCCTTTGAAATGGAGGGCAGGCAGGGGCCATGGGCATACCATGTGATTGTCATCATGTTTGTGTGAGAGAGTTTGTGTGAGAGAGGTTGGGGGTTCAAATCCCACTAGAGGACAGCAACCTTGGGCCGGAAGGACTGGGGTTTCTAGTCCCACAGATGCTCCTTGTGGTCTTGGGCAAGCTACTTAACCCTCCATAGCCCATGTTCCCTGTAAGTATTAGTGTATGTGTCTCATATCCCCACGTGTTAAATGTATCCCCCAATTGTGTTGTGACCACTTTGATTGAAGGATAAGGCGGTATACAAAAACTGTCTAAATAAATAAATAAAAATAAAGAGTGATTCTGCAGCCTGCTCAGTATGAGGGATGGTGGGATGTGTGTGTATGTGAGGTAGGGGTGAGCAGGGAGAGCAGTTGGTGCCGATGGGTATAGCTGGGGTGTGTGGACCAGTGTGAGGATGCAGGGGAAGGGGCACAGTGCCCTGACGGGGATAACCAAGATACACATGGCAATAAATATGTGAACTGAGGAGGCCAGTTGCATCAAATGCCTCCCATGCAATTTGGTTTCCTCATGCACATTGCCATCCTAGTGCTGTCCAGATTACCTAACATCATTATACACACTGCACTTCCCCCTGCCTGTACTAAGGGTAAATCTTTCCAATCAGTTGTTTTTCTTTATGTCCCACCAGCCCCCAGGATTCCATGGCAAGGTCAGACCAGAGGTTGATTGCCAACCCTGTCTTCCAGGTCATCAATGGGTACTGTTCCCTGCCCAAGATCACAAGAGGTGCCAGTGGGAATCAAACCCACATCCCTGCCTTACAAGGCTGTGGCTCTAACAACTAGGCCAACCTTCCACTCTGTGTGGGTGTTGCTCGTCTGGTCACCATATGCAGATATGGATATGGTGGATCTTGAAAAGGTATGGAGAAGAGCCTCCAAAAGGGTACAGCCCCACATCAGGGACGAGATATGTATGGATGAAGGACCATATAGAGGTCCCTGACGTCATGACTGGAGTGCAGGGTGGAGTGATGGCCCCACCCTTGTACTTAATTCCCCCACCCCCATGTAACACCGCTTTGACCCGGTGAAAAGCGGTATATAAATACAGCTAAATAAATAAAATAAATAAAACAAGTTAAGTGACATCTAGGTCTCCGAAGCCTAAATCCACATGGAGACCCAGAGGACCCCTGGTAACCCAGCAGGCCCTGTGTTGTCATGGAAAGGGATGAGCAGATGTTGCACACCATGCCCTTTCCACAGAGGCAGTAGAGGGGGCACTGACATGTCCACAGTCACATGGAGCACCAGTGGGATTCAGACCCAGATATCCTGAGTGCAAGGATGTGGTCCCAAACACTGAACTATTCCTCCAGGGTGTCAGCACACCCCAATTGAATGTTACATGACCAGGTGTACTACATATAACTCACAGTGGAACCCATAGCAGACGGACAAGCGAGAAAACAGTAGCAGTCAATGTGTAAAACATAGCAGGAAGCTGTTACTAGCTGATGTGGGAACAGCTGACAGTGGTGCAGGGATGCACAAAGGTGTGGGCAACTGAGCGGCTGAACACCTCCATATACCAACTGCACACTACTATTGTGGAGGTCCTGCAAGACCTGTATAAGATACCACCAAAGCTATTCCACAAACTGGCACCAGCCACCTGTCATTGTCAGCCTGTGGGAATGGGCCCTGCCCTTGGGAGTGGTGCTCCCGCATCATCAAACATCTCTGCTGAGAGCAATGCTGCAATGTCTGTCCACGGCTCCACAGGTGTCACTACCCATGCCTCTACAAGGGGACGTCCAACCAGAGATACTACCACCACACAGGTCTCTCCTATTTTTGGGCCTGTTCCACATGGCAGGGGGCCTGGGCTGACATTCCCACCTTTCCATGAGAGGACTGGGAAGACAGGTGACCAGAGCGGGAGCTCATCAGATTCCAGTGACACAGCACTATCCACCCCTGAGACTGTGGTATGTGCCCTCTGAGAGGGGAAGGGGGAAGGGCCAGGGGCAGGGGCCATGGAAAGGCCATTTATCACTGATTTTAGCAGTGCCACTGTGTTCTGGTGAGGGGGGAGCTACATTCTTTGCTGGGGGGGACAGTGGGATGTGTGTGGGGGACATTGATATGATGGATTCAGGGTATGCGTTGCCTTGTATGCCTCAGTTTGTGGAACATACATGTATTGCTTGTATGCATTGGCCAGAAGCTCAGGCTTGGGTTCAGTGTTTACGTTATCAGAATATAGAAAGACTAGGGGACATGCAATGAAGCTACAGGGTAAATTATTTAAAACTAATAAAGGAAAATATTTCTTCACTCAACATGTAATCAAACTCTGGAATTTGTTACCGGAGGATGTAGTAAAGGCTGTTAGTGTAGCTGGGTTTAAAAAAGGTTTGGACAAGTTCCTGGAGGAAAGGTCCATAAACCATTATTAAGAAGGGACCCAGGATATCAATGCTTGACCCAGTACAAGCATTGCGGAACCTGTGTCTTTTGGGGAAACTGCTAGGTACGTATGACCTAGATTGGCCACTGTTGGAAACAGGATACTGGGCTTGATGGACCTTGGTCTGACCCAGTATGGCGTATCTTATGTTCTTATGTTATGTAGTGGACCACAGAGCATCCCCCAAGAGGGATCGTGGTTTCACAAGGTGGGGTTGGGCAATGATCACGCATGCCCGTATATGTGTGCCTCTGTGCAGTGTGTCCCACCTTGGCCATTGCCCATGCCGCCCCCCATTGGTAAATGTGTGGTGTATGGTGCAGGTTGAACCCACTACTCCAGATTGCTCCAAGTCAGCCTTTGCCTCTATGGATGTTATACAGGTTAAATTTTCAACAATATGCATTGACTGTCATGGACATCTGTGATGACCGTCACTTCTTCCACCACATCCTGGGAGTCTCATGGTATTTGATGAGCAGAATTTGTGGTCATCACATCTCAGACAGCAGACATGGGAATCCCTAGGTCGGAGGCAATGGCCATGCCCCCCTTTGATGTGTGATGTTTACTAGGGATGGTTGTCCTGACATTCTCTGGCAGCTCTCTAATATTGGGACAGGAAGCATAGGAGGTGGAGTGTGGGAATAGCCCAGTGGTTAGAACACATGCCAGGGTTCAATTCCTAATGGCACCTTGCTACAGAGAATATGCCCTGCTTGGACACCAGGTCAACATAAGCATTACAGCACTTGTGATGTGGAAGTCTAAATGCTTTTTGGGGGACATAATAAAGACTTCCTGTATATAGCTGAGCTATACATAGTTCATTTCTAAATTTTTATTTCAAATTACTGTTCCTTACACACAAATCAAGTTTTATCTGTAAAAGGTTTGTTCCTGTTCTATGTAACTTGTTCCTGGGTTCCTTGTAAACCGCCCCTGATCTCTGGAAGGGGAGGTATAGAAATGTAACTAATAAATTAAATAAATAACACAAAGCATCAACAATACTCTGGAATGGGTACATGTTTTGTGTGCAAATGTCAGTGTCATCCATTCTGGGCAATATGTACTCTGTTACTGGCCTGCTCAACCCTTAGCCCACAAATATGCCAATCACTGCCCCCTGCCAGGACAGAGGGAGCTCATGGGACAGGACAGTCAATCACTGCATACTAGATCAGTCTGTACCAGGTTTTTCCGGGCCGCCACTCCCCTCCAGAATGTCTGATCCAGGAGCACTTGTGGGGCTACATCTTCCTCATCACCATCCTCCAGGAGTATGTCAGGCTCTGCTGGCAAGGGCTGCCTGCGCTGTAGTGCATAATTGTGGAGCATGCAACAGGCAACAAATATCTCGCAGATCTTTGCTAGTTGGTAGAGCAGCTCACCGCCAGAGCGATCCAGACATCAGAATTGCCTCTTCAGTTGGCCAAAGGTCTGCTCAATGATGCCCCAGGTACTCTTGTGTGCCTGATTGTATCTCTGCTGTGCTGGAGTGCTTGGATTGACAATGGGGGTCATTAGCAATTCCTTCAAAGGGTATCCCCTGTCACTTGCATAGACAAAGGCAATATCACACAGGTGTCAGAGTTTTGTAATGGTGGCAGGAGTTGTGTGCATAATGCATGTTGGAGACGTAGGGTCATTATGTGTGTGGCAGAAGTCAGCTGCAGCAGCCAGTGACATGGGGCTATAGCTCTACAGTGGGATATGTGTGCCCCTAGAGAGTGCATGAGCCATGGCACACCTACCAGCAGCAGGGGAACCCACTGATTGGGAGTCAGGGTTGGATAGTGTGACAAGGAAGCCTGTTTTGAGCCTATGAGTATAGAAAAGGCCAATGACTTTAACTTAGAGAAAGGAGAAATCCCTGCAGGGCATGGATTTCAGGCCCCTCATAGAGAAAGAAACCTGAGGGAGATAAAGTTCAGGCAGCCACACCCTAACTCCTATGATGTAACTGCAGGCTTGAGAGGTGATTACAATCACCTGGGAGGAGTGGAGAAAGGGCTGGAGCCCTGGAGAGGGAAATATAAACCCCTGCTAAAGCAGAGGAAAGGGGAAGCTCAGAAGGAAGCTCGGAGGAAAGGAGCGTCTCAGAGGAAAGGAGAAACACAGAGGAAGGAAGAAGCTCTGGGGAGGCAGAGGTCTCAGAAGGTTTGGAAGACTCAGAGGATTCAGGGGAATCAGGAGTGGAACCAGGAGCACCTGCAGATCTCCAGGAGAGAACCCAGAGAGGAATACAGAGAGCTGTTCCAGAGAGGCTGGAAGGAGACAAGGAACCGTAGTGAGCACAACCAGGGAGAACTGTCCAGTGCTTCAGGTACTGACTGTCTTTATCGGGGAAAGTTGAGCTCAGGAGAGACATTAGAATCCCCAGGGAGGCTGTATTCTGAGCACTATTTCCAGAGCTCAGAACAGGACACTGCCCTAACAACACCAGAGGATATGCAGACTGAATTGGCAGGGGAGGAATTGCAAGATCTAGATATCCCCATGGACTGTACCCTGTGTCAAGCTACAAGCATGGAATCATTATGCTAAAGGATAGCATTGAATGAGAAGGTTTCCTAGAAGCAGGTAACTGGAATTGAGCCAGGAATTGGGTTTGAAGAAAACTCCACGGGTTTGCATTTCTCAGGCAAAGTGCTGAGTCACGCTGAAGAGAAAGCTTGTGAATGTTTGTTACTTGTTTTCTTATTTTGAGTTCAAAAACCTATCCTGAAAGGAAGGAGGGAAAGAAGAGGTTGTTCCAGAGGAACTGAGTTATTCTTTTGTTGTTAAGTGCTTCACAAACACAAGATTAAAAAGAAGTATTTTTACCTTGCTGAGCAGAGCTGTTTTCTCTAAGACTGAGCAACGTTGTTAACCAGCTGCATGTGTTTAAAAGACTGTGAAGCAGTTGCAAAATGTAATGTGTGCCTTCGAGTCAGTCCTGACTCCTGGCGACCCAGAAGCTCCTGGGTTTTCTTGGCAGTGTCACTGGAAGTAGATTGCCAGGCCTTTCTTCTGAGGCAATGGAGGGTTAAGTGACTTGCCCAAGGCCACAAGGAGTGCTAGTGGGAATCGAACCCTGGTTGCTTGGTTACCAAGCCAGTGTTCTAACCACTAGGCTACTCCTCCACTCCAGTTACACTGATCTGAATGCTCTGTTGCAAACAATCCTGAATGGACAAAATTCCTGTGTACAGTTTACTTGAACCTTTACTTTAAAATAAATTCTGTCATTTGCCTTAACATTGGACCATGACTACACTTCTTCTTAAGAGCCAAACTACATGTCCCAGAATCCACCTGAGGAAAAGCTAGTTTATTTGAGCTCACCAAGAGAAGTTCTCCATTACCTCGCCCCTCTAAGCCAGAGGCCAGGGGCAAGGGCGTGACAATAGCTAGGTATGGCACCTGTATGACATTCTCCCCAACCTCTTGGGAAGACTGTGTATCCTGTGTTCTACTGCCCCTTTGTGCCACAGGGTTTAGGAGTGTGTCAGAGGTATTCCTATGTCACTGGATGTGCCTGTTCATCAGCAATGAATCGCTGAGCCCTTCATAGGCAGAACATTGCAGCTTAGTTTTGCAGGATGTTTTGGCTAGGTATGTTTCATGTAAAATTTCTGTCCATAGTTCATTGATGTTCCATGTAAAAACAGACTTGCCGCTCTGTTATTAACTTGTTCTTTGTAAACCGCACTTGATCACTGGAAGGTGCGGTATATAAGTGATTGTTAACTAACTAACTAAATAAATAAAATAAAAGTATCCAACCTCTGAACATTATGGTTCACCATGGGAGTCTGCCTGTATTGCAATATCACTCCATGTCAATGGAGTGCATACATATCTGGATTTGGACATGGCTCACAGCACCTCTCTACAGTCTCTACACATAGTCTGCACAAGTTCTAGCCATTTTCTGCTCTGTACACGTGTGCTAGCTGTCAGGCAAGGGCAATTGCCCTCTCGCCATCTGCCTATTGGATTGAATTGCCTGTTTAGGCCTATCTGGCCATGGTAGGCGATATCTATCAAACACAGACTTCCCAGCTCCGCACTCTACTGCCCCAACCCACCCACAACAGAACAACCAGACAAACCACCAGCAATACCCTCACCATCCCCCACGAACGAACCAAATACAATCAACAGACCTGCAACAGAGCCTTCGAACTATACGCACGATCCCTCTGGAACTCCCTACCAAGTCAAATCAGAAACAACAGAGATCCTTCAACATTCAGAAAACAACTAAAAACCATCCTATTCCAGGAATACCTTGGACCAGAAACAAACATCCATCACTGACTACCCCTCCAGACCCTCTAACATACCCACAGATTTACCTACTAAAAGACTGATGTCCATTGTTTAAGTCCTTAATGTCTGTTCAGATCATTAATGTTGGCCTCCCCGGTGACAGCTCCTCCACCCTAAGAATTGATTACTGTCCCCTCCCCCTTTTTTTGATGTTGGGCCGCTTTGACATGGTGAAAAGCGGGATATAAATACAGTTAAATAAATAAATAAATAAATATCACTGTGCCAGTTCACCTAGTAGTCACCCTCCAGAGATCTCACCCCTCTCAAAGCGACCGTGTATCCTGGACTGGCTGAGGATGTACAAATTATGGCACGATCCTAGGTATTTGCAACCACATCTGTGATCTCCCCATGAGCTTTACACACAACTTGCATGTTCATTGAGTGGTATGACTTCCGATTGTGGTAGATTACCTCACTCCATCTTGGGGGCCTGAGAGCCACATGCGTACTGTCAAAACACCCAGCACTTATGGAAAGGCAGCCACATCATGGAAATCCTGCATCGTCTGATGCCTCTGCTGCTATATGTGTGGGAAGGCTATGTATTGTGTCATGCACCTTACAAATGCACTCAGAAACTGTGTGAGGCACCGGGGAGGCCTGGTTCAGACCTCCTGCAGCTACCAGCATTGTTTGGAATGACCTGGTTCCCAGGAGGGCAAGAGCTGTTGTGATTTTTACATGTAAAAGAACTGCCTGTCCTCTGTGAGTGATGGGGGCAAGGTGTAGCTCCAGCTGCAGACACAGGTCGTGAATGGCTGCCATATCAATCCTGAACCTGGACACACATATTTCATTTGTCATGTTCATGAAATTGTATCTCAGCCTAGGGACCCGTAGGTATGGGTGCTTCCTTGCTGCCCTCCTCCTTTCTAGGTCAGCTCTATGCAGTAGGGCCATTACAAACCAGGTATGAATGTCCTCCATGGTATCCTCTTGCCCATAGAAGGCACTCCTGTGGGGTCCTCCCAATGCATTCATACTTGCAGGGCAATATGGAGCTCTGTCAGACAGACTGTAACACTTCCACGCAAACATACACATTGCCACACCTTATCCTATGCATGTACGTGTTAAACCCCCTTGGATGTACATGTTTAACCTGGCGCACGCGCACATTGATCCCTCACACACATCCACCTTGAACCCCGTTGACGTACACATTTAACCCTGTGCATATTACTCCCCGTGGACATGCACATTGAACCCTGCAAATGTTACATCCCCTGCGCACGTACACGGAAAAACACAAATGGCCACAGTGGTATAATCTGTGACCTACACTAACATCTGGGGACAAAATGGGCCTTGCCAATGTGACACAGACAACGACATTCCTCTGATGCAGGATGGATATGGGAATTGAACCCATGTCCTTTTGTCCCAGAGCTGATGCTGTAACTATTATATTACACATCCAGCCACACAGATAGACAGTGTTTGATCCAGCATAGTGAGATGCTTCAAGTCCCTCTCATTGGTTACAAAGCTCCTTGGGGTATGGCTACTACTTGACATGATAGCAAGCATATGGCAACATTTGCGGTGACACACATGTCTATAGGGACATCCATGGTCCTGCTGCATACATCTATGGGGATGTCCACGCCACGCTTCCACATTTTGAACGTACTGCTAGCTAGTGAGTGCTGAACCTCAGATTTGGCACCTAAGATGGCTAGCTGCAAGTTAAGGAGGGAGGAGTAGCCTAGTGGTTGGGGCAAGGTACTTCAGGCCGGAAGGTTGGGGGTTCAAATCCCACTAGAGGACAGCAACCTTGGGCCGGAAGGACTGGGGTTTCTAGTCCCACAGATGCTCCTTGTGGTCTTGGGCAAGCCACTTAAACCTCCATTGCTCATGTTCCCTGTAAGTATTAGTGTATGTGTCTCATATCCCCGCGTGTTAAATGTATCCCCCAATTGTGTTGTGACCGCTTTGATTAAGGATAAGGCGGTATACAAAACTGTCTGAATAAATAAATAAATAAATAAGGCTGTGAGGCGTAAGTGGCGATAGGTGCGCTGCAACACCGCAAAGAAAGCACGACATGTGGGCCCCTAATGGCCAGCCAGAATAGCTGACGGAGCTGGAGCAGCAGGTTCTAGCCACAATAGACCTTGCAACTGACGAGGTCGTGGGCCCACTCGACACATCACAGTCTTCCCAGGAGCCAGGTGGGTGGGTGCATGTTGTCTCCTGCCTTAGCACCCTGGTGCTGGTCCCCACCTGTGTGTGCAACTATTGGTGCCCACCTTCCATCTGTTACATCTGCATTGTGTTCCATAGGGTGATTCCACTGCATATCACACACCATCTCAGTGAATGTGGTATGTAGGTATTCTGTTGGCCACATACATGGTCTGTTGCTCACAAGCCACTGGCCACAGGGCTACAATCATCAGACTCCTGTATAGTGACATGTGATCTGTGCTACTCATATGTTTGATCTGCATTGGACACTGGAACAGTAGTCCCCATTTGAGACTATTGCTCTGTTCCAATGTCAGCAAATGGGCCATCTGCATAGCTGCCACATTCACACCCCTCAGGGGATTCTGGGCATGGGATAAATTATGGATAACATCTTTTGTCTGTGTCCTCCCAGGTGCTGATAATGGTGCACAACAGGGCACTGGGCTTGTTCAGGATGCCATGACTGTGGAGACTGCATCAGGTCTGTCAGCCACTGGCTGGGATACTGAAGAACAGTTAGCCTTGGACCATGGGGAAGAGCTGCAGGCACCTGAGGAGACTGGTCCTGCTGATCTGGAGACCCTGGCTCCCTCCTCACCTCCACAGCAACAGTAGAACACAAATGGCTGGGAGTGATACACCAGCAGCAGATCATTGAAGAGGCTTATTGGGTGTGCAGAAAGGCTGCTTGCACACAGTGAGGTCCAGCGGGCAAGGGGAGAGGTCCAGCTTGAGCTGCTCTGGCAAAGCATGGCACTGTAAGAGAGGCAGGTTGTGGCCACTGAGCGGCTGAACACCTCCATATATCAACTGCACACTACTATTGTGGAGGTCCTGCAGGACCTGCATAAGGTACCACCAAAGCTATTCCACAATCTGGCACCAGCCACCTGTCATTGTCAGCCTGTGGGAACGGGCCCTGCCCTTGGGAGTGGTGCTCTCACATCATCAAGAATCTCTGCTGAGAGCAATGCTGCAACATCTGGCCACGGCTCCACAGGTGTCACTACCCATGCCTCTACAAGGGGAAGTCCAACCAGAGATACTACCACCACACAGGTCTCTCCTATTCTTGGGCCTGTTCCACATGGCAGGGGGCCTGGGCTGACATTCCCACCTTTCCATGAGAGGACTGGGGAGACAGGTGATCAGAGCGGGAGCTCATCAGATTCCAGTGACACAGCACTATCCACCCCTGAGACTGTGGTATGTGCCCTCTGAGAGGGGAAGGGGGAAGGGGCAGGGGCAGGGTCCATGGAAAGGCCTTTTATCACTGATTTTAGCAGTGCTACTGTGTTCTGGTGAGGCAGGAGCTACATTCTTTGCTGTGGGGTGGGCAGTGGGATGTGTGGGGGGGCACTGATATGATGGATTCAGGGTGGTAGTAGAGTGTTATTTGTGGCCATGCGTTTGGCAGGGGTTTGTGTTGGTGTGAGGGATGTGGGGTGTGGGTGGGTCAGGCTGGTGTGCATTGGAAGGGGGCAGGGCCTCTATATATTGCCTGGGTTCCAGTGGGTGATGGTGACTGGTCCTTTCAGCATATGTAATGCTACAGGTGTCTTGCTGTGGTGTACTGGGTGTACACAT
This sequence comes from Ichthyophis bannanicus, assembly GCA_033557465.1. NCBI lineage: Eukaryota > Metazoa > Chordata > Amphibia > Gymnophiona > Ichthyophiidae > Ichthyophis > Ichthyophis bannanicus. Next base: position 1,632,184,302 of record CM066031.1, on the reverse strand, counting down.
TGTGTTAGACCCCTTATATGACCTTTCACATGCCGTTGGCTTCCACAGCTTTTTCAGGCCAACCTTGGGATTGCTGGATCAGCAGATGTCAGTGTAGTGTTGATAGGATGTTTCAGGGACAGATTTTACATCCTCAGAATAAGAGGGTACTCAGAAATGTTATGCCTCTGCCCCCTTCACCACTCATGGACATCACATCCCAGCATTGGGAGAGGTGATTGCAGGTCAGGTTTGACACATCCCCACACCAGGTCACCCTGGCCAATGGACACTGTTGGGGCTGCTTCAATATCTGGGGCTACTGTCTCTATAGGTGGCCCTGGGGCATTGGACAGGGTGTGGCCTCCACCTTGTGGCATAGTAGTGGAACATAAAACAAATTCTGCTAACCTTGGTAACCATGTTGGGGATTATTTTGACCAGGCTTGTCCTGATAGCAGAAGATGGTTGTCAGTATGCCAAATGTGCATTTGATGAATCCAAATGTTGCACTGTGCACATAGTTGTGCTGCTCCTATGGATCTTGTGAGAGTTGAACCCATCACTCTTGGTTTCCAAGCTTGTGCTGTTGCTACTGCACTATACCTCCACTCCATGAGCTGGGTGAGTGAGGACAGCAATAGCTCACAGTGCAGTGGTGGAACATAGATCAGGGGAGAACCACATCACAATAGGGGGGATACTTGGGCAATTGCACAGGGTGTCATCCTTGTCATCCCTCACCACAGCAATGGACTCTGCTCTTTGCAGGAGTTCATGAGATTGGTTCTTATTTTGCCTCAGGAGCATTTTCCAACCCCCTTTGGTGAGCTGTGGCAGCCTGTGCTCTGCCTTTCCCTTCTTGCCACAGGTTATTACTTGGGGGGTCCACTGTTTTGCGTTGGTGGGGGAGGGTACAATCAGGCCTGTGTTTGTATCTGTAATCTGACAATTGTTTGCTGGGCTCTTTAGAGCTGTCAGAGGAAGGCGATCAAAATGATTTGGAGCCTGCATCAGAAGACTTATGAGAAGAGACTTGAAGACCTAAATATGTACACTCTGGAGGAGAGGTGGGACAGGGGAGATATGATTCAGACCTTTAAATATTTAAATAGTATAAATGAACAAACAAACCTGTTCCAAAGACAGGGAAGCTGTAAAACTAGAGAATATAACATGAATCTGCAAGGGGGTAAACTGAAAGGCGACGTCAAGAAATACTTTTTTACTGAAAAGGTGGCGGATGCTTGGAATACCCTCCTGATGGAAGTGGTGGAGGCAAATACAATGACAGAATTCAAAATAGCATGGGACAGACACAGTGGATCCCTTTTTAGCAATAGGATAAAATTAAAAAAAACCATAACTATCGCTTATATCTCAACAAACAGGGGTGATCTGCACGGAGTGGTGGGTACACCCCTAAACAAAGGCATGGAGAGGGGTGACCTGCATGGAGATGCAGGTGCACCTACTCTTGCTGCCTTGCTGGACGGACTAGATGGACCATACTGGTCTTTATCTGCCGTCATATACTATGTTACTATGTTATGTTACAAGGGGAATATGTGCAAGGCCTATGCTGTTGTGCTGAGGGTTAGTATGTTGCTGATGCCATATTGACTTTCCCACTGAGGATGACAGCATGGTAATGCACTGTAGGTCATCCTCTGATCACATACATGGCCTGAACAGTACTGGGCAATCCCCCTGCATCCCACAACACTGTAAGATGATGGAACTAGGCACATTTCTGAACGCCCATACTGTACTGACTATGGCACATTGAGGCTTGAATGGGATGCAGTGAGGCCAGACATTTTCTGCTCTACAGACCATCCATTTGCTTCAGATGGGCCCTTCTCATGCACATAACAACCAACATGGACTTTGCTTTCACTACTATCATGTATCCTATTGCCAGGGCACAGTGCTGGATTTAGGCATATGCTAGACACGCTACAGCTTAGGGCCTCACATACCTTTTTCTGACTTTTAGACTTTTTTATGTAGCTTTTTTTTGTGTACTGTGGTTTATAGGCCCTTGTGTGACACATAATTTTAGACATTACATTTATGTATTGTTTCCATGGTATACTATGTTATCATCTATGTGAGAGATCAAGCCAGCCAAATGATATCTATGTAATCAGTAGATGCATTCATTTGAGGGTAATTTGTATTTTTCACTTTATTTACCTTGCTAGTAGATCTGTCATAGGCATATACAGTATATGTTTTCCACTTTTGGGTGGCGACCCAAGGTCCTGTTTTGGTACACACCTTTGTAATACCTTCTGGTGTAACTTTTTAACTGGGGACCTCCAAGCTTTATGTGGCTTAGAGCCTCACCAGGTCTACATCTAGTACTGGCAGGGCACACCCACCTCATGGCACCAGCTAGGGCCTGTTGGCACTTACATAGTAACATAGTATATGATGGCAGATAAAGAACATCATGGTACATCTAGTCTGTCCAGCAAGATGGCAAGAGTAGGTGCACCTGTTGCTCCGTGCCTTTCAGTTTACCCCTTGTAGCTTCATGTTATGTCTTCTAGTTTTGCAGCTTCCCCATCTTTTTAAAAGGTTTGTTTGTTCATTGATACTCCTTAAATATTTAAAGGTCTATAACATATCTCCCCTGTCCCTCCTCTCCTCTAGAGTATACATATTAATGTCTTAAGTCTCTTCTCATATGTCTTCTGGTGCAGGCACCAAATCCAGTCTTTTTATATCCTTTGTAAGATATGGTGTCCAAAGCTGAACACAATATTCCAAGTAAGGCCTCACCAATGACTTATACAGTGGCATTAATACCTCTTTCTTTTTGCTGGTAATTCCTCTCTATATGCAACCCAGCATCCTTCTGGCTTTGGCCAGCAACTTGTCACACTGTTTTGGCACCTTGAGATCGTCAGAAACAATCACTCCAAGATCCTTCTCCTGGTCCATGCAGACCCCTATCGCATACAATTCCATTGGATTTCTGCATCCCAAGTGCATGACTCTGCACTTCTTCACATTAAATCTGAACTGCTAAGCATTAGACTATTCTTCCAGTTTTTGAAGGTCTTTCATCTTATCCACCCCCTTAGGGGAGTCCACTCGGTTGCAAATTTTCGTGTGATCTGCAAAAAGGCAGACTTTTCCATTCAGTCCTTCAGCACTAAAGACAGACTTTTCCATTCAGTCCTTCAGCACTATCATGCACAAATACATTAAACAGTACCGGTCGCAGGACTGATCCCTGGCGCGCACCATTAATCACCTGCTTTCATCCGAGTGAGTTCCGTTTACCATCTTGAAGGCCATCTTGAAGGCTGGGGAGGAGTCTGCTGTCTTGGTACATGTCAGTACCAATGACATAGGAAAATGTGGTAGGGAGGTTCTGGAGGCTAAATTTAGGCTTTTAGGTAGGAAGTTGAAATCCAGAATATCCAGGGTAGCGTTCTCTGAAATGCTTCCCGTTCCATGCGCAGGACCCAAAAGGCCAGCAGAGCTCCGGAGTCTCAATGCGTGGATGAGACAGTGGTGCAGAGATGAGGGTTTTGGTATTGTTAGGAATTGGAGAACATTCTGGGGAAAGGAGGGGCTCTTCCGAAGGGATGGGCTTCACCTTAACTGTGATGGAACCAGGCTGCTGGCATTAACCTTTAAAAAGGAGATAGAGCAGCTTTTAAACTAGATAATAGGGGAAAGCCGACAGTCGCCCAAGAGCGGATGGTTTGGAAGAATGTATCCTTGAAGGATACTACCAAAAGCAGAGAGGTTCCAAAAAAGAGTAAAGTAGTCCAAATGCCCTCGAGTATGGAGCAGACAGAGCTTAAAGATCCCAAATTACGCATGTCTACCAATAGCCAAATTAATATGAATAAAATACAGTCTCTAAAATGCTTGTATGCAAATGCTAGAAGTCTAAAAAATAAGATGGGAGAGTTAGAATATATAGCACTAAATGAGAGGTTAGATATGATTGGAATATCAGAGACATGGTGGAAGGAGGACAACCAGTGGGACACTGAGATACCTGGGTACAAACTATATCGTAATGATAGAGCTGATCAAATTGGTGGAGGGGTTGCGCTCTATGTTAGAGAGGGCATTGACTCAGAAAGGATTAAAGTTTTGCAGGAAACAAAATTTGCTGTAGAATCTCTATGGATTGAAATTCCATGTAAAAAGGGGAAGACGATGGCAGTGGGGGTGTACTATCGACCACCTGGCCAGAATGAACAAATGGATGATGAAATGCTCAAAGAAATCAAGGAAGCTAACAAACGTTACAGCGCAGTAATAATAATGGGTGATTTCAATTACCCCGGTATCGACTGGGTCAGTGTTACCGCAGGACATGCTAGGGAGATAAAGTTCCTAGATGAAATAAATGACTGCTTCTTAGAGCAGCTGGTTCATGAACTTACCAGAGGGGAAGCCATATTAAACCTAGTCCTTAGTGGAACACCTGATCTAGTTCAAGAGATAAGGGTGTTGGGGCCACTTGGCAATAGTGATCAAAGCAAGATCGCCTTTGATTTAATTAGTGGAGGAGGGATAGTAAGGAAATCCACAGTACTACCTTTTAACTTTCGAAAGGGAGACTATGATAAAATGAGGAAAATAGTTCAGAAAAAACTAAAAGGGGCAGTTGCAAAGGTTAAAGACTTACATCAAGCTTGGATGTTGTTGAAAAATACTATCTTGGAAGCCCAGACCAGCTGTATTCCACACTTTAAGAAAAGTGGAAGGAAGTCCAAAAAACTGCCAGCATGGTTTAAAGGTGAGGTCGGAGAGGCTGTTGTTGCCAAAAAAGCATCTTTCAGGAAATGGAAAAAAGAGCCAAATGATGAAACCTGGAAACAGCATAAGCACTGGCAAGTCAAATGCAAGGCATTGATAAGGCAGGCAAAGGGAGAATTTGAGAAGAAGCTTGCTGCGGAAGCAAAAACGCGAAATAAAAAACTTTTTCAAGTACATTCGTAGCAAAAAACCTGTGAGAGAGTCAGTTGGTCCATTAGATGATAGAGGGGTTAAAGGGGCACTAAGAGGCGACAAGGCGATAGTGGAGAGACTGAATGAATTCTTTGCTTCGGTCTTTACTGAGGAAGATGTAGGGATGTTACCCATGACTGAAGTGATATTTAAAGGTGCGGAAGAATTGAAGGAAATATCGATACATCAGGAAGATGTAGTACAACTATTAGATAAACTGAAGAGTAGCAAATCACCTGGGCCAGATGGTATGCATCCAAGGGTGTTGAAAGAACTGAAATATGAGATTGCAGACCTGCTATTAGTAATCTGTGAACTATCATTAAAATCATCTGTAATACCTGAAGATTGCAGGATCGCCAATGTAACACCAATTTTTAAAAAGGGTTCCAGGGGTGATCCGGGAAACTACAGACCGATGAGCCAGATGTCAGTACCGGGAAAAATGGTAGAAACCATCATAAAGAATAAAATTACTCAGCATTTAGATAGTCATGGCCTAATGGGAGACAGCCAACATGGTTTTAGACAAGGAAGATCTTGTCTTACTAATCTGTTATGTTTTTTTGAAGGTGTGAATAAACAGGTGGACAAAGGTGAGTCGGTTGATATAGTGTATCTGGACTTTCAGAAAGCCTTTGACAAGGTCCCCCATCACAGACCTTTGGCAAAACTAAAGAGTCATGGGATAGGAGACAGTGTACTACTGTGGATCAGGAACTGGTTAAAAGATAGAAAGCAGAGGGTAGGGCTAAATGGCCAATTTTCCCAATGGAGAAAGGTGAATAGTGGTGTACCCCAAGGATCTGTGCTGGGTCCGCTGCTTTTTGATATATTCATAAATGACCTGGAAAGTGGAATAACGAGTGAGGTTATCAAATTGGCAGATGACACAAAACTATTTAAAGTTGTTAAAACCCAAGAGGATTGTGGAAAATTGCAAGAGGATCTTGATAAATTGGAAGACTGGGCATCAAAATGGCAGATGAAATTTAATGTGGACAAGTGCAAAGTTATGCACCTAGGGAAGAACAACCCAAACTATGGTTACACGATGCAAGGTTCCACATTAGGAACCACCACCCAGGAAAAAGAATTAGGCGTCATTGTGGATAACATGTTAAAACCCTCGGCCCAGTGTGCAGCGGCGGCCAAGAGAGCAAATAGAATGCTAGGTATCATAAGGAAAGGAATGGAAAATAAAACAAAATATATTATAATGCCTCTATATCGTTCCATGAATATTGTGTGCAATTCTGGTTGCTGTATCTTAAAAAGGATATAGCGTTATTAGAAAAGGTTCAGAGAAGAGCCACCAAAATTGTAAAGGGGATGGAAGGATACTCCTATGAAGAAAGGCTAAAAAGGTTAGGGCTCTTTAACCTTGAAAAGAGACAGCTGAGGGGAGATATGATAGAAGTCTATAAATTAATGAACGGAGTGGAACGGGTAAACGTAGATCGATTGTTTACGTTATCAGAATATAGAAAGACTAGGGGACATGCAATAAAGCTCAAGGGTAAACTATTTAAGACTACTAAAAGAAAATATTTTTTCATTTAATGTATAATCAAACTCTGGAATTTGTTACCGGAGGATGTAGTAAAGACTGTTAGTGTAGCTGGGTTTAAAAAAGGTTTGGACAAGTTCCTGGAGGAAAGGTCCATAAACCATTATTAAGAAGGGACCCAGGATATCAGTGCTTGACCCAGTACAAGCATTGTAGAACCTGTGTCTTTTGGGGAAACTGCTAGGTACGTATGACCTAGATTGGTCACTGTTGGAAACAGGATACTGGGCTTGATGGACCTTGGTCTGACCCAGTATGGCATATCTTATGTTCTTATGTTCATCACCTTCTGTCGTCTGTCAATCAACCAATTTCTGATCCAGTTCACCACCTTGGAACCCAACCCCAGGCTATTCAGTTTATTGATAAGCCTCCTGTGAGGAACAGTATCAAAGGCTTTTTCTTTTTTTTTAAATTTCATTTTACAATACCAATACTTATAAACAAGTATACAGGTCACATGATAGAAATAAGCAAAGAAAACACAATACATTATTAAGAAACCATTTAATCAGTTAGTCCAAATCTAGGAGAGAATCATCAAGCAAAGAAATACACAAAGAAATTAAAAGGAGCAAAACTCCTTAAAGGCATCTGGGTTACTTCTATCTTTATTTAAACCTCCCTATCAGGATGCCCTATCTTCCCTCTTTTGCTAGTATCCTTCAAGAATATAGTACATCCTTCTCAACCGTGCATTTTTGGACGAATGTCGGCTTTTTTATCCCCTATTATATCAGCAGCCTAGTTCCATCCTGGTTAAGGTGGATCCTATCCTTTTGGAAAAACTCCTTCCTTCCCCATAGTGTTGCTCAGTTCCCAACAAATCCAAAACCTTGCTCCATCGTCTCATCTATGCATTAAGACTCCAGAGCTCTGCCTACCTTTTGGGTCCTGTACATGGAATCGGAAGCATTTCAGAGAATGTTATCCTGGAAGTTCTGGATTTCAACTTCCTACCTAAAAGCTTAAATTTGAGCTCCAGAATTTCCCTCTCACATTTTCCTATGTCATTAGTACCAAGATGTACTAAGATGGCAAGCTTCTACCCAGCATTATCTAAAACTTTGTCTAGGTGACACATGAGGTCCGCTACCTTCACACCAGGTAGGCATGTTACCAGGTGATCCTCATATCCACCAGCCACCCAGCTATCTACATGCCTAATGATCAAATTGCCAACTATAATGGCCATCCTAACGCTTCCCTCATGAGCACAGGACCCTGGAGAAACCATCTTAGTGCGAGAGGGTTTTACATTACCTGGAGGACAGGTCCTAGCTACGGGATCAGTTTCTGCCACACCAAAGTGATGCTCTACTTTTACGTGACCACTAACCTCCATGGTAATAGAGAAGCTGCCAACTGGAAGTAGGACTTCAGTACTATGTCCCTGTAGATCTCATCTATATACCTCTCTGTCTTCTTTAGGTCCTCCAAGTCTGCTACTCTAGCCTTCAGAGATCGGACTCGTTCCCTGAAAGCAAATAACTCCTTGCACCTAGTCCACTGTAAGACCTCTCACCAAATGGGAGAAAATCATACATGAGACACTGAGTGCAAAAGACTAGATAGCCCCCATATCACTGCTGGACTGCTGTCTGCATCTTATTTTTAAGGATTTGTTTAGATATTTAAGTTGTTTACTTACTTAAAGTTGCTAGGGATACTTGTACCAATACAACTATACCTAAAAAGTTTAAGGGACTTTGTTCACTTCAACATTAATTCATTTCAGGGCCTTGCTTAATTAATCTATGCCTGATGAGCATCACCAGCTGAACCTGAAAGTGAATTTGACCACCTCTTTCCATTTAATAGGTTTAAAATCTTATAAATCTAAGATTATGCCTGGGGTAGGAGGGAGGGAAAGAAACACTTGGTAAAATCTGTCTTGCTGCACAATGTCACGACCTGTGCTTCTAAAGTAATCTTTTAACAATTTATTGGGTGATTCACATAGTCCTTGGTTTGATAGAGGGAGCCTTTCAAATGTCCTCTTTGATCTTTCACTTGGCCTTAATAGCTATTTAAAACAATTTCACAGGACTCTTACCTCCTAACCGGAAGGCCTCTTTGTAATGGTTTCTAGAAACAATTTCTTTCTTTTTACCCAAAGAATATTTACTCTATTCTACCATCTATGCTAAGCTATACTCTGATTTTGATTTATATGAAAGGTTCTCTGGAGGTACGAAGCCCTGACTGACTTCAAATTTAAATGAAAGTTTTCTGATAGTACTAAGCCCTAATTCTTAAAAAAATACTGAATTTTAAAATACACAGATTTATCATCTTTAACCCAAATAATTCCCTTTTCCCTAAGTTTTAAAGAACTTATCAGTAGGTAAATACTTGTTGTTGTTGTTAAGTGCCGTCGAGTCGGAGTCGGCTCATGGCAACCCTCTGGATAGCTATTCTAAATTGTGTTCAGTCTTCAGTCAGGCGGGTCATTGTTGACAGACTGGAACCCGTAGCTGCTGTTATTGTATCGATCCATCTCATTGCTGACCTTCCTCTTTTGCGTTGACCTTCTATCTTGCCAAGCATGATGTCTTTCTCTAATGATCTCTCTCTTTGCATGATGTGTCCAAAGTATGAAAGTCCAAGTCTTGTCATCTGAGCTTCTAAAGAAAGCTTAGGTTAGATCTCCTCTAGTACCGACTGGTTTGTTCTTTGGGCAGTCCATGGTATACACAGTATTCGCCGCCCAGCACCATAATTCAAAGGCTATCTAGTCTTTTGCACATCAATTTTCTTCCTGTCTATCTTTTTCACTGTCCAGCTTTCACATCCATATGATGTTATTGAAAATACCATGGCTTGAACAAGTTGAATCTTTGTATGGAGCGATATGGAGAGAGACATCTCTGCTCTTGAGAATCTTATCTAGGTCTTTCATAGCCATTCTGCCAAGAGCAATGCGTCGTCTGATTTCTTGACTGTTTGTTGCTTCTTTATTGATAATTGATCCAAGTAGGTTAAAATTGTTCACAATTTCAATTTCTTCTCCTTCCACAATGAACCTGTTGATTATGCCAGTTGTCATGATCTTTGTCTTCTTTACATTAAGTTGCAGGCCCATTTTGAGACTATGTTCTTTGATTGTGAGAAGCAAATGTTTCAGATCATCTTCACTTTCAGCCAGTAATGTGGTATCATCAGCATAGCGAAGGTTGTTGATGAGTCTTCCACCAATCTTCACACCTCTGTTGTCTTCATACAATCCTGCTTCTCTGATGATTGTTCTGCATATAAATTAAACAGGTAGGGGGAAAGTATGCAGCCTTGTCTTACATCTTTGCTTATTTTAAACCATTCTGTTTCTCCTTGTTCCGTTTGAACTGTTGCTTCTTGATCAATGTACAGATTGTGCAAGAGTACGATCAGGTGTTCTGGTATACCCATGCTTCTTAATGTGGCCCAGAGTTTTTCATGGTTTACACAGTCAAAAGCTTTGCTATAGTCGATAAAGCACAAATAGATATCCTTTTGGTATTCTTTAGTCTTTTCCAGGATCCATCTCACATCTGCAATGATGTCTCTCGTTACTCGCCCTTTCCTGAACCCTGCTTGCACTTCAGGTTGTTCTTGTTCCAGGTATGGTTGTAGTCTCTTTTGAATAATCTTCAGTAGAATCTTGCTGGAATGTGGGATCAGAGCGATTGTGCGATAATTTCCACCTTTCTTAAGTATTGGTATAAACACAGATCTTTTCCAGTCAGTTGGCCATTATGTTGTCTTCCATATTTCTTGGCAGCGCCTTGTAAGTACAGTAACAGCTGCATCAGATTGCTGTAATACTTCTATGGGAATGCTATCAATGCCTGGTGCTTTGTTCTTTGATAAGGCTTTCAATGCTGCTTCAACTTCTTCTTTCATCACCAATGGTTCCGGATCATAAGGTACAGGTTGAAACGGCTGTTGGTCCACTTGATCTTTATCATATAAAAACTCTGTATATTCCTTCCATCTTTTCTTGATCTTCTCAGCATCATTCAACATAGAACCTTGAGCATCTTGTAACATTCCAATTCGAGGCTGGAACTTTTTCTTTAACTCTCGTAGCTTTAGGAAAGCCGATCTTGTTCTTCCTCTAATAGTTTCTGCTTCTATTTCCTTGCATGCGTCATTGTAGTACTTTTCCTTGTCCTATCTTGCTGCACGTTGGAAATCTCTGTTGAGTTCTGTGATTGTCTTTCTTTCTCCTCTGGCTTTAGCTTCTCTGCGTTTCTGGGCAATTTTCAGAGTTTCTTCCATCATCCATTTTGGCCATTTTTGCTTTTTCACCTTTTGTAGAGACTTCTCACTTTCTTCCAACACAACCTTCTTGATGTCATTCCATAACTGTTCTGGAGCTCTGTCATTTGTATCTAAAGCAGCAAATCGATTTTGCAGGCAGTCTTTAAATTCCAGTGGTATATTCTCATGGTCATATTTTGCTGCATTCATGAGTGGTTTGCTCTTTTTCAACTTTAGCTTGAGTTTGCATACTAGTAGTTGATGATCTGTACCACATTCAGCTCCAGGTTTTGTCTTTGTTGATGTTATAGAGCTTTTCCATCATTGACTTCCACAGATGTAGTCAATTTGATTTTTATACAATCCATTGGGTGAAGTCCATGTGTACAGTTGCCGCTTGTGTTGCTGGAAGAAGGTGTTTGAGATGAATAGATCGTTGGTCTTGCAGAATTCTATCAGTCTTTCTCCAGCTTCATTTCTGTTGCCAAGTCCATATTTTCCAACTACTTTGTCTTCTTCTTTGTTGCCAACTTTTGCGTTCCAGTCACCCATGACTATCAGAATATCCTGTTTGCATGTTCTGTCAATTTCAGCTTGTACTTGTTCATAGAACTCTTCAATTTCATTCTCTTCTGCAGCTGTTGTTGGGGCATATACTTGAATTATAGTTGTGTTGATAGGCATTCCTCGTAGACGAATAGAGATTAAGCGTTCGCTGACTGCATTGTATTTCATTACAGTTCTTGCAAGTTTCTTCTTTATTATAAATGCAACACCATTTCTTCTTTGTCTTTCATTTCCAGCATAGTAGACCATGTGATCATCTGATGCAAAGTGCCCGATGCCAGTCCATTTCAGTTCGTTGACACCCAACAGATCAAGTTGTACACGTTCCATTTCATTCTTGACCACCTCCAACTTCCCTTGGTTCATGCTTCGTACATTCCATGTTCCAATGTGTAGGACATCTTTACAGCTTCTGACTCTCATTTCATGCACAGCTACATCAGCAGTCAGACGTCCCGAGGGCTTTGATCCAACCACATCATAAATGCTGGCTTTACTCTGAAAAGTCTTCAGCTCTTCCCCAGTAGCTAGTTGAGTGCCTTCCGACCTGGGGGTCTCATCTTCCAGCACTACAGCACAATTTGTTTTGTTGTAACTATCGTTTGGGTTTTCATGGCAAGATACAGAAGTAGATTGCCGGGCCTTTCTTCCGCGCAGTTTAAGTTTGGTGGTTTTGCCGTTGTCACAGAAATGTGATCCTCCGCCGTCAACACTATCCCATTCTGCTGCTGCCCAGATGGGTGGTTTGTCTTGGTCTGGCACCTCAGCTGAGACCTGTCCATCTTGGGAGACCCTGCCAGTAGTTAAACTACCGATAGTTTAGCTCTCAGCATCACTGATGCACACAAGCCTCACAGCATGACAAGCTGCAAACCAAGTGAGGGAGGTAAATACTTACAAGTGCAGATTTCTTTTTAGCAGTAGCAGTCCCTTTTGGTAGTCCTTCAAGGTTTATTTGCATGCTTGTTTTTCTAGGTCCAATAATATTATCATCAACAGGGATTTCATTTGAGTCATCATTCAGATAAGAATAAATGCTTAGAACATGTTGGGTAAGTACCATATATGGTTGTACTTAGAGTGGCTAATGCTTTTTCATTTTCCAAATGTTTATTGTCCAGATTTTGATTAAGTATTTTGTTAGTGTACATTTTTCTTAAATAATAAATCTGAAGATGCTTTTATGATTCTCTATTTGGTTTTTATATAAGCACTCTGCACATGACAATATTGCTTATGACTTGAAAACCTCTTCAGCTACATCCATAAAGCAAATGACAGTAGAAAGCCTATAAGCTATATAGCAGCAGAATCTATTACAAATTTCATTCTCTGCTGTACACAGTACTTTTGTTTACTATGTAAAGAGTTGCTGTCTTAAATACAATATATGAAGCATCCATTCTTTAAATGGAGGCATTGCATTTTCACTATTAACAGAATCTATACCTAGAGGGCAGTAGAAGACAATTTTTCAGATATGTGGCAGCATATAAAATTCAGATATACTTTCCAGAATCACTGTGGTTTTAATGAATCATATATACATAAGTAAAGAAAAGTGACTCTTTCTCACAAGCATTTCACCTTATTTTCTTGCTATTTTAGAATGTAACATTATATAATACACATGGGGGCATGTTTACTAAAGGTTTTAATGTGCATTAACCTTTAATAAACATGCCCCTGGGTTTGCTATTAAAGCAAATACTGAGTTTGCATCAGAGAAACCCACGGTAAATAATTATTTTTGTATGCTTATCTTTTTATTTAAAAAAAAAACGGGACATTCAATCACATTTTCATTAGTTTCAAAGCTACCATGAAAAACAATAACTCACAAAATATGTGTAAGAGACATCAACAACAGCTTAGTTTGCCTTTATGACACTTGTTAAAGGCAATCAGTAGCCACAAATGACACTTATTATATCTCTTTCTTAACGTTTATGCAGCTATTTATGTCCATGTGCAAAATAAAACTCAGCTTAAATATATTTTGTTGAAACTCACAGCTAAAACATTTTGAAGACTGTCACAAACAATCACTAGTAATAAAGGACACTTCTGGGCCTTTTTATTAAAATGCACTAAGCGGTTACATGCCAACTAGAGGCTGACCAGCTAAGGGGCAGACTGCGCTATTTAGCGGCACTATCTGGACAGTGCTGCCAGCTGTCTCCACGGACTGCTCTAGCTCTAGCTGGTTAGCGCAGACACAGTTTGTGGGCAGAATGTGGAGAGTAGCTGCCCTAACTGGAGGAGTAGCTCCAGGATGTTTTTAATAGATCCTTGGAGACAGGGAGAAGTTCAGCAGCACTGGAGAAGGGCTGATGTGGTACCTCTTCACAAAAATGGTAATAGGGAAGAAGTGACACTACAGGCCAGTAAGTCTTACCTCGGTGGTGGGAAAAGTAATGGAGGAGCATCTGAAAGAGCAAATAGTGGATTTTCTCGAAACCAACAAGTTGCATGATCCAAGGCAACATGGTTTTACCAAAGGATGATCTTGTCAAACAAATCTGATTGAGTTCTTTGACTGGGTGACCAGAGGACTAGATCAAGGGCATGTGATGGAGGTGATCTACCTAGATTTCAGCAAAGCCTTTGATACTGTTCCTCAAAGGAGGCTTATCAATAAACTCAACAGCTTGGGGATGTGTCCCAAGGTGGTGCACTGGATCAGAAATTGGTTAACTGACAGGTGACAGAAGGTGATGGTAAATGGAACTCACTCGGATGAAAGGAAGGTGATTAGTGGTGTGCTCCAGGGTTCGATCCTGGGACCAGTACTGTTCAATGTATTTATGAGTGATATTGCCGAAGGGCTGAATGGAAAAGTCTGTCTTTTTGCAGATGACACAAAAATTTGCAACAGAGTGGACTCCCCTGAGGAAAGATCTACAAAAGCTGGAAGAATGGTCTAATGCTTGACAGTTAAGATTTAATGTGAAGAAGTGCAGTGTCATGCACTTGGAAAGCAGAAATCAAAGGGAATTGTATGTAATAGGGGGATGAGAGATTGGTGTGCATGGACCAGGAGCAGGACCTCGTATTGATTGTTTCTGATGATCTCAAAGTGGCGAAACAGTGTGACAAGGCGGTGGCAAAAGCCAGAAGGATGCTGGGTTGCATACAGAGAGAAATTACCAGCAGAAAGGAGGACATACTAATGCCGCTGTACAAGTCACTGGTGAAGCCTCACTTGGAATATTGTGTTCAGTTTTGGAGACCATATCAAAATTATTTGGAGCCTGCATCAGAAGACTTATGAGAAAAGACTTGAAGACCTAAATATGTACACTCTGGAGGAGAGGAGGGACAGGGGAGATATGATTCAGACCTTTAAATACTTAAAGAGTATTAATGAACAAACAAACCTCTTCCAAAGACGGGGAAGCTGTAAAACTAGAGGTCATAACATGAAGCTACAAGGGGGTAAACTGAAAGGCAATGTCAGGAAATACTTTTTCATTGAAAGGGTAGTGGATGCTTGAAATGCCCTCCCGATGGAAGTGGTGGGGGCAAACCCAGTGTCAGAATTCAAAATGACATGGGACAGACACAGTGGATCCCTTTATAGCAACAGAATAAAATCAAAATAAACATAACTATCTCTTATATCTGAACAAATAGGGGTGACCTACATGGAGCGGTGGGTGCACCACTAAACAAAGGCATTGGGAGGGATGACCTGCATGGAGTGGCAAGTACACCTACTCTTGCCGCCTTGCTGGGCAGACTAGATGGACCATACTGGTATTTATCTGCCATCATATACCATGTTACTCTGTTGCTATGAGTAGCCTAATGGTTAGAGCACTGGCTTGTGAATCAAAATACCAGAGTTTAGTTCCCTCTAGCACTTCTTGTGGCGTTGGGCAAGTCATTTAACCCTCCATTGCCTCAGAAAATTCCAAGTTATCAATGTCCCTGTTTAATGTACATTACCAAGCTTAGGCTACAATGTCAACTGCTTTGACTAAAATGATAAAGCTGTATAAAAGAAACTATTAAATAAATAAAATAAAATGATTTTCATCAACCCTTGACCAGACAACTTAGCCCACATGAAAAGCAGGACTAAGTTGTAATCTGGAAACAAAAACAGAAAAAAACAACAAAGGGACACCTCACAAGGAGATTCAGAAAAGAAAAGAGCAGGAGCAATAAAGTACTGTAGAGCATTATTAAAGATTTGCTCTGTACGTTATTGCCCCTGTTCTTTCCTTTTCTAAGTTGTAATCTGGGCAAGTGATGGCTAAAAATCGTGTTAACCAGGTAAGTGCCAGCACTTACCCAGTTAGTGGCACTCAGCCCAGATATTTGGCAGCAGCTCCAATCTGGATACTGTTGCTGAATATCCTGCCAATATTTAAGCGCCGTCGCTTACCGCTGTGGTGTCTGAATATCAGCAGTTTTGAAAAATGGGCTCGTAGTGTGTGTATTAGCACGCATTGTCAGGGTATACCGATGGTAACTGTTACCACGCAGGAATGACAATGCATGATAATTTGCATGCTAACTGGATGCTTTCTTTTTGGGCGGGATCAGAGTGGAGAGTGAGGGTGATGGCTGGTGACATCTAGTGCTTGGGATGTTGCAGTGTACTAGCTGTTACGACTACCAATAGTGCAGCTATAGTTAACACCATCTACCCAAAGGAATAAAAACCTGGTGTGCCATGTTTGTTCCTCGTTCCCCCAAGTCCTGATCCCAACCCCCACAAAGAAAACCCTGCTGATCTGAGTCCCCACACAAACCCCCCACCAATCAATACCCACAGATCTGTCTCCCCCACTGATCAGCACCTCCCCCTTCATTACCACTCACCATGGATGGCAACTCAACATGGAAAGCCTCCTACAAGACCTCCCCACCCCCAATCAGGTCCCCCCCACAAGGCCCTAACTTGGACCTTCCTCCCACCACCCTGACCTCCCCCCAGGTCTTTTCCAGGGCCTCTCTGGTAGTCTTAGTGGGGAAATGGGCAGGAGCGGTCCCTCTCTGCTCCTGCCCCAGTTCCTATATCTCTCAAAATGGTACCAGTAACCTGTAGTGGTAGTCTTAAGGTACTACCACAAGGGTTCAGTACTATGAGACTACTACCAGAGGTTACTATGCCATTTTGAGAGCTGCCTCGGCTGTGGCAGGAACAGAGGGGACTGCTCCTGCTGATTCATCACTAAGACCACCAGAAAGCCCCAGGTAAAACTGGGGGGGGGGGGGAGGGGGGGGTGGGGGGTGGAGAGGGTTGGGGCTCAAGGTGATGGGGAAGGTCTGTGGAAGAGCATTGTGGAGGGGGATTCTGTTTGGGGTAGAGGGTCTTGTGGGTGGCCTTCCTTGTTGAGTTGCTTTCCGGAGGGGGTGGTGCTGAAGAGGGGTACTGATCGGGGTGATGTTGATCAGTGAGGGTGGACTGTGTTGTGGGGACCTTACCTTAACTTTATTAAAAAGGCCCATAAACTTAACCCCTTCATTGAAAATGCTCTTTTCAAGGTTTTCAGCTTCCCAAGGCATTAACAAAAATTAATATCCTCAACTCGGCCCAATCTACGTTTTCACCAATGACCTGGTTTGGGACTCTTTCAAATGCTGAAAAAATTAAGAAATGTTATTAGGTTGATGTAAACAAAAACACCACATTCCTTATTTATAAAGCAACTAGCACCACTCCTCTCTTTATGCCACACTGTGGACAACCACTAACACTCCTTCTATGAGTGACAGGCCCTGGCACTCCAGGACACCTGACCCGTAACTAAGCAGTCTACAAGGTGCTATTAACCTAACAGCAAGACAGTTACTAGTCACTACTGGAAATCATTTAATAAAAAACAGTCCACTCTAAGTCCAAATTCAACCTCCATATTCAGTGGCGTAAGTTCAAGCAAGATTTTCTGAGGACCCCTCATGACAACGTTGACGACCATGAGAGGAGAGAGAGAACACCTTTCCCCTCATGTTCCCTCCTCCCCTCCCTTGAAAACATTTAAAAAAACGAGTGGCAGAGCACAGCAAACATCACACTTATTTAAAAAGAAGTTTGTCGCACTGCCTCCACTGTCTCTCTCCCTGTAAAGCGCTGCTCTGCAGCAATTGGAGAAGCAGACTCCGCTGCCTGACCGAAGTCTTGGGTAGAGTGAGATTTTAGCCCTACAGTGGGAAATGCTTTACAGAGAAAAAGGCAGCAGTGGCGGTGCAGCAAACCTTTTTTAAAATAAGTGTGCAGTCTGCCAAGTTCTGCAACTGCCATAGGGGAATCGCTGGGCTGACATAGGCGGTTGGTGATTCAGCTTTCTGAGGAGACTAAAGTGCAGTGGGGCTGAAGCAGGATGGAATGAGTTGGGGCATGGCAGGGCGAGTTAAAATTCTTGCATTAATGAGGGCAATGCCTATGTCAGCAGTAAAGAGGCAATTGGGACACTTTTGAACACAGTCGGGAAGGACCCCTTCACCAGGTGGCTTTGGTGTAACTGCACCAGCTGTTCCCTTCTAGTACCTTCATTACTGATGGCAATATGCACACTGAATACACTCCAGGGAACTATGTGCCCGCCAAAAAGCAAAGTACTGCAGCAAAATAATGCAACTTATTAAATGAAGCACTATTTGCAGTATTCTGGAAATATTTGCAGGTATTTTAACACTTGGCTACCAGTCAGCCCTAGCCCTCCAGTCAAGCATATTTTTGTTAGCCATTTGAACAGCACTATTTAATAGCACTGTAATAAAATCCTGTGGTTACTGGCAACCATAAAGTGACTTGCCTATAAATTCTTTTCATTGATGCCAAACAACCAGTAGGCTTCAGATCTGCTGGTCTTTCATTGTTTAATATTATCAAACATGTATCATCTGTAGCTATGCTTATTATCACAAACCTCCAAGGCCAAGCATTTGCTTAACAGGTTTTTTTATACCACTTTATCTCATCTTCCAGCACTACAGCACAATTTGTTTTGTTGTAACTATCGTTTGGGTTTTCATGGCAAGATACAGAAGTAGATTGTCAAAGGTGTTTACATTGTAACTTAAACTTGGTGATGTATATTAAATAGAGATATCAATAACTTGGATTTTTCTGAGGCAATGGAGGTTTAAGTGACTTGCCCAAGGCCACAAGGAATGCTAGCACTAGTAGGAACTGAACCTCAGCTTCTTAGCTCCTCAGCCAGTGCTCTAACCATGAGGCTACTCTTCCACTCTGTGTAGTAATACAAAATCCTACAAAATCACTCAGGACCTATGGAGCAATTCTATAATTACCATACCATAACAGCCCTAACTTCCAGGAGTCACACTAAAGTCCCTACCTAGGAAAGGCAGCATCATAAACACTGCAGTGGGCACTAGAACATCAATGCACCTAACCAAGCCATATTACTACAGACCAATCCTACACAGGTATTCAGCACTAACAGAATACTTGGGGGTATGTTTACTAAACCGCGGTACTAGGTTCCGCGGTAATGGTACGGATGCCCATATAGAGGAGTAGGCGGTGCATCGTGAAAGCAAGACGTGTGAGGTAGCGCGAGTTACAAGATGCCTTAGACTAACGCGCGTTACAAGGTGCCTTATAAGGCACCTTACAAGGCACTGCCTTATAAGGTGCCTTGTAATGCGCCTTATAAGGTGCCTTGTAATGCGCCTTATAAGATGCCTTGTTAGGCACCCTATAAGGTGCCTTATAAGGTGCCTTGTAATGCACCTTATAAGGTGCATTGTAATGTGCTTATAAGGTGCCTTAAACTGTAAGGTGCCTTGTTAGGTGCCCTATAAGGTGCCTCATAAGGCACTTTGTAAGGTGCCCTATAGGGCTCCTTAGGCTAAGTGCCATATTAGGCACCCCTGGACAAGGCACCTTAGAAGGCACCCTGGGTTATGGAACCATAGGTTAAGGTGGCCTAACAAGGTTAAGGTGCCCTAGGTTAGTGTGCCCTAAGGGCTGCAAGGTGCTTCAGGATGACATGCATGACCTGTGAGGCATAGAAACAGATGTAACCCTAACACTAGATAGAGCACCGAGGAAAGGCAATGAACAGGTGAGTGAAGGAGGGAGAGCTGGGAGCTGCTGGACCTGCCATGTCTGTGGGCATCCAATGTGGCTGCCAGTACTGATGACAAACATGTTGGGGGCAACTGTACCACAGCACAGGGTGTTGGCAATGTAAAGTACTGGAAAGACAGTGGGTGGCAGATGATGGGAATACGTGTCCCCCAGTGGAGGCGGAGGTGGCAGGATAGTTACAATGATGGGTGGACAGAGGAGTGGTGGTGCCATGCAGATCAGGCACAGGCGAGGCAAGCACGAAGAGGCGCAATGCAGGAAAGGGTAGCAGTGCAGGACATGGGGTGGCAGCCTGCACAGGCAGACAGGACTCTACACAGCTGACAGACGCAGATAGACGGACCGAAGGAATGTCGGCAACTGTGGCAAGGGTATTATGGGCTGGCAGCACAGATCTGCAAAAATATGACTGTCACAGGCATGCAAACTATTTGAGTAGGACAGACTTGAAAGGAGGGAAGAATGAGGAATTGAACCCATGACCACTGCTGAGAATGGCATTGTACTAACCAGTAGGCTATACCTCCATGACGTATCCCACAGCAGTGACTGGGTACAGAAGGGCTGCAGGTCACCGCACAAACTGTCTGCTCTGAGTGCCAGGATAGGGTAACCCCACCAGTACCCATGATGCAATGCACATGCTGAATAGCTGTCTACAGCTGATCACCAAATGGGGTCTGCACCTCTCCGGTACCTCAGCTTGGAAAGACAAACTGACAGTGCGTGATACTGGCACAGAGTAGCTACAGACTATGCCATTATGCAGGTTCTGTGTTCTCCCTGAGGGATAGGATGGACACCCAGCACTAGGTCCGCAGTACATGTGGTGCTAGAGATAGGTCCTGCTGTACATCCCCATCATTACCAGTGTGTGACAGGTGTGCCTTGCAGTACATCCAGAGGTAATTTGGTGTCCATCTGCATCCTGTATTCACATGTGGCCCTCTGGGACTGGACACCACCCTGATTAGTGTGTACCCAGTGTTAGGGTCTGGCTGACATGGGCACCTGTTATCAGGGCAGAGGGGTACCTAGACTTGCATGAGGTTTGTGTAGCAGTGCCTCTACAGATCAAAGTGGTATACGCTATATACCCCAAAGGGCCCACAATCACCCATTTTGTAGGTAAGGAACAGGTGCCTGAGCCCCCGTGAAGCAATCTCCACTCTGCTGGTATAAGATAGTGCTCCAGGGTTGGTGGGCCAGAGCCATACCTGTGACTAGGGCAGTGGCAGACCAGCAGTAATGCTGGGGCTAGGTCTAGAAAACCTCAACTGCCTCACACCATGGGTCAGACTGCACCTGCAGTACTTTACAAGGTATTATAACCATGCACAGACTAACTGCACACAGTCCACTAGGCAGTCCATAGTGCATGATTACAGAGAAATGATGTGCATCAAGCAAGTATCTCAGTGATTGGGCCCCCAGCACTGGGAACACACAGGTATCACTGCAGGCATATAGTGTACAGCGCTATGTGGGAACCTAGACATGCCATGGTCACTGCTCAGTCAGAGTGAGAGGGTCCTTCCAGCATGACATGCTGTGGCCACCCTGTCCATGCAGGTGGTGGTCGGGCACTATAGTATCCCAGCCATTGCCCCACACCCTGTGAAGATGCATCCTGGCCAATTTGCTCTGTCCGGGACATACCCACAATACCTTGCTCCTCATTATGCACATATTCAGGCTAACGCTGGTAACAGTGGGACATTGTGGGCCCAGTGAGGTGTGGGCAGCCACAAAACAATGGATAGACATACACACACACACACACACACACACACACTCCTATTGCAGCATTGTGCAAAGATAGGGATGGTTGGCAACTCTGCCTGCCACACTGGTCCTGATCACAGTGCCGACATTGATAAACTGTGCAGGAGGTAGTAGTAATGCTCTGGTGATAACTGCAGCTCCATGCTGGGGCCAACAGCCTGACTCCCCATGCAGCTTTGGATTGTGCAGCCTGTGTGAGTGGGTATTTGTATCCCTGTTCGCCGCTGCTTTGGGCTTTGCACATGTTGCTGTTGTATCTGCATTGTAGACTAAAATGTAAGGACATGCTCTGTAGGATCTACAGCTGGGACTTGAACCTGTGGCCCTCTGCTTCTGGATACACTGGCTGGGTGTACTGCACCACACTGTTGCCACAGATGCACAGTAGTCCCTGGAGCTGCCTGTATGTTTCCTCACTGTAAACTCTTAGTCGTTAAATTTCCTGAACGATTACCACTCGTAATCAAAACAGTCCAATTCGTTCAATAATCTAAACTCTGCAACTTGAAATTTTCTGATTTCATCTCTCGGTGAAGATCAGGTCTCAGATAAAACTAGTAGCACTTGACCATGGACTAAACACGTAGCCCTCTGTTTGTGCTAGTTTTTACATCAATGACCTTTCTCCATCATATATTATATTATTTTTTAGAAATGCTCTTATTGTGTGTAAATTAAATATCTCACTTAACTTAAGAAATGCACTATTGGTCAATCCTGACGCCTTCTCTTAGGCACCCCAAGTGTTTCACTGTTGTCGATTTCTTCAGGGAATTGCCCATTTAATTTAACTACCAAAAAAGATAAAAACAAAAATATCATCACCGCTATGTTTCATGTTGCTTTCTAAAATACATCATTAGGAACATTAAGAAATCTTTTTACCGTGTGTGTAGATGCTGCCCACGTATCTTTCACCACCGCTGAACCTTCCAAATGGTTGACACTTTCATTTTCTGACTGAAAAATGCCACGCATGCGGATTACTTGCTGGTTCAGAGTATTTAAAGCTTCTCACTCTATGGGCCCTGTCAGAACCCCATGAGACATGCTAAGTTCGAAGGCTTTAGCCATCTAACCCCAGTAGAAACATCCTATTCATTGGCAAGTTCATCGGTGTGACAAACCTTTATTTTTCATCCCAAGGACTTCAATCATAAATATTCACTCTCTCTCTTCTCATTACGTGATTAGTATAGCTCCTGTTGAATCACAAACTGCCCAATCGAGCTTAACATTCAACCCCTGCGGGGCTACCGAATTCAAAGTGAATATCCACTTCTGTTCCTTAATTAGTAGTGTTTTCTCAGTCGTCTTGCCCTTTGTACCATAATTAACCTGTTCTATGCAGAAGCACCTTACTTGTTCAAAAATATGGTGCTTGTCTATACAATGTTGTACTAATGGTGCTTCTAGTGTTCTGCAATTTAACCGGCTGCAATGTTCTCTCATCCTTATTTTGAATGATCGTATTGTCTTTCCAATATAAATTAAATCACACGGGCAAACAATTGCGTATACTACATTCGATGATGCGCATGTAGTATGCTGCTTCAATTTATAAGTCAACCTTTTATTTGTGAATTGTTGGATCTCCATTGTAATATCACAAATATTACAATTACCGCATTTCTTATGACCTGCGGTTATCTCTTGCATTATCGAAGCTGTGGAGATCTCTGGAGGTAGTATTGACGGACATAGTTGTTCTTTCAAATTTCTATTTCTACACCACACGCAATGGATTTTTTTGTCTTGCAATCCTGGAATAACTCTCAACACATTACTATGTTTTTAAATAATCTTTTGAATTCCCTTGCTCATCGGTGAAAATTTAGTTACGAAGTTAATGTGAACTTCATCCTTATCTTTCCTAATATCATTGTTTTGCAGTCGTTGTATTAATAACTGATTCCGATCACTATATAAAGCCCTGGTGTATGCCTTTGCAACTACTCTGTGGGGGTACCCACTCCTTTCAAAATTCTTCATTAAAAGACGAGACTTACTTTTGAAATCATCCTTGTTAGAACAGTTCCTTCTGTACCGCAAAAACTGTGACAATGGTAAGCTCTCCTTCAAGTTCCTGGGGTGCGCACTCCCGTAGTGCAAAAATGTATTACGGTTGGTTTCCTTCCTATAAACAGATGTTTCCCAGGTCTTATTTTATTTATTTATTTATTTATTGCTTTTATATACCGCGCTCTTTAAAATCAGCGCGGTTTACAGGTAACATTTATGCATCTGGGATATCCAGAATGCATTTACAGAGAACAGGGGGTACAACTTGGATATCAACTGGGGAGTCTATTTACAATATCTACAGTTCTGTACATTATAGTTATGAATTGATTGTGGCTTATCATTGTTTAGCTGGGTGTACTGTGGATAATATTGGGCTGTGAGTAGTGTAAGAGGAAGAGGTGGTGTTTTAGTGCCTTTCTGAATTGGACAATATCGGTAATTGCTCGGATGGAGGGTGGGAGCGCATTCCAACAGATGGGTGCATAAAACTTAAAAGCTCTGCTCTTTGTCGCTTGGGTACATTTGGTTATTTCGTTGGGGGTCTGAAGGGTGTTGATGGCGAATGATCTCCTTGCTCTGTTTGCCGGGGTACGGTGGAGCAGATCCGTTAGGGAGGAGGAGGATATGTTATTGATGGCCTTAAATGTTATCAGGACTACTTTATATGTGGTCTGACAGTGTATTGGTAGCCAGTGTAATTCCTTTAAAATCGGGGTGATATGGTCTCCTCTGGATGCTCCGTATAGGAAGCGTGCCGCAGTGTTCATTGCTAGTTGTAGCGGACTTAATGAGCATTTGAGTAGGCCATGGAGAATCGTATTGGCATAATCGAAGTGGGGGGTCACTAGGGCCTGAAATACTGTCCTAAAGTCGCTAGGTTGTAGTAGCGGTTGAAGATGTCTCAATGTTCATATTTTATGGTGGATCTGCTTGACGATGTTACTGATGTGCGCTTTGAAGTCAAGCTGCTGGTCTAATGTAACACCAAGGTAGCGGATAGTGGGTCTGCTTATGAGCTCAGCGTCTTTTGTCTTTAGCATCAATGGAGGGGAGAAAGATTGATTTCTTGTAGTGAAGAGTACATCTGTTTTGCTGAAATTTATCTTAAGGCCTTGTGCGTGGAACCAGTCTGTTACAGCCTCAATACACTTTATCAATGGAGAGAAGTCCGGCTTGTCAGTCAAGAATGGAATGAAAAGTACATCGTCAGCGTAGATTAGGCATGAGACATTGAAGGAGTGGATTACTTCACATACAGGTTGCATGTATATGTTGAATAATAAGGCAGAGAGTGATGAGCCTTGAGGTACGCCATGTTTTTGTTGGAAAGGTTTAGAGGTTGTAGAGCCTGTACAAACTTGCTGCCATCTATCCGTTAGGTATGATTTGCACCAGCTCAATGCTAGACCACTGATTCCCTTATCCTGTAGCCGTCTCAGGAGTTGATCATGGTTTACGGAATCGAACGCGGCGGCAATGTCCAAGAAGATCAGTGCAAATCCTTGTTTAATGTTATCGGTTCCTGTGATCAGTGTGTTGATTAGTGTGGTTAGGAGAGTTTCCACGCTGTGAGATTCTCGAAAGCCATGTTGGGCTGGGTCTAGGGGAGTCGTGGCATCAATATGGTCCTGTATTTGGCGTTGAACAACCTTTTTGATTAGCTTAGCCAGCAGCGGAATGCTCGATATTGGACGATATGATTCGACATTCTGTGGATTAAGTTTGGTGTTCTTTAGGAGAACCCGGATTGATGTCTGCTTGAGGCATGATGGAAA
This sequence comes from Ichthyophis bannanicus, assembly GCA_033557465.1. Taxonomy (NCBI): domain Eukaryota; kingdom Metazoa; phylum Chordata; class Amphibia; order Gymnophiona; family Ichthyophiidae; genus Ichthyophis; species Ichthyophis bannanicus. The sequence goes on along the minus strand of CM066031.1, from coordinate 1,632,159,296 downwards.
TAGACCTGAGGAGAAGGATAAGTCCATAATCTTGCATAGTATAGGGCTGATTTCCTTTCGTAGAGTTCTTATCCAGAATGCTGGACAGGGGTCATTTGGGGCCGTGGTGGCATTGACGGTAGTGATGATGTCCTCCACTTGTGTAGCTGTTGGTGTTACGATGGTGGTAAGTTGCTGGAGTTGAGTTAAGTTGCTGTTGGGGTTGTATATTGTGGCTTTGCTGACATTGTTGCTTTTGGTCAGTAAGTAATCTGCGTAGTCCTGTGAGTGAATCATGCCCAGTTGGGGGGGCAAAGGCTCCTTCGTTAGGGTTTTTACAATGTTGAAAAGCTCATGGGGTTTGTTCAAGGCACGGTTAAGGAGATTTGAATGATGTTCCTTCATTGTCACTGATATTAACTCCCGATGTATCTTTAGGTGGGAGATGTATGCCATCAGGTCCATTGGGGCCCGTGTACGACGCCATTTTCTTTCCAATTTTCTTAGCAGTATCAGTGAGGTTCTTAGTTCGTCGTTATACCAGTGTGCAGGATTTCTACTTCTTGGATGCTTTCGTGGGGCGAGAGGGTTGGTTTGACTAGGTTTGCGAGCAGAGGAGCTCAGGCAGCTGTTCCATGAGGCCATCATCTCTTCTAGGATTGGAGGTGTGGACATGATATTAGGTAGGACCTCTTTGATAATTGTCTCTTTGTCAAGGGGTTTGAATCGCCCTGTGGGTGTTGCTGATTTTTCAGTTGGTCTCCTTGTTTGTTCATTATCCTGCTGAAGAGGTATTTGGAATTGTATTAGGTTGTGATCCGACCATGGGACGGGTGAGATAACTATGTCATGCTTGTATCTTGAGTTCCCATTAGGTTGTGGGTTGAAAATGAGGTCTAGTTTATTTCCTTTTTGGTGGGTGGGAGCATCGACTATTTGTTCGTACCCTAGGTTGTTGAAAGCTTCAAGGAAGGCCTTGGCATGACTGTCTGGCAGGGCTGGCAGATTGAAATCACCTAGTATCCAGTTTGGCTTACGCGTGTCTTTGGGGTTGGAGGCTAGGTCTATTATATTTGTGAGATCTTCAGGGGAAGCCATTGGGGATCTGTAGACAAGGTTAATAGTACTATGGTTGTTAGATATGGTAAGTACATCAAGATGGGTTAAGCTATTGGAGTTGATCGTTTGGTATTGGAGATCCGCTTTTGCCAGAATGAGGGTACCACCTCCTCTGCGATCCATCCTGCGGCAGGAGTGTATTGAGAAATCTGGGGGGATGAGTTGATTGATGAGCACTGAGTCTGAGGTAGTGAGCCATGATTCTGTTAGTAGCAGGATATCTAGTTTGAGTTGTGTTATGAGGTCAATAATGGCTGGCCACTTTTTACGGATTGACCGTGCATTTATGAGTGCACATTTTAGGTCTTATGGCTTCTCGTAATCAATAAATCCAAATGAGTGATGGTATCATGATGACATAAATATGTGAACTTTATCCAAGGATCACATGTATTCACCCATTGAAAAAAACTTCCGAATTCATTCTCAGAGCCCTACCAAAGCAAAGAAATGTCGTCTATATACCGGTTCCACGCTTTTATATGTTGTTTAAACGGGGACTCCTCAATCCAGGTTTTTTCAAAATTACTCATATACAGGTTGGCTATGGAGGGGGCACACGTGGCCCCCATAGCCACCCCTGATATCTGTTGAAAAATTATCCCATCAAAAACAAAAAAATTCTTACAAATTGCCAAGTTGGCCAACTGTAATAAAAATGACAATTGTGTTTCACCTACATCACCACGGACTTTTAACGATTGCTCCACCAAAGAAAGTGCTGCTGTTTGCGGGATGCTGGTATAGAGCGAAACTACATCCATAGTAACCAATAACACATCTGGGTAACCCGCCCAGTGGGATAAACCTTGTAAAATATTCAAAAAATGTGTTGAATCTTGCACATGTGATGGAATCAATTTAATTAATGGACGTAGGTACGAATCCAGAAAAGTTGAAACTGGTTCTAATACCGATCCTTTAGTCGATACTATAGGTCTACCCGGGGGATTATGTGGATCCTTATGGATTTTTGGTACCAAATAAAATTTTGCTATAGTCGGTGCTACTACATTTAAGTATTGATATTCTTTAAAGTCCAGAAATCGATCATTTAGAGCTTCATAGGTGATTCTCTTAATCTCAACCTGTATATCTTTTGTGGGATCATCCAATAATACTTTGTACGTCAGCTGATCTTGCAATTGTCGCATTGTATCAGAAATGTAATCCTGCCTATTCATGTTTAGTCCATGGTCAAGTGCTACTAGTTTTATCTGAGACCTGATCTTCACCGAGAGATGAAATCAGAAAATTTCAAGTTGCAGAGTTTAGATTATTGAATGAATTGGACTGTTTTGATTATGTATGTTTCCTCAACCTGACCCTTTTATGTTGCACTGCACACCACGTACTGGTACAGGACATGGCCTAGGTTCACTGCAGGCAGGTGCCACTGCCCCCTCCAGCACGGGCACACAGCTCTCTGCCATGCTGACATGACCATATGCTGTCGGTGCTGGTAGTGCGCAGTCCCAGGCCATCCACTCTGTGGGTAGGCGGTCGCCTAGGGAGCGGGGTCTGGGGTGGGGAGGCATACATGGGCATCCTCACATCCCCCCCCATCACTGCCTACCAATATTATGTCCCTTCCGTTTGGGGGCAAGTTGGCTGGGGGGATGTCAGGCCAGTGCCCTGGCAACTGTTAGCTAGGGTGGACCAGATAGATGTAGGTAGATTGTGTTTGGCCTTTGTCAGCTGCTGTCTTGCTGCTTTCCGGTTTCTATGTTCCTATGTGCCACCTAGGCGACTGCCTAGTCCACCCTGTGCCCCAGCTGCCCCCACTGCATGTCCCGCCTGCAGCCCCCTATGCCCCATTTGCACCATCGCCATAGTGGCCTTTCATACTTGGGCACTATGCTGTGGCTTCAAATGGAGCACTACTATCACTTTCTTGGGCTCCCTGTCTTTGCTGTACATTGCTGATGCTGAAATGGTTTCACCCTCCTGCAAATGTGCATCTAACGCCAGGTTTTCATTCGCGGTACTTTTCAGCCCTTCATTTCCCTGCGTTAGTGTGGCAGGAGCCTCTCCCCACCCCGCCCATTGATCCCTTCTCTCCGCCCTCTCTCCACCCTCTGCGGGACTTACCGTGGTCGGTGACTGTATCGCGCTTTAGGTAACGTTAACGCGCGTTAACGATACATTAACGCGCGTTAACGTAGCCACTGCTATATTACCGCAGTTTAGTAAACATACCCCTTGGTCTCTTTCAAACATGCAGAACATAAATAGATCCTCACCAAGGGGTATGTTTACTAAACCGTGGTGAAGTCACTGGCAGTAAGGGCAGCACTAAGGTTCCCGAAGCCATATAAGGCTATGGGTGGGTGGGGGTGATCCAGTGTAAAAGTAGTTATGGGCCGTGTAACACACGGAACAGAGCGCTCTGACCATTAACTCACGGTAACGGCACATCTCACGTTAAGGTGACAAGCATTAAGGTGCCTAAGGGGTTTAAGGCGCTTCAACCTAAGCCACCTGAATTTAAGGAGCCCTGAGGGGTTAAGGTGCATGATGTTAAGGCACCCTGATGGGTTAAGGTGCATGAAGTTAAGGCACCCTGAGGGCTTTAAAGTACCTGAGGTTAAGGCGCCCTGAGGGGTTAAGGTGCATGAAGCTAAGGCACCCTGAGGGTTTTAAGGCGCCTGAGGTTAAGGCGTCCTGAGTGGTTAAGGTGCATGAAGTTAAGGCACCTTGAGGGGTTAAGGCACAAGAAGTTAAGGCGCCCTGAGGGTTTTAAGGCACCTGAGGTTAAAGCGCCCTGAGGGGTTAAGACACATGAAGTTAAGGTGCCCTAAGGGATTTAGGCACCTGAACATAAGATGGCCAAGGGTTTTAAGGTGCTTCAAGTTGACAACATATATATCAAAACAGTCATTTGTGACTCAAAACACTGAGCTACCACTTTCTTTTTGTCGGGACCAACAGACCAGAGCAGGGAGAAGAAAACTCTCTCCTCAATGTCCGAAGAGCCCCTTTTTATTCAAAACGCTTTAGTGTATACACACCTATCCCCTGAAAGTGAGGTAGTGTAAAAACACTACCTCACTTTCACTAAGTGCTGCCCTTACACTACCTCACTTTCAGGGGATAGGTGTGTATACACTAAAGCGTTTTGAATAAAAAGGGGCTCTTCGGACATTGAGGAGAGAGTTTTCTTCTCCCTGCTCTGGTCTGTTGGTCCTGACAAAAAGAAAGTGGTAGCTCGGTGTTTTGAGTCACAGATGACTGTTTTGATATATATGGATTGCTTGGGTCATCGGTGGTACGGAGGTAATAGTTGAGTACTCAAGTTGACAACATGCATCTAAAGGCAGGAAAATGGGCTATAACCTAATGCTGGATAGTACACCATGGAAAGTCAATGTAAAGGTGATGGAAGGAAGGACAGGTGGGAACTGATGGACCTGCCATATTGGTGGGCACCCTATGTGGTGGCCAGTTAGGTGGACGAGCATGTGGGAGGCAGCTGTACCTATGCACAGGGTGGTGCCAATGTAAAGTGCTGCAATGTCAGTGTGTGGCATAGGACAGGGAAGACGTGTCCCTCAGCGGAGCCAGAAGCGTCAGGATGTTTGCAGCCACAGGAGCACAGAGTGAAGGTCAGGCACAGGAGAGCCTTGACTATCACAGGCATGAAAATAACCTGAGTAGCACACATTTACAAAAAGAGCAAGTAGGTATCAAACCCCTGTCTCCTGCCTATGGGGATATTACACTAACCAGTATGCTACACCTCTTGAGTCTACAGTGTCTTGAATTGAAGAGCCTGCAGGTCTCTGCCTAAACTGTCTGCTGTGTGTACTGGCATAGGTTAACCCCCTCCAGTACCCATGATGCACTGCACACACAGAACAGCAGTCTGCAGCTGATCTCCAAAGGGAGAATGGACAGATATATCACATCAGCTCAGTACGATACACTGACAGTGTGTACTGCAATTACATAACAGCTAAAAACTATGCTACTGTGGAGTTTCCGCAGTCACCTTGAGGGTGAGGATGGCTGCCCAGCACCTGGTCCCCAGGATGTGCAGTGCTAGAGATGGTCTCTGTTGTTTATACTGTGGATTTCCATCACTATCAGTATATGGTAGCTATTGGGAAGTGATTCTCCTAGAACAGTGTATGTTAATACCTAGTGTTAAATGGCAGGTGCCACTTATAGTAGGGGTATTTAGACTTGCAGGGGGCTGTCACTAGATGCCTGCTTCTAGCTGTTTTTTTTTAATACTATTCACAAGTGCTGTAAGGAGGGAAGGGAGGGAACTGTGGTTTTCAGTGCCACATTTCAATTTTTTTGCCACCATTGGACCTTCAGTCCCTCTGTAAGTTAACTAGAGGCCCCCTTGCTTTCGTTTGTTTTATTAATGTTGTATATACCATTTCAGGCATGGGTAACTTCCCTACATTTTCTTCAGCAAAGACTGAAGCAAAGAATTCATTCAGTCTCTCCGCTAGTGTTCTCCCTTAGTGTCCCTTTTACCCCTCTATCATCCAGTGGTCCAACTGACTGTCTCACAGATTTTTTACTACGAATGTACTTGAAAAAGATTTATTATGCATTTTTGCTCCCACAGGAAGCTTCTTTTCAAATTCTCTCTTTGCCTGCCTTATCAGTGTCTTGCATCTAACTTGTCAATGCTTATGTTGTTTCAGGTGTTTGTCATTAAGCTCCTTGTTCAATTTCCTGAAGGATGCTTTTTTTTGGCAATGACAGCCTCTCTGACCTCACCTTTAAACCATGCAGACATTTTTTTGGCCTTTCTTCCACTTTTCTTAAAGCGTGGAATACATTTAGTCTGGGCTTCCAAGATAATACTTTTAAACAACACCCATGCTTGATGTAAATCTTTAACCTTTGCAGTTGTTCCTTTTAGTTTTTTCTTAACATTTTCCTCATTTTATCATAGTCTTCCTTTTGAAAGTTAAAAGGTAGTACTGTAGATTTCCTTGACATCTTTCTACCATTTATTAAATCAAATGCTATGATCACTATTGCCAAATGGCCCCAAAACCCTTATCTCTTGCACCAGATCCTGTGTTCCCTATGGGCTAAGTCCAAAATAGCTTCCCCTCTTGTCGGTTCATGAACCAGCTGCTCCAAGAAGCAGTCATTTATTTCATCTAGAAACTTTATCTCTCTAGCATGTCCTGCTGTGACATTGACCCAGACACAGGGGTAATTGAAATCACCCATTATTCCTGTGTTGTAACTTTTGTTAGCTTCCCTGATTTCTTTTAGCATTTCATCATCTATCTGTTCATTCTTACTTGCCTCTTATGTTTAATCAGTTGAGTGAAAAGCACCCTGCTGCTGATCTTCCCTACATAAATAAGAGCACAAGGGCAGGGGATGGCATAAACCACAACCACAGTAGAGCGGCTGCATGCAAATTTTAAGGATATTAGATCTCAGTTCCATAGCATTAGTGGATTATCAGTTATAATCGGCAGAGAATGGTACATCGAAAGCATAGTTGAAACCCAACAGACCCTGTATGTTTCCATTAAATCATGGACATATAAGAATGCACCAAAATATCATGCAATTGCATCTCCTGATATAGGAGAAGAAGGGTGTGTCCTGAAAAACTGGATGTGTCGGTAGCACATGCCAATATTTTATAGCAATATGTTGTACTTTAAACATGTGTTCTGAAATGATAGCGCACACATTGAAGGACACTTAGGGGTATGTTTATTAAACTGTCTTAATGTTACCGGCGCTAGTTGCAGCGTTAATGTGAAGAATGCCATATAAGTTAGTGGGCGGTCCGGCAGCAAGGTTGCAAGAATCTGTATTGCGCGATAGTGGGCGCTGTGGCACATTAACGCGTGTTAACCCTAAGTTCATGCCAGTGCAGTATTAGAAGCAATTAAGATGTAGCTCACTGCTTACTGCATTGACTGCGGAGGCAGAGGTCATGGGTTTGATCCCGCAGTGGTGTTATGTAAGAAGGCTATCTGAGGCATTTCCTTTTATTTAAAGCAGTGCTGCCAGCAAAAACACCCTAACAGTGCCGTAACCTAAGGTGCCGCATAAGGGCCTTATAGGGCACTCTATAAGGCACCCCATAGGGCACATTATAAAGTGCCCTATCCGCCCAGGCACCATATAATGCGCTCTATAGGGTGCCTTATGAGGCACCTTAGGTTACGGCACTGTGAAGGTGTTTTTGCTAGCAGCACTGATTTAAATTAAAAGGAAAAGCCTCAGACAGCCTTATTAAATAACACCACTGTGGGATCAAACCCATGACCTCTACCACCACAGTTATTGAAGTAACCAGTGGGCTACATCTCTAGAGTGTCTAACACACTGCTGGCTGACTACAGAAAGACTGCAGATCACCACACAAACTCTCTGCTGTGGTTATCAGGATAGGGTATACCCACCCGTACCCATGATGCACTGCACATGCAGATCAGCAGCCTACATCTGATCACAAGATGTGGTATGCACTGCTATAGCACCCTGGCGTGGTAGGGGGAACTGACCGTGTGTGTTACTGGCACAGAGTAGCTACAGACTGTGACATTGTGCGGTTCCTGTGCTCACCCTGAGGGTGAGGTGGGACACCCAGGACCAGGTCCACAGCACCTGGCATGGCTGAGATAGGTTGCGCTGCAGGTCCCCATCAGTGCTAGTGTGTGATAGGTAATCCTTGCAGACATACCTGTGTCCATCTGTATTCCCCAGTCATGTCTAGCCCTTGTGGGCTATGATGCCCCCAGAATCGTACATATCCTGTGTGGTTGCCATGGTCACATGTTATAAGAGAAGGGTGTTGTTTGGACCCCAAAACGGATTATGTAGCACCACCCAACCCGCTCTCTGTGTGTCAGGGTGGGGGACGGGCTCTCCCACCAACAGATCCACATTCTACATCTCTCCAATGGTGAAAGTAGAGGGGACCATCAACCCCAGCCCTGCTGGGGAATAGGCACTCTACAGGACAGTCAATGCAGAGCTGTACACATCACATAGGGCACTGGCAGTAGGCCTGGAAAAGCTCAGCTGCCCCCAACCACTATCTGACATTCACCAGCAGAGGACACAGTCAGTCTCCACCTGCTGCACCCTGCAAGGTGTTCCAGCCATACACATGCTAACTTCAGACAGTCTGCTAGCTAGTACATAGTGCATGCTCCTGGAGGAACCGTGTGCACCCAAAAATGGGATATAAGCACACACACCAAGCAAGTATGTCAGTGATTGGACCCCCAAAAAAAGAACTCATAGATATCACTTGAGAGTAATAGTGTATAGCACTATGGGGGAACCTAACCATGCTATGGTCACTGCTCAGTCAGGGTGAGAGTGACCTCCCAGCATGACATGCTGTGGCCACCCTGTCTGTGCAGGTGGTGGTCGGGCACTACAATGTCCCAGACATTGCCCTATGGCCTGTGCAGATGCATCCTGCCCAGACCGCTGTGTCTGGGCCATACCCACAGTACCTTACTCCTCATTATGCACATTGGCAGGCTAACACTGGAGACATGCAAGCATTGGGGGCTCAGTAAGGTGTAGGCAGCCACAAAACACTAGGTAGACATACACACACTCCCACGCCTATTTCAGCATTGTGCAAAGATAGAGGTGGTTGGCAGCCCTGGCTGCCACACCATTCCTAGGCACAGTGCAGGCATTGCTAAGGTATGCAGGTGCTAGTATTGGTAGCTGCTGCTCAGCGCAGGGCCGAACAGCTTGACTCTCCATGAGGCTTTGGATAGTGGAGCCTGTGGGTGTGGGTGTTCGTGCCCCTGTTGGCCGATGTTCTAGGGCAGAGGTTCCCAAATCCGGTTCTGGTGGGCCAAGCATGATTCAGGTTTTCAGGTTGTCTCTAATGAATATGCATGAGATACATTTGCATACAGTGGGGCACTGCATACCAATGCATCTCATGCATATTTATTAGGGACAGCATGAGATCATGAGGGGTGTTTGGCCCTCCAGGACTGCAGTCGGGAACCTCTGCTCTAGGGAGTGCACATGTTTATGGCATGTGCTCTGTAGGGTAAAACATAGGAACATGGTCTGCAGGAGCCACAGCTGGGACTTGAACCTGTGTCCTTCTGCCCCTGAACATGCTGGCTGTGTGTTCTGCACCAAACTGTTGCCACAGAAGCAGGTCATTCTCTGGGGATACCATTACTGTTCACCAGACAGCCCTTGTCTGTTGCACTGCACACCACCCACCTGAACAGGGCTTGGCCTTGGTGTGATGTGGGCAGATGCCACTGCCCCCTCCACCATCAGCACCCTTCCGCCACCATGCTGAAATGACCTTATGCTCGTGGTGCTGGTGGTGTGCAGTCCCAGGCCATCCAGTGTGCCAGTAGGCAGCTGCCTATGGTGTGGGATCTGGGGTAGGGGTGCATACATAGGCATCCGCGCTTCCCCCCGGCACTGCCTGTCACTGTTATGTGCCCTTTGGGGTACCTGCTGGGTGATGTCCCCTGGGACACTGTGGGACACACATTCGTGGGCATGTTTGACCTTGGTCAGTTGCTGGCTTGTTGATTTGCAGTTTCTGAGTTCCTATGTGCCACCTAGGCCTCTGCCTAGTCCACCCTGTGCCCCAGCTGCCCCACTGCATCTCCCGTCTTCAGCCCCCTGTACCCTATTTGGAGCCTCACCGTCGTGCCCTTTCGTACTTGAGCACTATGCTGCTGCTGCACATGTATCACTACTATCACTTTTCTTGGTCTCCCTGGCTTTACTGTACATTGCTGACTGAACTGGTTTCTCTCTCCTGCAAATGTGCCTCTAGCGCAAGGTTTTCACTGGCGCTAATTTTCAGACCTTTATTTCATGGCGTTAGTGTGCATGGAGCCTCTCCTTGCCCACTCTCTGCCCATTGACCCCTTATCTCCGCCCCTGGGGAGCCTTACTCCGCCCTCTGGGGAGCCTTAATGCCGGCGGAGATGTTATCACACGATATGTGACGTTCTCGCACTGTAATGTGCCATTATCGCGCGATAACGTCGCCGCTGCAACGTTAGTGCTGTTTAGTAAACATACCCTTTAGGAGTATGTTTGCTAAAGGGCGTTAACCTAGCAGATGTTAGCGGCAGCAGTAAGGGGTTTTACATGTGAAAAAGGCTCTGGGCAGGTAGGAGGCATTCCTGCGGTAAGGATGCACTGAGCCATTTAACGTGCATTAACAGGACATCGGGTGTTAAGGTGTCAAACGTGCACCTTAATGCTTGAAAACGGCTGTCACTTTATCACTGGATAAGGGAGCCCCAGTGAAAGCCAATGTAAAGGTGATGGATGGAAGGACAGGTGGGAGCTGATGGACCTGAGAGATCTGTGGGCATCCTATGTGGCAGTCAGTAAGTTGGACAAGCATGTGGGAGGCAGCTGTACTGATGCACTGGGGGGTGTCCAAGTTAAATACCGTAATATCAGTATGTGGCATGTGTTGGGGAAGATGTGTTCCCCAGCGGAGTCAGAAGTAGCACGATGTGTGCAGCGAAAGGAGGATGGAGCAGGAGTGGTGATGTGCAGATCAAGCACAGGAGAGGCATGAATGAAGCATCAAAATGCGGAAATGGCCATGGTGTAGCAGCTTGCATGAGAAGGCATGACTGCACATAGCTGCTGGAGACTGATGGATGGGTTGAAGGAAGGATGGCGGCAGAGGAGAGTGTGGTATGGGCTGGCAGGACTGATGTACTGGAGATGCCATCCCCAATGCATTTGTACGGTGTATGGAAAACATGTGTCAGTGCTGCATGGAAGGTCTAATACCAGACATGTGGGTCCCACACCTGTCCCAGCCACACAACCTCAATAGTTATCACTTCCAGAGTGAACTATAACTCTCAAGTCCAAAAAATCACTCCACTAAATGCACAGTTGATTGTTTTTTTTTTTTGTTTTTTTTTTTTTAATAATTGATGTTTTATTCATTTTTCAACACAAACATACATTTACACGACCAAGGACCACAACCGGTCGATCAAATTCTTTCTTCCTAAACAATAACAAGCTCATATCCTCCAACCATAATAATAATCATAATTGTAAACATAAGTATGAAATAGCATGACATTCCCCCATCTCACCCCTATCCCCCTCCTTCTACCCCCTCCCCCTCCCTTCCACTCCCAGTCCTCCTATCCTTCCCCCTCCCCCCCTACTAAACTCCCACACTTTCACGCTCTCCTCAAAAACTCCTTTCCAACATTAATACTTCACCCATTAGTTTTATACCGTACCCATCGTATCTCTTATAAGCATTTGCATCCCTGTGGATCGGCTCACAGCATTAAACATTTGTAAACATTGGTAAGCATGCCAGGAGTGGTACCTTTTAGCAGGCAGGGAGAGAAACCAAGCCCTTACCTCCTTACATATCCATCCCCCTCTGTTTTCTCACACCAATGTTCTACCCCTCTCACCCGCTACCGTACATACTGCTCCCATACCTTGTTGTATCTTGTAAGAGTATGCTTTCTATGTGCTTCAATCACACAAAAGCCCCATAGCTGCTCCATTCTCCCCACCACCTCCTTTAGCGGAGGTACCCCAATTTTCTTCCACCAACAGAGAAGGCTCATCTGGCCCACGATTACGCAGTACCTCTGCAGCCTCTCCAACTCTCCACCTCCTCCTCCCCCCACCTCCTCATTCAGTATTACCATACCTGGCGTGAACTGTACCTTCACCTTCGTAATATCCACAGTGAGCCTTTCCACCCCATCCAATATTCCCGTACCACAGGGCAGCTCCAGACCATATGTAACAGGTCCCCTCTCGTCCCACATCCCTTCCAACATAGCTCCGAGCTGTCTGGATACACCGCATGAAGCCACGCCGGAGTCCAATACAGTCTCAGTCTTTACTTATAGCTATTTTCCAGCATTGCTGTCCCCGGGTCAAGTCTGTGGGTCCTAATATAAATACTGTCCCACCTCGTGGGGTCCCATTGACCTCCCAACTCCTCCTCCCACTGTTGCTGACTACGTATGGCCCCCCGGCTTGTGTTCCCCCAAAAGCCTATATAACCTTGATATTAGCCGAGTAGGCATCTCCCTGCTTCCCATCATCTCCTCAAATGGTGTGGGCTGTGCAGACCAATCCCTTTTCACCTCCTTCTGCTGTAGCCAGTACCACATACTAACATATGTATATCGGTCTCGCTCATCCAAGTGGTACTGCTTTTGTAGATCCTCAAAACTCTGAATACCTCCCCCCTCTCCCATCATTTGGCCGATTTTCCACAGCCCCTTCCTCCCCCAACTCTTAAAAGCCTCCACCGCCTCTCCCATCCTACCCTCTACCACCGTCTGAATATGGGTCTCCCTAGAGTACTTCTTCCCCCCCATCAAGTGCCTTTTCCATTTCACCCACACCCATCTCGTGAGTTCCATGTATGGATTCTCCTCCACCTTCCTCCGCCTTCCAACCCCGGGATCCCAGATCCAAGCTCCTGGACTTTCCTCCTCCTCCCCTTCCATGTCTACCCACCCTGGTCGCTCCAGACCCTCTTTCCACGCAAACAGTGTCCGGAGTTGCGCTGCCTCGTAATATCGAAGCAAAGATGGAACCCCCAACCCCCCCTCCTCCTTAGCCTTATACATGGTGGCCCTAGCCACTTTCAGGTGCTTGCCATCCCAAATAAACTGTAAAAGCAGGTTCTGTGTCTTATCTATTTCTTTTTTTACCAGCCTGCACGGCAAGGACGAATATACAAACAACAGCCTTGGCAGTATATTCATTTTCACTACTGCTATGCGGCCCAGCCATGACAAATACAACCCCCTCCATCTAGATAAATCCTGCCGAATACTTTCCACCAGTCCCTGATAGTTCCATTGCTTAATCCTAAATAAAGGCGTCCCCAGCTGGATCCCCAAATACCGAAAGCTACCTACCACCCACCTAAACTTGAAATTGTGCCTCAACCTCTCTTCAACTCTAGGCGCTAGGTTAAATCCCAACATTTCAGTTTTACCCTGGTTCATTTTATAGCCTGCTATCCGGCTATACCACTGTATTGCCTTCATTAACACAGGTAACGTTGTAAGTGGTTGTGTTAAGGTGAAGATAATATCATCCGCAAATAACCCAATCTTTTCCTCTCTCCCCTGAACCCTTACCCCTTTTATATCCACCTCTCATCTAATATATGCGTCAAGCGGTTCAATAGCCAATGCAAACAATAAAGGCAACAGCGGGCAGCCTTGTCTGGTGCCCCTGTGTAGCTCAAAACTCTCTGAATAGCCGCCATTCACTCTGACTCTAGCCCGTGGTCCCTGGTACAGTGCTCTTATCCAGCTAATATACTGCACTCTGAAACCCATTTTCTCTAATACTTGAAACATATATGGCCACTCCACGCGATCAAAAGCTTTTTCTGCATCAACCGTGACCATCACTGCCGATTCCTTAGATCTCTGAAGATGCCACGCTATATTCAAAATCTTTCTTACATTGTCGCTTCTCTGTCGCCCCTTGACAAACCCCATCTGATCTGGGTGGATCAGCTGTGGCACCACATCCTGGATCCTATTTGCCAGTACTTTCGCCAGGATTTTGGCATCTAAGTTTATTAGGGATATAGGCCTGTAGGAACCGCATACTCCCCTATCCTTACCGGGTTTTGGCAGTACGGTTATGCCAGCCTCTGCCATAGACTTGGGGAGGCCTTCCCCTTGAAGGACCCTATTCACTACCTGAGTGAAGATGGGCGTAAGAGGCTCCGACAACACCTTATAAAACTTTGTGGTGTACCCGTCCAAACCCGGTGCCTTCCCTACTTTTAATGTGGCTATGGCCCTCATTACCTCTTCCTCCTGAATCTCTCTCCTCCCCGTTCACCCGTGAAAGGTGACATTCCTCCAGGAACTCTGCAGTCTCCTCCCCCCCACCAAAGTTTCGCTCTTATACAAATTCTCATAAAATTCCTTAAATATCTTCCTAATACCCTTGGCGCGGTGCTCCATTTCCCCTTTATTATTCCTAATGCCCTCTATGAAAGCTGCCTGCCTCCTCACCTTTAGCGACAGGCTAAGAGCCTCCCTGCCCTATTTCACCCTTCAAAATGGGCCTGTTTCAACACCGCCAACCGGTACGCCATTTCTTGAGCCTGCAATTTGCTCAGCTCCGCCCTCACCTTAATGAATTCCGCAGTTGTATGTGCATCCTGCACTCTTTGATGCACTCTCTCCAGATTTCTCAATTTCCGCAGTAAGTCGTTTTCCACAGCCCCTTTCTCCCTCTTTACTTACGCACCCAGGCTAACCAGCTGTCCCCGAATCACCGCCTTTAGTCCATCCCACAACACCCCCATAGACACCTCCCCTGTGTCGTTCAACCAGATATATTCTTTTATACTGTCCTTAAGCTTCCCCACATACCACTCCTCCTCAAGTAGGGAATCATTAAGTTTCCAGAATTTTAAACTGTCCTCAGTTGTACCCATATCAAACTTTACGCTCACTGGGGCATGATCTGACCAGGTGATTGAACCATGTTCCACTTCTTGTACCCTCTCCACCCATTGTCTACCCCCCCCCCCCCATATCATATCTAACCTACTGTAGGTTCCATGCACTGGAGAGTAAAACGTGCACTTCCACTCTCCCGGATGCCAGCTTCTCCAGACATCTACCAATCCCAATCTCTCCCACATTTTATGCAAACTGCGCCTGTCCCCTCAACCTCCTCCCCCCTGTCCCCCGCTTGTGTCCTTTCGGGGATTACATGTCAGATTAAAATCCCCTCCCAAAATTATGGGGGTATTCCCAAATTCCTCCAGTTCCTTCAAAATTTGCTCACACGCCTCCCCCTGCTTCTCATTTGGTCCATAGAAGCTAATCACCCACACCTCTTCCTGCTCCATTTGTAGCCATACCCCCACCCATCTACCTCCTTTCCCCCTACAGGTACCCTTCACCATATACTGGAATTCGCCTCCCACCAAGATCTCCACCCCCCCTTTCCTGGAGTTTACTCTCTGTCCCGCCAGTATCACCTTAGGATAATGCCTAGACTCTAATAAACATTCCTACCTTACCCGCAGGTGGGTTTCCTGTATGCACAAAATATCCGCTCCCATTCTCCTGCCCTCCAGCTCCACCAAGTTCCGTTTCTGTCTCGTATGCAACCCCTTTACATTCAATGTCGCTATCGTTAATGTTTTCCTCCTCTGGCTCCCCCTCCCCTGACCCTCTCGCCTCCCCTCCATCCCCGTACCCCTGCCCGACTCCCCCGGTTGCCCCTCCTCCTCCCCCTTTTACTAATCCCTACTTCCAAACCCTCCCCCTACTTCCCCAGCCCCTGAACACTCCCCCCTTCCCCTCCCTCCCTTCCCATCCTCCCTACCTCCCCCAGCCACTTATTTCACATTTCCCCCCTTTCCTACCCTTTTCCCTTCTCATCCGCCCTCTATTCCTCAGCCAGCCTGTATTCAAACACCCCCTCCTCCTCCCCACCCCACTCTTCACCTCAACCCTCCCTACTCCTTCCCATTACCCACACCTCCACATCCCACCTCCCACCTCCCCCCCGTTTCCCCTCCCTATTCCACCTCCAACATTCACACTTGTAGCTACCTCTCCATCCCCCTTTATCCCTCTCCCCATCCCTCTCCCGCCATTCCTTCCCATCCCACCCCTCCAAAAAACATACAGTGCTGAAAATACCCCTCCACCTCCCCCACAATGAATACCCAACAGATTATCAGTCCTCAGGTTCCTTCTACGGGCAGCTCATCTCCCAGCTCCTGTCCTGTCGTCTGAGAGATCCTCCTCTCTTGGCTGTCTCCGCGCCGCTGCTGCCTCCTCCGCACCGGTGATCCTGCTCCCCTGAATACTTCCTGGGGCCGCAGACCCGCTTCTCGTAGGGCCCCCATCGCCTCCTCTGCTGACTGCGTCCGCCATGTCCGCCCTTTGAGGGTAAAGGATATTCCAAACGGGTGTAGCCATCGGTACTTCACTTCTGCTTTCCGCAATATTTGTGTCACTGGTTGCATTGCCCTCCTCCTCTGCAATGTGCCAGCAGACAAGTCCTCATATATATGCACCGAATAGCCCTGCCACGTCAGGGTTCCAAAACCCCTCATTATGTTGACGATTTTCTCCCTTATTTTATATCTTGCCAGGCAGATTATGATGTCCCTAGGCCTGTTTCCTACAGGTGACCCCAGTGCTCTGTGCGCTCTTTCAAGTTGTATATCCACAGCTGCCACCTCCTTTCCACCTTTCTTTAACACCTCTAGGCACATAGACACTGCCACCTTTTCACTATCTTGAAATTCTTTCTCCTCTGGGATCCCTCAAATTCTCAGGTTGTTGCGGCGCGATCGGTTTTCTAAATCTTCCATTTTATAGAGAAGGGCCTCATGCTGGGAGCCTAGCCTTGCACCTCTTTGCACCCCTTCTTCCTGCAGCTGCTCCAGTTCTTGCAACCTGCTTTCGTGGTCTCCCATCCTACACACCAGCTCTACGATTTCTTCCTTCAAGGGTACCAAGAGCTAATTCAGTTCATTTTTCACTGACTGCACCTCTTTTAATTTCAAGGAACCAGTCTCTGAGCTCCGCTCTAGTAATATTTTGTAGGGGATCTGTTCCTGGTGCCTTCTCGCTCCCCATCTCCACCTCCTCCGCCCACTCTCCACTTCCTCCTTGGTGTGGTTTATTCTCACTCTGCCCAATGTCACTCTTCCCTGCTTGTGGTCCCGTGTAGACATACTCTTGAAGATCCGCTGCTTTTCTTCTTGTGGTCATCGCTGCATCGCCTTTACCAACAGTCACAGCACTTATCGTCTTACTTGCAATCTCCTCAGTCTCCATGTCAAGTCACAGTGCTCCTCCAAGGCACCCACTCCACCTGCCTCTGCCTATGGTAGTGAAAGATCCACATACTACCTCCACAAGGGATCTCTCCTGCCTCTCAGCACTCCTCACCACTCACTTTTCTGTTTTCTCCCAGCTCCTGCTGCATCCGCTATTAAGGTGAGGGATAAGGTGATCCTCACCCTCAAGCCTCTTCCCACCATCCAGTGCCACTGGTCTTTTGTCTATTGCAGGCTCCTGCACTTCACCATGGTCGTTCCGCTGCTCACGCCGGTCCTGCCAGAGCTCCGGGCGCCATTTTAGTGCTCCACACGACTGCCCTCCGCTCCTGCTTTTGCGGCTCGCTGCAATTCTCTCCGCCGCCGCCTGTCTCCGATCGTCCTCCGCCTCCCAGCACCTTCCCCCACCCGGGGCGCCCGATTTCCACCTCCGGGGGTTCAAAATTACAGCTTTTTAGCTGGGTTGGTGCCGGAGCGGCATCCTCACGCCGCCATCAGCTCCGGTGACGTCACTTCTTCCACAGTTGATTGTTTTGCATGGATCTGATTGCAAGTGTGTTGAAATTAAGTATCTAGTGGTATGCTCTAGGGGAGAGTTGAGAAAGTTAAATTAAATTAAATGGAATTGAACTTTATGAAATGAAACAATGTAAATGGGAGGAGTTTTTTTAGGCCGTTGATGTGGTGGGAGTGAATAGGTGCTAGATACATGCACCAGTTTTAAGCTCATGTACTCTGAGGCCTTTTTCTCCTCTTGTTTGAAGTTGTACTTAATGATGTAAATGTGATGCACCTGTGATGAAATGTCTGTGCATTTAGTGGAGTGATTTCCAGCCACACAACCAACATACAACACCCCAGACCAGGGCCGGCCCGTCCATTGAGCAAGAATGTTTTTTGCACAGGGCCCCGCGTTTCAGGGGGCCCCGCGCAAAGAACATTCTGCTTTTTTTTTTAATTACATTTAAAAAAAAACCTGTCTCTGGCTGCTGCCGCGTCCGTCGCAGCAGCGGCAGAATGGCGTGTCCCGCGGGGCCCCTTCTCCTCGTCGAGCCCTCTGCAAGGGCTTTCAGATTCGCGAAGGGAGAGTGCTCCCTCGCGTCTCTGTAAAGCCCGCAGGGGCTAATGGGAAATTTCCCATCTGCCCCTTTAGACGCGAGGGGCTGATGGGAAATTTCCCATTAGCCCCTGCGGGCTTTACAGAGACGCGAGGGAGCACTCTCCATTCGCGAATCTGAAAGCCCTTGCAGAGGGCTCGACGAGGAGAGGGGGCCCCGCGGGACACGCCATTCTGCCGCTGCTGCGACGGACGCGGCAGCGGCAGCAGCTAGAGCCAGGTTTTTTTTTTTTTTTTTAATTTGCCGGAAGGGAAGGGAAGGGAAGGGAAGGGGGGGGGGCTGATGGAGGCTGTCTGGAAATGGGGTGATGGGGGGTTAGGACTGGAAATGTGCAAGGGGGGGGGTTAGGACTGGAAATGTGCAAGGGGGGGGGGTTAGGACTGGAAATGTGCAAGGGGGGGGGGTTAGGACTGGAAATGTGCAAGGGGGGGGGGGTTAGGACTGAAAATGTGCAAGGGGGGGGAGTTAGGACTGAAAATGTGCAAGGGGGGAGTTAGGACTGGAAATGTGCAAGGGGGGGGGGGTTAGGACTGGAAATGTGCAAGGGGGGGTTAGGACTGGAAATGGGCTGGAGGGGGGTTAAGACTGCTAATGGGCTGGGGCTGATGGAGGCTGACTGGAAATGGGCTGGGGGGGGGGGTTAAGACTGCTAATGGGCTGGGGCTGATGGAGGCTGACTGGAAATGGGGTGAGGGGGGGTTAGGACTGGAAATGGGCTTGGGGGGGGAAGGACTGGAAATGGCCTAGGGGGGGTAAAAACTGCTAATGGGCTGTGGCTGATGGAGGCTGACAGGAAATGGGGTGGGGGGGGGTTTAGGACTGGAAATGGGCTGGGGGGGTTAAGACTGGTAATGGGCTGGGGGGGTTAAGACTGGTAATGGGCTGGGGGCTGATGGAGGCTGTCTGGAAATGGGGTGATGTGGGGGTTAGGACTGGAAATGGGCTGGGGGGGTTAATACTGGTAATGGGCTGGGGGTTGATGGAGGCTGACTGGAAATGGGGTGATGGGGGGTTAGTACTGGAAATGGGCTGGGGGGGGTTAAGACTGGTAATGGGCTGTGGGCTGATGGGGCTGTCTGGAAATAGGGTGATGGGGGTTAGGATTGCTAATGGGCTATGGGGGGGGGGTTAGGACTGCTAATGGGCTATGGGGGCGCTAGGACAGGAAAAGGGCTGATGGGGAGGGGTTAGGACTTGAGGTGGGCTGATGTGGTTAGGACTAGTAATGGGCTGTGGGCTGATGGGGGGGGTTAAGACTGACAATGGGCTATGGGGGGCTGACTGGAAATGGGCTGATGGGGTTAAGACTGGAAGTGGGCTGATGGGGGGTTAGGACTGGTAATGGGTTATAGGGGGGGCTTAAACTGAAAATGGGTTGATGGGGGGCTAGGACTGGTAATGGGTTGGGGGATTGCTATGACTGGAAATGGACTGAGTGGACGGGGAGGCTTGAACTGCAAATAGCTGATGGGGAGGGAGCTTGGAATGGAAATGGGCTGTGAGGGAAGGGAGCTAGAACTGAAAATGGGCTGATGGAGCAGCTAGGATAGGACTGGAAATGGGCTGTTGGGGGGAGCTAAGATTGGAAATGGGCTGTGGTGGGGGCTTGAATTGAAATGGACTCATGGAGGGGCTAGAACTGGAAGTAGGCTTATGGGGGGGCTTGGACTGGAATTGGGCTGAGTGGAGGGGAGCTAGGATTTGACATGGGCTGATGGTGGGGCTAGGAAATGACTAGAAATGGGCTGATGGGGGGCTAGGATTGGAAATGAGCTGATGAAGGGACTCAGACTGAAAATGGATGGGGGAGCTAGGACTGGAAATGGGTTGATGGGGGGCTAGGACTGGAAATGGGCTGATGCAGGGACTAGAAGGGAATGGATGCTGGGTGAGACTGGAACTAGAAGGGAGCTGATGTTGGGGGAGGATTAGAATGGGATGGGGCTGGGAGAGTAAAATGGAGAGGGAAAAATATTTTGTGTGGGAGGGATGAAAAATCTACAATTGGCCGGGTATTGGGAGAGTAAGTGGGGATTGAGGATGGAGGGGTAAAATTTGTGTGGATGAAATAAGAATGAGGAAAGAGCAAAAGGATAAAGATTAGTATGTTAAAGCAGATGTAGAGAGAGAGGATGGAAAGAAAACTAGAAGAGAGAAGAAAGGACAAATGGACAGCAGACGATGGAGAGTTAGCAGAAAACATGAAGAAACCAGAAGAAAGTGGCTGGAGCAATTGCAACTGAAAAAAAATGCACAAAAGGTAGAAATATATCTCTTTATTTTGAATTTATTAACTGGAATATGAAAGCTCTGGGAAATGTGCATCATTAACGTCTGCGCTTTGTTTGGTACAAGAGGAAATTGATTTATAGTTTTATTTCTACAGTGTTGTTGTACATTCCAAGTTTGGCTTTTGGGGTTCCCAGTTTAATTATTGCCTTCCTGTTTCTAAATTGCGATTCCTTGTTTGGTGATGGTCTATGTTCTGCATGTGTAACTGAGCTGAGGTATTCTGTTTATGTAATTCCTATTTGACATTGCCACTTGTTCTCTTTCCCCAGTATTCTCTGAAATGTACTGGTTTAATATTTGCAGTGTTTCCTTTTGATAGGTAGGGTCTGGTGCTTTGTGAGTCCTGGTAATGCTGTCAGGATACAGCGGGTTTGCTATGGGTTCTAAATGGGCAGCGTTTGTAGTAGTTCCTAATGTGCCTGGCGGTTGGCACTGGATTATAGTAATGTAGAAATCTTTTAGTCTTTCTTTATCCATACACTCATTAAGAGACATGTTTACTAAAAGTTAATGTATGGTAACATTATGCAAATATTTATGCAAATAAGGCCACTTATGCAAATGAGGCCCGCACCGAGTCTCCGCACATGGCCCCGCACCCCCCTTGGGCCGCCCCTGCCCCAGACAAATGTGCATATGACAACTGGACAGGAGTTGCTCAAACTGTGCAAAAGGGGCACATACAGACATGAGTTGATAACTGCAGGTGGCTATCCATGGGGTAGGATGTGTCTGCATGTCATGTAGAGATGTGGTGGAGCCAAAGCTGTACAGTTACAGTCATGATGTCATAACTGACTCATGTATCACATGTAGGTTACAGCTGAATGCATGTAACTGCCTGTTAGTATACAGCTATATCAGTACTAACAACATCAGAGTACATTGTACTGAAAATGTGGTAATGTCTGATGAAAATTATGGACTGTAGGAACCTGCAGTCAGCTGAGGCAATTGAGGGTTGTGATCTGCCCAATGTCACAAGGAGGTGTGGTCATTCCATGCAGGTTGTGGCATACATAAAATGCAACAGTAACACAATCCAAAATGATACAGTGGGTGTGCTAGTGGGACTAGAACCCTGGTTCTTAAGCCAGTGCCATGACCATTATGCCACACCTCCAAACAGGTGCCAGACATCTGCAGGGTAAACATGTTTGACCCCTGCAATGGTCTGCAGCAGAGCCAACAAAGCCATGATCTCAGAAGGGCATGAGGGGGGAATAGCATGTCTGCTGACCCAAACTGTGAGCAAAACTCAGAACAAATTATAAGGATGTGTATCTGCCAATCACAGCAGAGTCTGGACTATTACAGGTATGAAAATGAACTGAGTAGTGCACAGGCCCAAAAGGAACAAGTGGGAATCAAACCCTTGTCCTTTGTTGATGGCAATATTGCAATAACCATTTGGGTACACCCCCAAGCTACTCTGCTTAGCAATGTCTGGAATTAAGGAGACTGCAGGTCACTGCCTAAAATGTCTGCTGTGTATGCCGTATAGGTTAGCACCCTCCAGTACCCATGATGCACTGCACATGCAGAACAGCATTCTGCATCTGGTCCACAGATGGAGAATGTAGTGATCCAGCACAACAGCTCAGTAAAACACGCTGATAGTGTGTGCTACAAGCACATAACAGCTGCAAACTGTGCTACTGAGTAGTTTCTGTTGGTTGTCCTGAGGGTGAGGATGGATACCCAGCACCTGGTCCCCAGAGCTTTCCCTGCTAGAGATAGATTCTGTTGACTGTGATGTAGGTTCACATTGCTGTTAGTGCATTATGTTAGTCACTGTGGGCCTGTTTTTCATCTGGGTAGTACTATGTACTGCTTTGGTGTATAGTTAGTTTGCCTGCTATTTGTCTACCCTGGATTTTCAATGTGGGGGTCATATGTGGTCCTGCATTGAAAATCTGGGTCTTACCATGCAACCTAGAAACTGCAGGAGTTAGTTGGATAGTACCAATTTTTGATACTACCTGCTTAGCCCCTACATCTGAAAGATAGGTAAGGAAAAACCTTGCCTATCTTTGAGACACAAAAGGCTATGTGGGTAGTATTGAAAATTGGTGCTACCGATTTAGCCCTTTCCTCTGCCCTGTAGCACCCCCTAGCATGCCCTGTGCTAACTGCATAGCATCTGGGCATGTTAGGGACTTATCTGGGATTTTTGAAGGGGAATACGAGTGTAAATGCCTTCAAAAATTGAGCCCCATGTTTCCAGCACCATTGCAGCATGCCATAATTGCCTGTCACCTCTTGGCTCTGTGTCCTGCTCCTGTTGGTCAGGGATTCTTCCAGAACATCTCATGTCTGTGCCAAGTATTGCAGCAGCTGATGCTCTGAAGTGGGGGGCTGTAGAGGCATGCGTGGGGCTGCTGCTATCCTGCCATGACCACTGTGTGCAGGCTATGAAAAGCTGCTGTTCAAGCCATCTGGAACTACCAATCTATTACACACTGGGCCAGATGCCCACCACAGGACTGTTTCAGCCATGCACATTCCTGCACCCAGTTAGCTAGTCAGCACACACTGCATATGCACAGAGTGACCATGTACACCAGAGGTACTCAAATCCAGTCCTGGAGGGCCGCAAACCAGTCAGGTTTTTGGGATATCCCTAATGAATATGCATGAGATATATATGCATTAGAGATATCCTGCCAACCTGACTGGTTTGTGGCTCTCCAAGACTGGATTTGGAGACCCTTGCCTTACACCTCTGTCATTTAAGATTGTGAGTGGGCAAGGTGCAGATGTCCTAGACATCAAAAAGGATAGACAGAATTAGTCACATTCCTCCTCACCACCACCAAGAAGTTGTCTATTAGACAAACCAGTCAGGTTGGCAGGATATTTCTAATGCATATATATCTCATGCATATTCATTAGGGCTATACCAAAAGCCTGACTGGTTTGCGGCCCTCCAGGACTGGATTTGAGTACCTCTGAGGTACACCATTGCTGAGGACAAATAGCATGGATACCCAGCACTAGGCTCAGTGATTGGACTCCCAGAACATGGAGTGCACCCACATCTCTAAAGCTGGACACTACATAGCACCATGGTCACAACTCAGTCAGAATGAGAGTGCCCTCTCAGCATGAACTGCTATGGCCACCCAGACCATGCACATAGCATATGGCATTACGAAGGCTCAGTCATTGACCCTACCTCCGATGCAGACACATCCTGGCCAAACCACTCTGTTTCAGGCCATACCCACAATCCCCTGCGCCTCATCATGCACATTTGCAGATGAATGCAGGGAACAGCTTAGGCAATGTGAGGCACAGTGCAGTGCCGAAGGCCACAAAACTCTGGAGAGACACACATCACAGTGCAGTGCGTATGGTTGGCGGTCCTGCCTGCCACTTTGGTCACCATATCAGCTCAAGCATTGTTAATGTGTGCTCATTGTGCAGGTGCTATTAGCGAGCCCTGACGTTAATGCCCTTTCAGTGTGCAGGTGCTATCAGTTTGCCTTTCCATCCAGCTGTGGATAGTGGAGGCTGTCTGTGTGACTGATGGGTGTCTGTACCCTTGCTGATCGATTCATTGGGGGGTTGCACATACTGGTGCTATGCCTACACTGTAGGATAAAGTTTACCCATAGGGACATGCAATACATGATCCACAGCCAGGTCATGAACCTGTGACCCTCTGCCCATATACACAGTGTTATTGTGTATTGCACCACAGAGTTATCATATAGATGTGCTAGGTCCTCTGTGGAGCTGTGGTCATTGACGGTGAATGCGGGCATGAGTAGTGGTCTTCCTATGTCTGCTGTGATCTCTGCTGTGCCATTCCTGTCCGATAAGGTGTGTTGGCGGGTGTTGGAGGGGGACGTGTTGTCCAGTCTCTATGTCACAATGGCTTTGTATGCTGCTGGTGGCAGCCGCTGCACCTGCCATCAATACCCTCACACCATGCTGACATGACAGCATACTATCATTGGAGGTGGGGTGCAGTCCTGACCCATCTACCATGCAGCTTAGGTGTGCTCCTAGGCTGCCAGTTCCAGATGGGGGGGGGGGGGTGAGAATATGCACACATGGGCGGCCATGCTGCCCCACAAACAACTGCTGCCAGTGTAACCCCATCCCTGCCAGCCGCAGGTATGTCTCAGGGGGAGGTGGATAGCCGTAGCAGTAGTATTTCCCTGGGCGGCTGCTTTTTGCAGCCCCTTGTAGAGCTACAGCTGCTGGCTTTACTGGCCTCTTCCTCTGAAACTGGCGGCAGCAGCAGCAGGGGGAGTGGCTGGGGTCTCTGCTTTGGGTGCCAGGGACCCTTGGACCACTCCATATTGTGCATCACTTTTTGGAGCAGCAGAATGTTTGTGTGCCGCCACTGTCACTGTGGGATCATGGCAGACATTACAGATGTGCAACCTGGGCAGCTGCCTGCTCTATCTTGTGCACCTGCAACCCCCAATGCATGACCCACATGCCACCACCTTTGCTCCATTTGCACCATCAACATAGTGCGCTTTCAAACTTTGGCACTATGCTGTTGCTGCTAATTGAGCACTACTATCACTAGCTTGGGCTCACCTCTCTGTGCATCACATTGCAGACATTTAAATAGGCTCTCTCCCCCTCAAAATACTTACTTTCCCTGAGGTTTTAATTGGCATTAGGGTTCTCAGCATTAAAGGGTGCTAACGTAACAGGTGTTAAGGGAGAACCTGCTGTCAATGCACAGTCTCCACCCCATTAATACCCACTCTCCGCCTACTGTTCCCCTTAACACTGCAGGAGCCTTTAATGCTTGTTAATGCAGCTTTTTCACAGCATTAAGGACGCAAGGGTGCCAATAACAGGTGTTAACGGCACACTTGCTCCCTTAATACCCTTTATTAAACATACCCTTTAGTAGTGGATCTGCCTCAAGGATCATCCGACAAGGCTGTATTTGTATTACATGCCCTTTTAGAGACAGATAAGACATATTCAAAAAGATAACCTTTCTAAAAAAACATAATACCATTTTCTGAGCTTGAACCTTAAACTTGACATTCAAGGAGCATAACCATTGCAGCTGGAAAAATTGACTAACAGGCAAATTGCACTTTAAAGGCCAAGTATGTGCATTTGCACAAGGTAGCAACGTGCTCCATGCAGATGAACCCCTCTATGCCTTAGTTTGGTTTGCTTAATGCTAATCATCCTAATTACACAAAAAAATCTGTAGGCATGTGCTGGTATTTCTAATCACTTCAAGGGCAGCTTCTTATGGAATGTTAGTATACAATGCTGTAATGTCCAGGGTCACCAGCAAAACATATGTGCTTTGTAAATGTACCTGCTGTAATAACTGTACAACATGCATCAAGTTTTGGATATAGGTGCAACATTGAGACACAAGTGGCCTATAAAAATGACCCACATATCTTGACAAAGACTTAAAAAATAATCCCTTAGATGAGATGATTGGGCGACCAGAAGGATTCTACAAAATGTTATGGATCTTTGGTAGAATATATTGTATATCTTACAGGAGTCACCGGATCAGTAGCCATCAAAACTCACTCACCCATGATGAAGAGTCAGATTAACACAATTATCCATATCCTCTTAATCTCAATTGTATGATCA
The DNA here is from genome assembly GCA_033557465.1 of Ichthyophis bannanicus. Taxonomy (NCBI): domain Eukaryota; kingdom Metazoa; phylum Chordata; class Amphibia; order Gymnophiona; family Ichthyophiidae; genus Ichthyophis; species Ichthyophis bannanicus. The sequence continues at coordinate 1,632,133,367 of CM066031.1, read as the reverse complement.
AGTTTCAAACAGAAAGATTCATTCAATGATTGGTGATTTGTCTCAGTAATGTAACAAAAAATGTTCATTAATACAACTGTGCCACCTTTGTCAGCCATTTTCATTTATATTGGATTATGATTAAAATAATATTATTTTTGGACATGTTTTTCTAAAGCAATAGCGCCTACTGGAGAGGGTCCATCCGTCTGTCTGTCTGTCTCTCCATACATACGCATCTGTTTGCTTCATGCTCTTTCCAGTATATATTAGCAAGTCCTACCAGCAAGAAGAGGAGGGCTGAGGTGGAAAAGTGCCAGTAGGAATCTCCAGGTCCCGCCAGCATGAAGAGGGCAGCTACAGCAGTAAAATGCCAGCTAGAGTCCCGTGATCCTGCCAGCAGGAAGAGGGGAGGTGTGGCCTTAAAGTGCCAGTGTGAGTCTCCAGATGCCACCAATAGTAAGAAGAGAACTGTAGCCTTCCTGAGTCCCATGCAAGAAGAGCAGGTTGCAGCAAAGAAGGGAAGGGGCAGAGCATCAAGGGATGGGGTGGGGCTAGAGAGGAAGAAATGGGTGGGAGATAAGGAAAGGGGTGGGGCTGGAGGAAAGGAGGAGTGGAATGTAAAGGAAGGGACAGGGCATAAGGGGAGAGTCAGAGTCAGAGCAGGAACAGAGAAAAGAGAGTGCAAAGAATGGAGTCAGGCCAGCCCATCCACTAGGCATGCTAGGCGGCCACCTAGGACGGCAGACCTTGGTAGACAGCACTGCACTGTGCTCGTGACAGACCATGTGCTTCGGCACATATGGCTTGCCACTTCTGACCCCTCTCCAACATGAAGTTGGCACCAAAACAGTAGCACAAAGATGCCGCTTTTAAACTGCTGCTGAGCCAAGCCGCCCTCCCCCGATAATGGAATCGCTAGTGGCGGGGGGTGTGGCTTGACAGTGGCAGTGGTAGGAGGGTCATCTCAGCGGCACATCTGGAGGGGGGTGGCATGGCAGAATGCTTGGGCTGGCCCTGGATGGAGTAAAAGGCAGGGAAGGGAGAGTGCAAAGTTTGGTGAGAGGGGAGGGGGAGAAAGCATGATTGGGTGGAAGGGAAAGAGGGAGAGTGTAGGAGGGGTTTTTGATAGATAGGGTGCTGAAATAGTGCAGGAGGGTGGGAGGGACAGGGCGTGAGTGTAGGAGGACAGGGGAAAGTGCAAGCGAGAGAGAAGTCTACGTCCTCCACAGCAACACACACTCACACCGCTCCGCCCCCTGACATACATTCCCCCAACACTCACCACCAACCCCACCCCCACCCCATCTCCTCAACATACACACACACACACACACAAACAGCACACCACACAAACCCACAATACGCACAACACACATACATCTCTCTACCCTCTGATTTCCTGCCCTCACATCGCTACAGATAAACAGCTAAACTCTCCCCATAGAAATAGATATGCACATCATATCATTAATTCACATAAATACGCATTTCATATATGCCATCGTGTAGATTACCCTCTCTATTTTTGAAGTCATTTGCTTTGTTAGCATCGTCTTGTCATATAAGGATCCTCTGTGTCTGTCTCATGCCTTTTTGAATTCTGTCACTGTTGTTACCCCACCATCTCCATCAGGAGGGAATTCCAGGCATCCACCATCCTTTCCGTGAAAAAGTATTTCCTGACATGGCTTTTAAGTTTATCTCCTTGCAGCTTAATTTCATATCTTCTAGTTCTATAGCTTCCCCACTGTTGAAAAAGTTTCACTCATTAAACCATGTTTCTGTAATGGCTCCAATATCCAAGTCCATTTTCACCATCAGGGCTTCCAGGTCAGGGACTTTATTACCTAGACTGTGAGCATTTGTGCTCATTGCCTTCCAGCAGGTTTTGGTAGGCTTGCTTGTGTTTTGCATGGGTTTTATTCCTGACTCCTCTTCCCCTTTGTTTTTGATGCATAAATTAATATTATGTCTCTTTATATTTTTACCATTACTTTTGTTGGAGGTGACATCCTGAACTTGTTTTGCATCCATCACCCCCTTTCCCTTATTTAAATGCCTGTCTACATATTATCTGACTTTTTCACTTAGGATCTTTATTCCTGCTACAGAAAGATGTAGACCATCATTACACTATAACCTCTTTTGTTCCATCTATTGCTCCAGCTGCCTATATAGCTAAAGCCTTCATGTTTACATCAGGTTTGGAGCTATGCATTAAAGCTGGTTGTACAATGCAGCCTCCCTTCCCCCTACTACTACTATTAATCATTAAGGTGTACACAGTGCTGTACAGATACATGTAAGAGATGGTCCATGTTCGTCAGAGCTTACATTCTAATCAAGACAGACAAACAATAGGTGAGCATAAGAGTACAAATAGGGAAAGGTAAGGAGACACAAGGATCAGGATCCAAAAGCAGCCTCAACAGGTGAGCCTTTAGCATGGATTTGAAAAGGGGGAGAGATGAAGCCTGAGGCTTGGGTAGTTTGTTCCAGGCATAAGGAGCAGCAAGGTGAAAGGATCAAAATCTGGAGTTGGCAGTGGAAGAAACAGGCCAGTGGAAGAGCGGAGTTCATGAGGAGGGGTGTAAGGAGAGAGGAAAGGAAGTGAGGAGCAGTAGAATGAATGCATTTATAGGTTGGAAGGTGAAGTTTGACTTGGATACGGAAAAGGAAGGGGAGCCAATGAAGTGACTTGAGAAGAGAGGTTAGATGAGTATATTGGGGCTGGTGGAAGATCAGTCACGCAGCAGCGTTCTGAACAGGTTGAAGAGTGGAGTGGAGGAGTGGCCCAGTGGTTGGGACAAGGTACTTCAGGCCTGAAGGTCAGGGGTTCAAATCCTACTAGAGGATAGCAACCTTGGGCTGGAAGGACTGGGGTTTCTAGTCCCACAGGTGCTCCTTGTGGTCTTGGGCAAGCCACTTAACCCTCCATAGCCCATGTTCCCTGTAAGATAGTTATCTCCAAGTTATAATGCCCTATTCAATGTAATTTCAGTTTGTTCAATGTAAACCACACTGATGCAGAATAGCACAGTATATAAGAGAATGAAAATAAATAAATAAAATAAGAGGAGAGAGGTGACTCAAAGGGAGACCAGCAAGGAGGACTTTGCAATATTCAAGACGGGAGATGACTAAAGAGTGGATACATGTTTTAGTAGTATGTTAAGAAAGGAAGGGGTGAATTTTGTTAATGTTATAGAGAAAGAAATGACAGATTTTAGCTATCTGTTGGATATGTGTGGAGAAGGATAGGGAGGAGTCAAAGATGACCCCAAGGTTGCAGGCTGAGAAAACAGGAAGAATAAGGGTGTTATCTACAGAGAAAGGAGGAAGGGGGGGGGGGGGAGAATTTAGGGGAAAAATTAAGAAGTTTGATTTTGGCCATGTTCAATTTCAGATGGCAGTGAGACATCCAGGCAGCGATGTCAGCTAGGCAGGCAGAGATGTAGGCCTGGAGTGTCAGAGAAATATCAGGTATAGATAGATAGATCTGAGAGTCATCAGCATAAAAAATGATACTGAAAGCCATGGAAGGACATCAGAGCACCAAGGGACTGGGTATAGAAATTAAAAAGGAGAAGTCCCAGAACAGACCCTTGAGAGTGGGATAGCAGTAGAGGAGGAACCATCAGAACAAACACTGAAAGAGTGATGGGAGAGATAAGAAAAGAACCAGGACAGAGCCTCTAAAACCAAGTGAGGACAATGTATCAAGGAGAAGGTGGTGGTCAACAGTGTCAAAAGCAGCAGAAAGGTTAAGAATAATGAGGACTGAGGCCCTTTGATTTAGCCAGGAACAAGTTGCTGGAGACTTTGGCAAGTGCCATTTCGATAGAATGTAAGGGACGAAATCCAGATTGAAATGGATCTAGCAGGGCTTGAGAGGAGAAAAATGTAGGGCACAGTGGAGAACTGCACATTCAGGTAGAACTTCTGCGAATGCTATAGTGTTGACCATGGGTTTAAGGCTCTCTCTCAAAAATTAGAAGTCTTCTTGCACTGCAGAGGTACAGTTTCGAGCCAAATCATTTGTTTTCCAGATAGGTAACAATATCAGTTTTAGAACCATTATTTTCCTCTGTGACTTCACTTACAATCTGGTTTGTATTCTTGCTGACTGAAGATCCTGGGAAGCATTTGACTACTTTCTGACCCTGTAACAGAGTTCCCAAGTTAATGCCTCTGATAATGGAATCTCCTAATATTAACAGTTTTCTGTTTTGAAATTTTTTGACAATGCCTGGGGAATTTCTGGTACACTGTGCGTCATTCTTCTTGATTCCTAACAGGGGCTATACATTTCAAGCAAAGGTAAGAGTTTGCGGCTTTTTAAATTACTAGCTCTCTGTCTGGGAGCTCATTGCCGCAAGAATAACAACACGCTCCAGCCTATTAGACCATATCACCCCCATTCTAGGCAACCTACACTGGCTCTCTATACACTCCCGCACCCAATGCAAAATAATTATAACATCATTCAGACTAATCAATGACATTTCTCCATCCTACCTATCATCACTCATAACCATTGATAAGACCACCCGTAACCAAAGAAACTGTAACAAAAACAAACTTCTAACAGCACCAGACTATATTAAAGCTAAAAAGACCACAAATAACAGAGCATTTTCACACTGCGCACCCACTCTCTGGAACACACTTCCTGAAAGTCTAAGAGAGACAAAAGACCTCTCCACATTTAAGAAAAAACTTAAAACACACCTTTTCACACAACACTTTGGCTCCATAACTTAACCCAACACCCTATCTAAGTACCTCTCACTCAGCACACATACTCCTGATAAATACTCACTAAATACACAATGACACACAATACTGTATAAAGTTAACAATTTCACTGTTTTACTGTTTTATTGTTTGTCTTTATTCTACATAGTTTTTGTACATTGTTAACCATGTTCCCTGTAAAACAAATTTGTGACTGTTTACAATTCATTGTTGTTTAAATGTAAACTGCAAATGATCTTTTCGAATTTGCGGTATAGAAATTTAAATAAAATAAAATAAAAATAAAATAAATAAGAGTTTTGGTACATTTTTAAAACAAAGTTACATTATTTTTGGTGCTTTAGCTTAAAAGGCTTCAGAGCCCTGCACTGTTGAGGCATTCCTAACAGGGGCTATACATTTCAAGCAAAGCTAAGAGTTTGTGGCTTTTTAAATTACTAGCTCTCTGGGAGTTCTTAAAAGGGTTTTGGTACATTTTTAAAACAAAGTTACATTCTTTTTGATGCTTTAGTTTAAAAGGGGAAATATTTTGTTTAGTGGGGTAGGTTTAAAACTCTGCTTTAGTATCTTTCTCAGCTCTTTGAAGTTACTGATACCTCATCAAGAGTTAGTGGGCCTGATTAACCTGTGAAAGAACTGAGAGCAGCTGAGGCCTGCATAAAAGGCTTCAGAGCCCTGTACTGTTGAGGCATTCCTAACAGGGGCTATACATTTCAAGCAAAGGTAAGAGTTTGTGGCTTTTTAAATTACTAGCTCTCTGGGAGCTCTTAAAAGGGTTTTGGTACATTTTTAAAACAAAATTACATTCTTTTTGGTGCTTTAGTTTAAAAGGGGAAATATTTTGTTTAATGGGGTAGGTTTAAAACTCTGCTTTAGTATCTTTCTTCAGCTCTTTGAAGCTACTGACACCTCATCAGGTGTTAGTTTCCTCCCTACCCCACCACAACTCTCACCCACCCCTAGTGAACAATCTTGTTTTATAGGGCACCTCTCCAATTAACCACACAAAGGGACTTGGAACAGTACATTTTGAACACACTTAAAGAGATTTAACTGCTTTTTCTCTGAAAGGACAGCTGGGAAACCGGCTGGTAGATCTCTCTCTTTTGCTTTAACAGATACCTAAGCTCCACGAACTAAACAATGGCTGGGAAAAATCGTATCGCTAAAGCTGTTGCCCCCATTACAGCTTCTGCCTCTGTTCAGACAGAGGTCCCAATGCCAGTTGCAGGACTGGTTCCATGTGCAGGATGCGTGAGTAGTATAATGGGTACACTACTTGTCAAATTGATTGACAGGTGAGATAAGGATGGCGGGAGCCAATCAGCATTCACTTCCGGTCTATGTCCCGCCTTAGGCCACGCCCCTCCCATAGAAGTGAATGGTGAGTTAGCCCCGCCCACTCCCGCCCCCAAAATGTTGACAGGTACCAATCAGCGCCCACTTCCGGTGTATGTCCCGCCTTAGGCCACGCCCTCTCACATAGAAGTGAATGGTGAGTTAGCCCCGCCCAGCCCCGCCCACTCCCGCCCCAAAATGTTGACAGGTACCAATCAGCGCCCACTTCCGGTGTATGTCCCGCCTTAGGCCACGCCCTCTCCCATAGAAGTGAATGGTGAGTTAGCCCTGCCCAGCCCCACCCACTCCCGCCCCAAAATGTTGACAGGTACCAATCAGCGCCCACTTCCGGTGTATGTCCCGCCTTAGGCCACGCCCCCTCCCATAGAAGTGAATGGTGAGTTAGCCCCGCCCAGTCTCGCCCCCAGGCGTGGCCACCGCCCCCCACTTGACACACCCCTGCCCCCGCCCCAAGGATGACATCATCCAATCAGCGTACACTTCCGGGGGTGTGTCACACCCACGCCACGCCCCACAATATGGCATTAGCCAATCAGCACCCACTTCCGGATTTGTGCTACGCCCACAGCCTCCCACCCTCCTCCACGCTCCCATGCTACATCATCGGAAATGACATCACCGGAAACAGGGCGTCATCAGAAGAGGGACTGTCCCTTTTTTGCTGACATCAGCGGAAACAGTATGGCTGACTCCGGAAATGACAGTATGGCTGACTCCGGAAATGTGTTTTTGCTTCTGCTTAATACTGAAAAACAAAAATGCTTTTCTCTCTGTCTCTCTCCCACACAGACTCAGTTGTTTCTTTCTCACACAAAAACTGAGAAGGTGCTAAAAAACTACATAATGAATTGGGGTGGCCGGTACATAGAAAAGTCATGCTCGATGATGTAGCAATATTTGAACAGCATTTAAAGATAAACATACGCGTTGTGCTTTACACAAAATCATGGGTTTGTTTTAAGACATCAGACAGACCTGTGTTCTTGTTGCTACACGATGACCATTTCTATGGTATAACCGATGCCAAAAAATTCTATGGGGAGCGCAACTTCTGTAGTTACTGTCAGAAACCGTACAGTCACGATCATAATTGCACATTATGGTGCCGTCTTTGTTTGACACTAACGTGTGCGAATAATGTTGGTGTACAACAGAGATGCCCTAATTGCAAACTCTTTTGTCGTTCTAAAGAGTGTTTAGATAGACACGCGGATCTGGCTCTGAAAAAAGAAGTGGCGTGTTCATCTAAGATACTGTGCCAGAAATGTGAGTCTTATGTGGACAAGAAACATAAGTGCAAGGGCCGTCATTGTAAACTATGTCGCGAGCCCCTAACCGGGGATGGTGTCCACTTATGTTTTATGACCCCTATTGGTAAAACTGAAACATCTGAAAAGTATATTTTTTATGATTGTGAATGTATGCAAGAAACAGGCTGGCATGTCCCTAATTACATATATGCGACGGACTTAAATGATGAAAGAAACTGGGAATTCAAGGGTCTCGAATGTATTTCTGCCTTTATACAGATTTTTGTCACAAAAAATTTAAAGGTTACACCTTCATAGCCCATAATTCCAAAGGTTATGACGGATATTTTGTTCTTAAACAACTGCTTAAGGAAAAGATGGACACGGGGCTGTTGGTTCAAGGTGCTAAACTTTTACAAATTACCGTTGAACCTCTGACTATCCGTTTTATAGACTCTCTAAATTTCCTGCCTATGAAACTTAGCAAACTTCCACAAGCCATGGGCTTTACAGGCAGCAAGGGGTACTTTCCACACTTTTTTAATACGCTGGAAAATCAAAATTATGTGGGCCCCATGCCGGGTGTTGAACATTACGGTGTGAGTAACATGTTGCCTGAAGAAAAAGATGAATTTTTACAATGGTACAAGGACAATCGGCATAAAACTTTTAATTTGCAAAAAGAGCTGGCTTATTACTGTCAGCAGGATGTATCTATTTTGCGGCAGGCCTGTGTTCTCTACCGAGCTGAAATCATGAAAATGACAGAGAAAGAAGTGTTTGTAGAGCAGGGTGACATCTCAGAAATTCAAACAAGGTGTTTAGACCCTTTCCAATATATAACCCTTGCATCTGTATGTATGGCTATGTTCAGATTCATGTTTTTAGAACCCAAGACTGTGGCACTCATCCCACCAGATAACTATCACCGGCAGACAAAGAGATATTCAACCCCCTCTATTCAATGGCTGATGTATGTGGAGGCCAAAGAAAATATACAGATCACACATGCTCTGAAAGATGGTGGTGAAAAAAAGGTGGGGGCTTATTTTCTTGATGGCTATGCCGTGATCGGTGGGGTAGAAACAGCTTTTGAATTTAATGGTTGTTTTCACCACGGCTGTCCGAGCTGTTATAACGATAAAGACCAGAATCCTATAGCAGCCACGACCTATGGTTTTCTTTATTACAAAACACAGCTAAAAGCTGCATTCCTGGAAAGCCGTGGGTTCAAGGTCATAAGTCTATGGGAGCACGAGTGGAAGCGGATGGTAAAAAAAAAAGACGGGGGCTGCGCAGATTTCCTGGCTGACTCCGCATTACCGCAACCTCTGATTCCACGAGATGCCCTTTTCAGGGGTAGAACAAATGCCATTTGTCTGTACCACAAAACAAGGCCTGGGGAAAAAATACACTACTATGATTTTACCAGCCTATACCCTTTTGTCAATAAAACAAAGGAATATCCAATAGGCCATCCAAAAATCATTTATGACAAATTTGGCCCCCCTACAAAGTACTTTGGTTTTATAAAAGCAAAAGTATATCCCCCACGAAAGCTCTTTTTCCCAGTGTTACCCATACGGTTGGGCGGTAAGCTTATGTTTCCGCTGTGTCACACGTGTGCTGACACACGGCAACAGGAAACGTGTGCCCACACGGATGAGGAGAGAGCTTTTGTGGGGACTTGGTGTACGGTGGAGATGAATTTAGCCATTGCAAAAGGGTATGTGGTTGTTGAAATCTATGAAATCTGGCATTTCGAGCAAAAATCTGATCATCTCTTTTCCGAATACATCAAAATGCACCTCCGTCAAAAACAAGAGGCTTCTGGCTACCCTCGATGGTGCAATGATACTGAAAAACAAAATGTGTACATAGCTGATTTCTTTAGAAAAGAGGGGGTGTGTTTGCGTACAGACCAGATTAATGTAAACCATGCTAAGCGTCAAATAGCAAAACCTTTCTTAAATTCCCTGTGGGGTAAATTTGGTCAAAGAACAAACCTGCCTACCACAAGCATTGTGAAAGAACCTGATGATCTCTTTAAATATCTGTTTTCTCCTGAATTCGAGGTTTCATCATGCGATTTTATTGATGATGAAACAGCCTGTGTGTCTTGGAGGCACTCAAAAGACCAGTGTATATTGTCGGGTAGCACCAACGTTTTCATTGCCTGTTTTACAACGGCTTATGCACGCCTGGAGTTGTACAACCTTCTAGATAGTTTGCAAGAGCGCTGTCTGTACCATGATACAGATTCTGTGATATTTCTAAGTCGAGAGGGTGATTGGAACCCATCTTTGGGTGATTATTTAGGTGAGCTCACAAGCGAGATACCCTCAGATGAACATATCACAGAGTTTGTATCAGCGGGGCCTAAAACATACGGCTACAAGCTGTCAAGCGGGAAGACCTGTATGAAAGTAAAAGGGATTACGTTAAACGTAGAAAACTGCCAGAAAATCAATTTCACTAGTTTGAAAGATCTAGTTTTGGACTACAAGCCTGGGACAGCAGATTTATCCCAGAAAAAGATAGGAGTACAACAACCTGGTATTATAAGAAACAAAAAGGGTTGGACAATAGAGACTGGTGTGATTCAAAAACACAAAAGGTTGTGTATGACAAAAGGGTGAAGTTGGAGGATGGCTTTAGCACATTACCCTATGGATACTAGCGTGGTGGATGTGCGCTGGTCACATCCTTTTTCTTGTATTTTAGCGGGGCCGTCCAATTCAGGCAAGAGCTTCTTTGTTAAAAAGATGTTAGAACATGCTGGTCGTGTATTGACTGTCATGCCTAACAATATTGTGTGGTGTTACAGTTGCTGGCAACCTCTGTATAAAGAAATGTTAAATAAATATCCTTTTATTACATTTATGGACACTTTGCCTGATACTTTTAATGATGAACGGCTGTTTCCAACCAATAAAGTAAACTTGGTTATTGTTGATGACCTAATGGATTCTGCCTGTAAAAGTGATGAAATAGAGAAAGCCTTTACCAAGTATGTGCATCACAGAAACCTGAGCATCATATATATTGTTCAAAATGTTTTCTGCCAAGGTAAAGCAAGCCGAACTATAACTTTAAATACCAAATACATGGTGCTCTTTAAGAATCCTAGAGATAAGTTACAGATTGCCATTCTAGCCAGGCAGATGTACCTTGGAAAATCAAAATTCTTTTTAGAAGTCTTTGAAGATGCAACCAGAAAGCCGTTTGGGTATCTCGTCGTGGATTTAAATAACACAACGCCTGAGGCTTACAGACTGAGGACGGATATCTTCCCGCCAGATTGGACCACGGTATACTGTGAAAAACCACAGATCTCACATAAAAAGAAATGAATATGTAACCGGCCCCTTCATACATGCCTGTGTGTCTCAGACAACATGTCTCGCCGTGTAAAGAGAAACCTGCCCCTTTTAAAACTTTTGGTTCAAGCCTCTCCGCAGCACAGAAGAGCCATCCTGAATACAGTTTCTAATGATTTGGTAGCAGCTATAGTTGAAATCGCTCTCAACACCCTAAAAGGTAACATTCCTCTTTCACAACAACAGATAAAGGTTTTAAAAGGGAAGCGTCATGCCATAAAGAGTCTGTGCGATAAAAGACTACCCATTAAAAAAAAGAAGCAATTGGTGAGACAGTCGGGTGGCTTTATCGGGCCCCTGTTAAGTTTTGCATTACCGTTGATAACGGGGCTTCTGACAAACCTCTAATGCATCATGCTGAAAAAATGTACATAGTCCCTAGTCAACAACTTGAGCGCTTGAGAAACCCGCCAGATCGGGATGAAAATATTAGAACCACGACCATCCATAAGTTAGATGAAGAAATGAAAAACATCCTGCAAAGCGTCGGTATGTCTGAACACGAAAAAGCTAAATGTTACTCAGAAGTGCTACAGCGCTATCTCGTGCTTTACAGACAGAGGGATATGGAAAAAGAAAAAATAAACTTGTATCTACAGCCACAAGATGAGACATCAACGGCAGCATCTCTAGAAAATATTATACCTCCAGATCCTGTAATACAAGAAGTGTTAAACAGCATCAATATGCGCTATAGGAAAAATGCTGAGTTGCTGCTTAATAAACTGTTAAAAAACAAGAATGTGGCATCCTGGGAGGGAAATGGAACATTTATATACTGGGGAAACCCCGTCAATGGCTCTAACCTACTTGACCTCGTTCATGGGGCTACGCAGTCCCAAGCTCTTTCACAACGAAGAATACCCAGGGGCTGGGAGGAGTTCATGCAAACCCTAGCCGAATTAAATATGCCCTCTACGGTAATGGGTAATGCAGCCAACAGAGATGTACTGGCATGCCTCAAAGAGAACCCATCTGTGAAGGCTACTAAAATGTACACGGGTCCGATAAAGAGCAAAGAGCTACTCCCTCACAAAAAACGTAAATTATCCCACAGATACCGGTGGTTGAGTGTGTAAAAAATGTATTTTCAATAAAATGTTTAAAAACAAAAATAAAAGACTAGACAGTGGTTTCTTTTCAAAAAACCTCCTTAGAGGGGTTACTTTTTATTTAGAAGCATCAAAACATTCACGATAGGAAACACACACTTGCTGATTATGGAACGGATTTCTAAAAGATCTACACAAAGTTTGTTTGTTGCGTTTTACAAAATGTAACACCATATCATCATTTTGCATTAAATCTTCAGAATACATTTCTAAAATATTTTCAAAAGGCACCCCTTTACAGCAAGGTGGTGCAAGAAAAATACACAGTGATATCCACAAGCCGTAGACATTGAGTGCTGTAATTGTCTGTTGTGGTATAAAACAGTTTTACAATGCTTGTTGAAAAAGCTCATAATGCTGGTAGGAAAGAATAAGCTATCAGTTGGTTGTCCATAAGAATCAAAAAATTCCCCTGTTCCATCTCCACATATATAGATGGCTAACCAGTGTTCTCCAGGTAGGTTATGAGGGTGTGTATTTACCACCAAACACACTGGCTTCCTTGATATTTGTACATCCGCTAACCAGTCGCTGGGTAGCACATCTAAAAAGAAATCTGCAACACAGGGGTCCTTCTTTAAAATACGGAAGATATGCAGGGTGTTCATTTTCACGAATTTTATTTATTTATTTATTTTATTTATTTGAAAACTTTTATATACCGCCCCTTCCCAAGATCAGTGGCGGTTTACATAGAACATTGGTGAACAAATACATGGAACATTATGCAACATTGCAACTATGTACAAGGAACATTATGAACAAAAGCAAACATATATAGCTCATAACAAGAACCTTTGATTATTTGAATGATCAAAAAGAACATTCCTTCTATGATTAATTTCTATCACATTGTCAAAAACCCCATAAACAATCATGTTAACTGTATGGGGTAAGGCGCTGGCAAAACGTATTTCAGCCCGCAGGTTACCAGTTTTTATCAGCGAGTAATGGTCTGTACACTCCTGATCCGGTGAAAGGTCAAACGCCAACAGGGTATAACCTTTGTAAAACTCCTGACGGTCAATCAGCAATGCTGTATCTTTCAGATGTTTACCACTTGCTTGTATCAGTTGCATATATTCTCTTACACAACATCCGTTTTGAAAGTCAGGTTGAAGAGGTTTCCCGGGTACTTGTTCACCATCCACATATAGAGCGGCAAAATTAATATCATAATGTTTAAAATTGAAGGGGTTTTTAGCATAATTACCGCTGAAAGCATCATTATCCACAAATCCCAGCACAATGAGTTTTGGTAGCTGCCCCAAAAAGAGATTTTCCTGGTTAGTCACACGGGCACCGGCTGGTATGCTAAACACCTTCAGCCCCACACGGTCAATAGCATACTTGACATTAGCTTTCAGCAGAGCTTCCGCATGTCCCAGGCGCACTCCGGGGGAAACTTTAACTCTCTTTACAAAGAGCGCAACGTTTAGGATAAGGATTTTATAACTTTCTTCGGCATCACCGCTCATTAAACAGAAAGAGTTTTTGTTGTGGGTCAATTTGATTTTGAGATCCACACCATTAATCAATAGCTTTTCTTGAAAAAATAGATCGCTATGTAATTGCCCCAATAGCTCTACCTTGTGGCTAGAGACCGTAAATTGAGCCCTTTCAGTAAAGCCGACATTGCGAGATCCTATCTCTCTCACCTCATGCTGCCCGGCTGTGTCTTTATAAAACAGTCCGCTTGTAAACTGTGATTTGAGGGATCCTTCGCCATAATTGAGAAGCAGCTCTATGAGGGCTCTGTAGGGGTAGCATTTGTTGCTCTGGCTAATGAGTTGGTCACCCAGGGTAACATCCAGCTGGCTAAACAGAGCTGCGATTGGGTAGTTCACCAGCGCTACTTTGGCTGCCGGGTCGATGTTCGAGCCATCTTCTGCCACAATTTTACAGGTCAGGTGCAAAAGTGTACTATTTAAATCAATGTAGTCTTCACCATGACCTGCGATATAGAAGTCCAAAGGGGCTGTTTCCGACAAAGCCGATAATGGCGGAATTTCCACATAAATACTTTTTTCGATACTTGTTTGGGTCGGTGCTAGTTGAAACAGGTCCAGTTCCGATTTAACACACTCTTCAGAGCCGTGGTGTACAAAAGCCATGGTGCTTTTTAGAATATATCTCGCTGCCTAGAGCTAGCGCTTCTCTTCTTAGACCGGCGGTTAAGCTTCTGAGACCTGCCACCCACGGGTTTCTTTCTTTTTTTTTTTTATATACTTTATTTGTAAACACCGATTAACAAACAATAACAATAAGAACAAACGCGACTCCGAGTTGGGGTTGACTCTGATCCCCCCCTCAGAGTATAAACCAACATTCCGGTGTAGTTTTCTACTAGCCCCTCCCCTCCCCCCCCCCCACATAGCCACCATCCCTACATACAGTAACACACTTTCCGGGTACCCCAATTGGGCCATAAAGCACGTCCCACTTTGTCCCCCCCCCTATAGCCCCATTTGCAACACTTCGTTGCGGACGCCGGGGCTTAAAACTTGGATATAAGGGTCCCATAGCCTCTGAAAGGCCGGCCAGCGTCTCACACTGCCCCGCACACACCTGCATTCGAAGAGCATCAATTGATGAAAGGCGTTTCGCCATTCCCAGAAGGAGGGTGGGGAATGTTCCCGCCATCCACGCAGCAGGGGGCCTTTACCCACCAGACAGGCCTTGCGCACCAGCAAACGCTCCCATTTCCCTTTGGGCCGGGTGGGGCGCAGTTCGTCCAATACCACTAGAGACCCATCCCAACATACCTGTTGCCCCAGCAGCCCAGTCAAAAAAGAGCAAATTTTAGCCCAGTAAGGGCGTATTAGGCGGCACCCCCACCACATATGAAAGAAGGTCGCAAGGGGCTCCGAGCACCGTGGGCATCGTCCGTCCAATGTAATATGGCAGCGGAAGGCTCGCCGAGGAGAAATATACACCCGAGTTATACATTTAAAGTGAATTTCTCTCCAGCGGGCCCCCACCGCCAGCTCCGCAGTGTCCCGCAGGGCACCCAGCACCGTGCCGGGAGGGATCGCCCTGCCCATTTCCGCCTCCCAGGCCAATTCCACAGAGCGGTAGTCCTTTATCAGCCGCAAGAGGGCCACCCTATTCCACAACACGCGAATAGACGGCCGCTCCGCATCTCCCAGCCCAAAAAACTCTATAATTTGTGCTGAACGCTCCGCCTGGAGCTCTGTTACCGGCAGTGAGGCCACATAGTGGGAAATCTGCAAGTACGCAAAGAAATGACCAGACTGCAACTCGTATTCCGTGCGCAAAAACTGGAATGGTTTGCATTTCCCCTGGGTGTCGACTAGGTGACCTATATTTCGAAGGCCCTGCCTGGCCCATTCACGAAACACTCCTGTGTCTGTCCCCGGGGTAAATTGCACGTTACCCTGCAGTGGTAGCCAACTGGAGGTTTTCCAATTCCTACCCCAATACACGTTCAACCGCCGCCAGGTCCGTCGGACTGCTCCCAACACCACACTGTCTCCCATGGCCCCCCAGCTCTGCCGGTTATCGTGATGTAGCAACGCCAACAAGGTATTCGGTGCAGCCAGCGCTTCCTCGAAGGCCCTCGGGGTATATACTTCAGTACCCCCCAGCCAATCTCCCAGGTGGCGCGCCTGGCAAGCCAGAGCATAGGCCTCAAAATCCGGAAGCCCCAACCCCCCCTGTGCCCAGGTACCCACTAAGCGACCATAGGGGATCCGTGCCTTCTTACCGCTCCACAAAAACCCCCGCAACACGGTTTCCAATCGCCGAAGATCGCGTCGCATTATCCAGACGGGAAGGGTCTGCATCCAATAAAGTAGCCGCGGCAGGATGACCATCTTAATCGCCGCTATCTTCCCCAGCAATGATAGGGGGAGGGATTTCCACATCAGCAATTGTTCGCGCACTCTACCCAAGGTCCATTCAAAGTTACAACGATAGAGCCGAGACGGCTGACATGTTAGCCGAATGCCTAAGTATTTGAAGGAATCCTCGGCCCATCTGAGAGGGAAAACCCCCTGCCACCGAGCCCTCAAGTGACCCGACACGTCCAAAGCCTCGGATTTCTCCATGTTAATAGTGAGACCCGCAAAGCGTCCGAAAAGATGAAACTCCCTTAACAACGAAGATAGGGAATCCCGAGGGGTCGACAAGTGTACCAATATGTCATCTGCAAAGGCGGATACTTTGAACTCTTGCTTGCCGATGCGTATCCCCCGTATCTCAGGAGATTGCTCCACTCGGCGGATAAGGGGATCAAGGGATAGCACAAAAAGAAGAGGGGACAAGGGGCAGCCCTGGCGGGTGCCCCGGTGTAAGCCAAAGGTCTCCGATAGCACTCCGTTACAAGAAATCGCGGCAGTCGGGTTGGCGTACAGACTCTGAACCATCTTACAAAAAGCAGTCCCCAGCCCATAAGACGGGAGCAGATACTGGAGGTACTGCCAATCTACTCTGTCAAAGGCTTTCTCCGCGTCGAAGCTCACCAATAATGACGGTATCTGTCGGCGGTGTACCCATTCCAGTGAACACAAAATTTTACGAAGGTTACGGACTGCATGTCGTTGTTTTACAAAGCCTACCTGCGAATCGTGTATTAGCTGACCCAGCATCCCCGCCAGGCGATCAGCCAGTACCTTGGCTAGAATCTTAACATCAAAATTAAGCAAGGAAATGGGGCGATAGGATGCCGCCTGTAGTGGGTCCTTCCCCGGTTTTGGAAAGAGGGAGATATAGGCCTGATTCCCACCCCATTTGAATCCACCCTGCTCAGCTCTTTTAGTATGGAGGGCCGCCAGTACGGGGGAAATATAATCAGTAAGGATCTTATAAAACTCCGCCCCCAGCCCATCCGGTCCCGGTGCCTTACAGCACCCCGCCTTAGCAATAACCTTCTGCACCTCCTGGATTGTCAAGGGTTGGTCAAGCAGTTCCCTTTCTGTCGCACTCAGTCTTGGTAACTCCAATTCCTGCAGGTAAGACACCATCCTTTCCGGAGACCCGGCCTCTGCCGTATATAGCGTCTGGAAAAATGAGCGAAAAATCCTGGCTATCTGCGGGTTATCACTATGAAGAGTCCCGTGCTCATCCCTAAGAGCTGCAACTAATCGCGAGCCTCGGGGGCCTCTCAGGCAACGCGCCAGCAGCTTACCCAGTTTATCACCCTGACGATACAATTGAAACCGGTAATACAGGATGGATTTCTTTGCCCGTTGGTGTAAAAGTTCATTTAAGGCCGCCTGTGTTTCCTCAAGTTGTTTTTTATGTAGAGGGCTGGGCACACTCGCATGCCGTCTTCGAAGCTTCGCGACTAACCTTTCGAGGCGAATAATCTGTTCGGCCCGAAGCCGCCGTTTCCGAGCCATATAGCCAATAATATCTCCCCTTAAAACAACTTTAGCAGTCTCCCACACCAGTTCGGGATCATCCAGGTGTCCACTGTGGTCGGCCTCGAATTCCTGCCACCGTTGGATCAGGAATTTACGAAACTGGTTGTCCTTATACAGCTCCAGCGGAAACCGCCAAAGTCGCGCCCCCGGATTATCTCCCAGCCCCCGCAGCTCGAGCCCGATCCAAGCGTGATCGGAAATCTCCACCGGGCCAATCTGTGCCTCTGCCACCGTGGCAAACAGACCTTTCGTGGTCAACAAGTAGTCAATCCTCGCGCTGGTTCCATGTGCACGGGACTGGTGGGTATAATCTCTTTCATCCGGGTGTAAAAGCTGCCACGGATCAACCAGCCCCAGCCGGGTACACAGACGATGCAGCGCGCGAGCCGATTGCGACCGTTCCCGTGGTCCCCCTCCCCTCGAGGTATCCAAGGCCACGTCCATTACCCCATTAAAATCACCTCCCAAAATCAGGGGTAGCTCGGGCAGTGTCTCTATTTGGGCTGCCAAGCGGGAGTACAAGGCTGAGTCCAGCACATTGGGGCAGTAAAGGTTCCCAATAATAACCGGCTTCCCACCTAATAGACCCTGTAATAGAATAAAACGTCCGGTGGGATCTACAATATCTTTGAGAGCCTCGAAACGGATGTTTTTGTGAATTAGCACTACCACCCTGCCCTTTTTCCCGGTGGCCGGGGCCCCCCACACTTGCCCCACCCAGCTCCGGTGCAGTTTGTGATGCTCGGCTACTGTCTGGTGGGTTTCTTGAAGTAAAGCTATATCGGCTCGTTGTCGGGCCAGAGCCTGCAATATTTTAAATCTCTTTATTGGGCTCCCTAGGCCACAAACGTTCCAGGAAATTATCTTCAGGTTAGCGGGGCAGTAGAGGCTCTTTCATTAGCATAGTTATCAATGTCCCAGAGAGGGCCCCCCCAGCCTGGAGCTCCCCCCATCCTACACACTGAGTTCACCCAATATAAAACCCTGCCGTCCCGGATGTGGCTATGCTCCCCCCTTCCTCCCTCTTCCCCCCCTCCCTCCCCTCCCTCCCCCCCACCCCCATCCCCTCCCTCCCCCCATCTCCTCCCTCCCCCCCCTCATCCCTTCCCCCTCTCATTTCTCTCGTGCTCTCTATCTTCCATTGACCCCTATGGGCCACGGAGAGCATCTCCTCCAGACCAGTTAGATGCGTGCAGTCTTCCCCGACCCATTGCCCCATTATGTTACCCCACTGCCCCCTTTGTGACACACTCACTGTCAACTATTTCGGTGGGCCTCCTATTACGATCCATGGCTAATTCCTACATTTCTAGCTTGGAAAGCCAGACAGGTCCCTCACACGGATCGAGGCTTACTGGTGGCCCACAACGGCCCCCCGAGGCTCGCCCCCTTTGGGGACTATCCCCAAGGGACACTGCAATAACTCTCGCCCTCCAGATCTCCGGGGGGTCCTATCTTGCTGGTGGGGAATCTCTCTCTCTTTTTTGCCCACCCCTCCCCATCCTCTGTCCCTGGATCTGCCGTGTAGGCAGAGGCCCAGCCACCAGCCACGGATCGCCAAGCCCCGCGGCAGCCGGCCCAGGCCTCCCTCACACTCTGCCTGGCACTTCCATGGCAAGCTCAGGTACCGCAGCGATCTGAGGATGACTGAGCCGGGCCCCCCCCCCCCCGAGGGCAAGGGACATTCCTCTTATTACTCCATCCACCCCAGCTTTACCAGCACGCCCGCAGTGCTAGTACACCCCCCCCATCAACATTACACATCTGTAAGGCTAGGCCCTGATCTTATAGCATGTAGCCTCCCCTATACCCAACATACCAACGGGGTAAAAGAAATATAATTAAGTAGTAATAATAGTAATAATAATAATATTACAGCAGAACAGCAAACAAAAAACAACAACAATAAACCCATATCAGCAACCTACACACCAGTCCATTTTCGACAATATGGTTGCCCAGGGAGACCCCGCATCAGGAAGTCCATAGGGGGATACCTGCCTGAGCTCAGGCAGCCGACCGGTCTTTCCCATCTCTTCCCAGTCCTCGGTGCGTCCATCGCGTATCTGGTAGATTTCTGCCCCTGCAAATCGCAAGGTGTGGCTCTGAGCCCGTTTAGGGGCTCTTGCTGAGGTCTACCAGTTTTTTCCTCCGGGCAAAAGTCCACTATCCAATTGGAAATCAGGTTTGTGTCAGTATCCAGGTATCCAGCAACCGTCACTCTTTTCTCTCAAGCTCAGCAATGTAGGGCCCCGCTTCACTGGCGGATTCAAAGGACCGGTGACCTCCAGCGTGGAAAACGTGCAACCGGGCAGGGTATTGTACAGAAAACTTTATCTGTAGAGCAATCAGTTTCTGACAGAGGGGGGCATAGGCGCGGCGTTTCTGGCTCAACGCTGAAGAATAATCCTGGGCAAAGCGGATTCTCATGTTATCATGTAAGAGCTCCCCTCTGCCGTGCAGCTCGAAGTATGGCCTCCTTCTGGGAGAAAGAGAGAAATTTCGCCAGCACTACCCTCGGCCGTTGGTCCCGGGATTGTCTGGGCCCCACTCGGTGAGCTCTTTCAATCTGCACTTTGCCACTCTCCTCAATGCCTTCAAAAAGCTGCGGTAGGAGCGATTCCAAGTGGTGCACAAGGTCCTTGTCTGCGATGGAATTGGCGAGACCCATCACCCTTAGGTTGTTGCGTCTGGAGCGATTTTCTAAATCGTCCATTTTCAATTCGTGGGCTTGCAGTTGAGATTTTAGTAGTGTTAGATCCTGTGTGAGAGTCTCCAGGCTATCTTCCGCCCTGCCGATGCGATCCTCGGCTTCTTGCAGCCTGCTCCCCAGGGCCCCAACAGAAGCCTGCAAATTATCCATTTTGTCGTGCAGTGCAGTGAATTGCGCCGACAATGCCTCTGCTACAGCCGCAGAGACCTCTTCCACGAACGCCGGGGTTGTGGGCGATCTGGGCATGGCCTGGCTGTCAGCCATTTTAGATGCCGGGGTGGCCCGCTCTTTCTCCCTCCGAGTATTTTTAACCGTGGATGCCATCACTCAGGTTGACTCCCGACAGTTATTCAGGACCCGGTAAGGCAACGTTCCTGAGCTGGTGTGTCGCTGATCAGCTTGCAGTATTAAAAACGGCAATAAGGCACGGTTTGGACCGGGGAAGACCGGAGCGCTAGCAGAGGCGACCTGCTGCTCTCACCGCATCACGTGGTGACGGGTTTCTTTCTTTTAAAAGGTTTGGGCGGTCCTTGTGGTAACTCCCGAGACTCGGTTCTCTTTCTTTTAACAGCTCTCCTAATCACAGCCAGTCCTGATCCTGCCTGTTCTGTAGCCTGGTTCATTTTATTTAGAACGGCAGTTGTGACATGGCTCATGACATCCTTGGCTATGTTTTTTGCGGCGCCTTTCACGTGTGGTTTAATAATTTCAAAACCCCTTCTCAAAAACGGCATAGCTTTTCTAAAGAGGCTGCGAAAAACACCACCTACACCGGCCCCATACATGACCGGTACTCCATGATATCCTGAAAGCCCATAGCCGGCTTGTGTTGTATAATAATGCCTGTATGCTTTGGGGTCTCCATAGTCTTTAGCCACAACCATTTTAAAAAACAGTCACCCTCCGGGGTCGCAGATGAAGCTTAAGGATCACCTTCCTGTAACGAAATGAGACGTACTTGTCCTGATCCGTCTCTATTTCAAATGTGATGGTATCAATATGCTGTTTGTTCACAGGGACATAGTGCGGCTTATCATAAGTTAACGTGATAAACTCATCCCTAACCCCTTTAGTTGGAACACAGCGCAGCAGTGGCACAAAATGGTCACCTACTAACTGGTGCTCTACAATATCTGTGTACAGGTAGAGGGTATTAAAACCGGCCGTGCTATCCGTTGGAAAATGGGAACGTTGTGTATTAACGTATGCTTCTATTCCCAAAATGGTTGCCAAATCACCATACGCATAAATAGTAGACCTATCTTCCGATTTTATCCGGATTCTTCGCGCATGGGGCTCATAAATGATTAGTGGTGCCGCCGATTTATAGATGTTGCTAATGTCCTGATTCATGGATTCCACTAAACGCTGCATGGTCGCGTAATGTCCTTTCCTGACTATAAGGAGCTGTATATTTCCTGCTGCGGAAGCGACAACATACTTATGGTCTTCCTTAATATTCTCCCAGGTGTTGGGGTATTGTATTTCCACGAGCCCCACTTCCCACTGTCCTTGTAAGTCCAAAGGCCTTGCTAGTTGTATGGTAAAATTAGAGCTGGTATTTTGGGAAAACACATCTGCTGAGGCATTGCTAGGCAGGGTGATATAAAAACCACCATCATTCATTTTCAATTTTATTTTAATGCTGCTTCAAAAGAAAGAAAGAAATCAGATGTCTTGAATCTCTGATGCTTTAACCCAACTGTTAAATTTAACAGGCCATCCCCTCCATTTCACGAGGTAGAATCTGTTCCTGCCACATCCTTTTACCTTTAGAACCTTTTCGATTCGGTATATTCTGTCCTGTTGCTGCGTGACTTTTAGCAATTCTTCAGGATAAAAAGAACCTTGTATGGCTTCACCGTCATAATCCTGTATCTTGTATGTTGCTTTCTGGCCCCTGTTTAAAAAGTCCGTTATTATAAATACCTCGTCAGTCCACGTTTGCTCGTAACCTTTTTCAAATTTTCCTTTAGTTTTTGAAAGTCTTACATGATCTCCTTTCTTTAAGGGATTCTCGGTATGCTTACGCTTGATGCTATCACCGTAGACTCTTTTCCAGATCTGCAGAGAATTTGTGTGTGTCACATCTACAGGTCTCGTCTTTATTGTTCTGTGAAAACTATGATTATAACTGTGCACAAAAGCCTGCAATACGTCTTGGTACCTAAAGGTGTTGTGTGTAGTAAAATAACGCCACATTTTGGATTTCAAAGTCCTGTTAAACCTTTCTACCACCGCTGCTTTAACATCGTTATTGGTTACAAAATGATGAACCCCTCTTTGTTTTAATAAATTCTTCAGGGACCTATTTAAAAATTCTTTACCCTTGTCTGTCTGTATTTTTTCAGGTATACGACCTAGATTAAATATTTTTTCAAAGGCTTTAGCAACTTCATGACCGGTTTTCGATTTTAAACTTGCAACCCAAGCATATTTTGAAAGGATGTCTACCACTGTTAATATGTATTTATAGCCATTGTTATAATGGGACAAGGCTGCCATATCAACTAAATCAGCCTGCCATTGCGCATCCACATCTGACACGATCGTCTTGTTTCTTTTAAAACGGACCCTAGCAGGTCTGTGTAAAGTATAAGCATCTTGTCCGGTAGCCCAACTACATCATTTCTGTTGACTGTTTTATCCTGCTTTTTAGCAGCTTGAAGTAGAGGATTTATGCCCCCAAAGCTCCCTGCTGCTTTGGGGTTATAGTAAATGCTCTTCAATAAGGTTTCCTTCATGATTGCCGTGCTTTGACTGTTCTTTTTATTTTGCCAACATCTTCAGAATGGTTTTAGTAATTAATGTTGTGTGCCCTGCTGGAAATTCTGCTTGGTGTTCCAAAAAGAGCCATTTTTTCCTTTCTGAAACTCTGTGTTAAAAATGTTCCCCTTGGAGCAGGAGCATGCTCAGAACAGACCTCTTGTTTCAACCAATCACGTGTTACCACACCCTAGAGAGACATGTCCGGGCTTGTCTCTCTGTATTGGTTTTTTCAAAGCCACTAAAAAATAGCTGTATTTGGATTTGAACTCGGCTCTCTCAAAAAAATAGCTGTATTAGGGGGATTTGAACTCAGGTCTCTCTGTATTTCAGTCTGAACTCTACAGGTCTGTCAGAATACTTCTAACAGTGAGGTCTTAAAAGTAAAATTCTATCACATGGACCGCACTAGTTTCTCTAACAATTGCATTTGTAATTGCATTTGTAAAGAAAATTGTGTCTCTCTGTGCCGTGAATCTTTTTGTGAGAAATAAGAACTGGTGCAGTAGGAGAGAGAAAAGCATTTTATTTTTCCAGGGTTCCTGCTTTTTTTTGCAGGTGTAAACATTAACCAGAAGCAAAAAACACATTTCCGGAGTCAGTCACACTGCTCCCCGCTGATGTCAGCACAAAGGGACAGTCCATTTCCGATGATGTAGGCAGGGGCGTGGTTGAGGGTGAGAGGGTGATCCCTCTAACAAAGATGTGCTAATTGCATTTTGGAAAGAAAAAAGATTCTAGCTTGCCTGTCTCTCTGTGCTAGGAATCAGTTTTTGTGTGAGAAAGAAACAACTGAGTCTGTGTGGGAGAGAGACAGAGAGAAAAGCATTTTTGTTTTTCAGTATTAAGCAGAAGCAAAAACACATTTCCGGAGTCAGCCATACTGTCATTTCCGGAGTCAGCCATACTGTTTCCGCTGATGTCAGCAAAAAAGGGACAGTCCCTCTTCTGATGACGCCCTGTTTCCGGTGATGTCATTTCCGATGATGTAGCATGGGGGCGTGGAGGAGGGTGGGAGGCTGTGGGCGTAGCACAAACCCGGAAGTGGGTGCTGATTGGCTAATGCCATATTGTGGGGCGTGGTGTGGGTGTGACACACCCCCGGAAGTGTACGCTGATTGGATGATGTCATCCTTGGGGCGGGGGCAGAGGTGTGTCAAGTGGGGGGTGGTGGCCACGCCTGGGGGTGGGACTGGGCGGGGCTAACTCACCATTCACGTCTATGGGAGGGGGCGTGGCCTAAGGCGGGACATACACCGGAAGTGGGCGCTGATTGGTACCTGTCAACATTTTGGGGGTGGGAGTGGGCGGGGCTGGGCAGGGCTAACTCACCATTCACTTCTATGGGAGGGGGCGTGGCCTAAGGCGGGACATACACCGGAAGTGGGCGCTGATTGGTACCTGTCAACATTTTGGGGGCGGGAGTGGGCGGGGCTAACTCACCATTCACTTCTATGGGAGGGGGCGTGGCCTAAGGCGGGACATAGACCGGAAGTGAACGCTGATTGGCTCCCACCATCCTTATCTCACCTGTCAATCAGTTTGACAAGTAGTGTACCCATGCGTGCATGCTGAAGCTCTCAGGAAACAAGTGGAGGAACTCAGAGAGGAGATGACGAGGCTGAGAAGCATTCAAGACAGTGAGAAGTACATTGATGAGATGCTTCTTGAAACATCCAAGCTCTCCAGCAGAGGAGAAGATGGGTGCCTACAGAATGATGAAGGTTGGACACAAGTCATCAGGGCCTGCAGAATCACCAATCCAACTTCTCCAGCCCTTGAATTGAAGAACCATTATGCAGCCCGAAGTGGAGGAGGTGAAAGCATCCCTGGAAAGGGAAGAACCAGAGCTAAAGTGCCCCAAAGTTGCAGAATCAGTGACCACAAGGAAGCGAAGGGTAGTGGTGGTTGGTGACTCTCTTCTGAGGGGTTCTGAGACATCCATCTGCCGACCAGACTTGATGTCCAGAGAGGTATGCTGTCTACCAGGTGCCAAAATCCAAGATGTTACGGAGAGTTTGGCGAGACTCATCAAGCCCACTGACTATTACCCAATGTTGCTAATCCATGTCGGCACAAATGATACTGCCAGGTATACCTCTGAGCGTATCAAATTTGACTTCATGGCTCTGGGACAGAGAGTGAAGCAGATAGGGGCGCAGGTGGTGCTATCTTCAATCCTCCCTGTTGAGGGTAAAGGCCAAGGCAGAGAAGCTTGCATCCTGGAGATGAATTCATGGCTGCATTGGTGGTGTTATCAAAAGCGTTTTAGTTTCCTGGACCATAGGATGCTGTTCCAAGGTTGCAGAGCAGAGATGGCATTCATCTTTCCAAGAAAGGTTGACGTGTCTTCAGTAGCAGTCTGGCTAATCTACTGAAGAGGGCTTTAAACTAGATTCATTGGGGATGGGTGAAGAAAGCACCCAGATATATGAAAGCCCCCAGATAAGTGAAACATTAAATACCTTTATGGAAATGGGTAAAAGGGGCAACATATGGAAAGCGGTGTGTATAAATGCCCGTAGCATGGGAAATAAGATCCCAGATGTTGAAGCTTTAATGGGAGAGGCTGACTTGGATTTAGTGGCAGTTACAGAAACATGGTTCACAGAAAACCATGACTGGGATATAACCATACCAGGCTATACTTTATTCAGAAAGGACAGGATAGGAAGAAGGGGAGGAGGAGTGGCACTATATGTAAAAAATAATATTAATACTTTGGAACTATAGAGCTTAAAAGGGAGAGAGGAGACACTGTGGGTTAAACTAGAAAGAGGGAAAGAGAAATCTATTTGTATTGGTGTGATATACAGACCTCCCTCACAAGAGGAAGAGGTAGATGGAGAGTTAATTGAAGACATACGCAGCATTACTATGAAAGGGGAAGTGATACTGATAGGGGATTTCAATATGCCAGATGTTGATTGGCACATTGCTGCTGCAGTATCATCTAGAAGTAAGGAGATCCTGGATTCTCTACAGGGAGAACTGCTCAGGCAATTGGTAACAGAACCCACACGTGAAGGGGCCATACTGGACTTGGTGCTTACCAATGATGAGTGTTTCTGATGTTATAGTGGGAGATCATTTTGCATCCAGTGATCACCAGATGGAGTGGTTCAGTATTAGGACTAGGGCTCTTAGAATCCATTCAAAAGCAAGGGTCTTAGACTTTAGGAAAACTAACTTTGCCAAGATGGGCCAATACCTCAGGGAGTCATTAGCAGGATGGGAACAGCTGGGGCATGTAGAAAAACAGTGGGCAAAACGGAAAGTGGATATTTTAAGGGCAAACAACCTTTTAGTTAAGATGGCAAATAAAGGTAAAAGGAAAAGGAGACCTATATGGTTTTCTAAAGAAGTAGCTGAAAAAGTGAAAAAAAAGAGGGAGGTCTTTATGAAATACAAGAGATCACAGAGAGAGGAAGACAGACATCTATATTTGGAAAAACTTAAAGAAGCTAGCAAAGTAGTCAGGAAAGCAAAGATTTAAAAAGAGGAGGAAATAGCCAATGCAATAAAATGGGGGGATAAGACATTTTTCAGATATGTTAGTGAGAAGAGAAAGGGCAAAAGTGGTATTGTCAGACTCAAGGGTGAAGGGGAGGAATATGTAGAAGCTGATGAGGATAAAGCGGAATTGCTTAACAAATATTTTTGTTCTGTGTTCACAGATGAAGAACCAGGAGCAGGCCCTCAGAAAACACCCACAAATTGGAACAGAAGCGAGGGACATCTTGAACAATTTTCAGAAGACTTTGTTCGTGAGAAACTAGCTAAACTTAAAGTAAACAAAGCAATGGGACCAGACGGGATACACCCTAGAATACTGAGGGAACTTGGGGACGTTGTAGCAGCTCCACTGACTGACCTGTTCAATGCCTCGTTGGAGTCGGGAGTGGTGCCAAAGGACTGGAGAGAGGCTCACATGGTCCCTTTACAGAAAAGCGGAAGTAAGGATGTGGTTGAAAGCTACAGGCTGGTTAGTTTAACTTCGGTGGTGAGTAAATTATGCTGCTGAAAGAGAAAATAGTGAGGTTTCTGAAATCCAGTGGATTAGAGGATCAGAGGCAGCATGGATTCACCAGAGGCAGGTCTTGTCAGACAAATCTGATTGATTTCTTTGACTGGGTGACCAGGGAGTTGGACTGAGGGAGAGCCCTAGATGTGGTGTATTTAGATTTCAGTAAAGCCTTTGACACCATTCCTCACAGGTGACTTATAAACAAACTGAGCACCCTAGGGATGGACCTTAAAGTTACTGCTTGGGTTGGAAAATGGTTGAGTGGGAGGCGACAAAGGGTACAGGTAAATGGAGCTCACTCTGAGGAGAAGGAAGTTACCAGTGGTGTGCCCCAGGGATCTGTCCTTGGTCCAATTCTTTTTAACATCTTTGTTAGTGATATAGCGGAAGGGCTGTCGGGTAAGGTATACCTCTTTGCGGATGATATCAGAATCTGCAGTACAGATTGTGTAGATAACATAAGGAGGGATCTAGCTAAGCTTGAAGAATGGTCTAGAATTTGGCAGCTGAGATTTAATGTTAAAAAACGCAAGGTCATGAATTTGGGCTGCAGCAATCCAAGTGAGTGATATTGTATAGGGGGTGAAATACTTTTGTCCACTAAAGAAGAGCGGGACCTAGGCGTGATTGTGTCTGATGATTTTAAAGTAGCTAAACAGTTAGAAAAGGTGACAGCAAAAGCTAGAAGGATGCTTAGGTGCATAGGGAGAGGAATGGCCAGCAGAACAAAGGAGGTGATAGGTGATAGGTGATAGTGCCTCTGTATAAGTCTTTGGTATGACCTCATTTGGAGTATTGTGTGCAATTCTGGAGACTGCACCTTCAAAAGGATATAAACAGGCTGAAGTCAGTACAGAGGGTGGCTACTAAAATGGTTAATGGTCTTCATTATAAAGCATATGAGGACAGAATTAAGGATCTTAATATGTACACCTTAGAGGAAAGGCGGAATAGATGTGATATGATTGAGACGATTAAATACCTCCATGGCATAAATGCACAGGAGGAGAGCCTCTTTCGATTGAAAGCAAGCTCTGCTATGAGGGGACATGGGATGAGGGTGAAAGGGGATAAATTCAGGAGTAATATGTGGAAATATTTCTTTACGGAAAGGGTGGTGGATCCGTTGAATAGTCTCCCACTGGAGGTGGTAGAGATGAGGACAGTATATGAATTCAAAGAAGCATGAGACAAACACAGAGGATCACTAAAGGAAAAAAGGGGACTGTTGTAGTGGTTGATATGGAAGGACAGACTAGATAGGCCATGTGGTCTTTTTCTGTCATCATGTTTCTATGTTTCTATGACTAAGGCCACCTCAGTTTCCATTAATGTGGCATCCTCATTTACCAAGGCAGAGAAGGTATTATGTAAGGGTATTATCTCAAGGTGGAGTGGGTGTCTCTGTATTATGGGTCGTAACCTGTCAGAACCATGTTGATCCATTTATTCTCGGGTTGCTGAATTTTTTGTGGGAGTGGTAGTGTATTGTTTTCAATTTGTATCTTGGGGGAGGGTTGTTTTATTGCAGCTAATTCTTTCCTTACTTGAATCAGCTCTTTTTCCATAGTAGATAGCTTAAGAGATATAGATCAAGCTTAAAGGCTCTAAATTGTTTTCCTGAGGATTAAAGCATCACACTGCACTGAATAAAAGTCATTTTGATTACTGTGTTAAATATGAGGCAGTTGATAGAGTAAAAAACAACACAGGTGTGCTTTCCAGTAAATCTAGGACAAGCAAATATGAATCTTAGGGGTATGTCTACTAAACTGCTGTAGCCTTTGGCAGTTATTGTGGTGTGATAGCTGCCAAAGGCCTGTGGTAAGTCAGAAACCTCTGCAGTATCTGCAGGGAGGTGCTCCCAGCTTTTCATCTGCAGATACCATGGAGGTTTTGGATTTATCGAAGAGACCTGTGATACTTACCTGGGCAGGTATCGCAGGAAACGTCTCATGGTGTTTGCCAATGCAGATATCGCGGGTCCCTGCAATAAATCAAAGAGGATGGATAGTAGCAATCAGGAGTACAGAGTTCTCATTAGCTCTGTGTCTCAATCATTACTGTGTCCCCACCTATGCTATGATTGGGCCTCCTCCTTAAACAATATTGTTGTTGCCACGGTGTATAGATCAGTGGCACTGACAATATCAGATAATAATGTCCTGCTCCCCACTTTAGCACCGATCACCCCTGGATAGTTCTTGATCCCCATTGTGAACTGTCTAGGAGGACTGGTGTACCCTCAGCCAAAATGAAAGCCCGCCTAGTCATTTGGTAAAGCCCCCCCTCCCTCCCACCTCCCATTCTACTCTATATACTCTTGGCTAGTCAGTCCCCTCTCCCTCCCTCACTCCAGGCTAGCCAGTCAGCAAAAGGCAGGGCTCATGGTCCCCCATCCCCTGACCCCCCAAAGGCATACCTTATTAATTCCTGGTGGTCCAGTGACAACAGGGGACAGGAGCGGTCCTCTCCACTCCTGCTCCCATCATTGGGCCTTTCAAAATGGTGGCGATCATGGAGTGCTTCCCTCTATTTTCACGCTAGGGAACAGCACTGTGAGATTGTGACTTTATTTGCTTAGTGCTATTGAGGAGAGCAGGAGCTGAATGGCTAGTCAGGATTTCATTTTGGCAATGGGTGCACTGATCCCCCCGGAGAGTTCCATTGGGGATCGGGAACTGTCCAGAGGATATTGGTGTTGAAAGAGGAGGGTAAGGCATTGTTTTTTGATATTGTCGGTGCTGTGGTTCTCTACAGCACGACATGACAATATTGTTTAAGGGAAGGCCAACTGGGATATTGGAGGCCCAATCATCTGCAGGGCAGATGGTCACTGCCAATTGGCAGCAACCACACTACTGTATTAAAGGGCTCTCAGGCAGATAATGCTACCTCTTGAGGATGCACCGGATTAAAGGCATCAGATATGTCTAAAAACATCATAACTATAGTTTGGCCATTATTCATCTCCAGCAAAACAAAGTCAAAGAAAGATACCAAAAGTGTTTCAGTAGCATGAAATGAATGAAAACCATATTGATCATCATCTAATATCCCATTACATTCCAAAAGGTAATGCAACTGAGTTAACATTGCTTGTTTCATTAGCTTGGCCAAGAATGACAAGCTTGAAATTGGGCAGTAATCTGCCAAGTCATTCCAGCCTGAGTGTGGATTTTTAAGCACCAGCCAGACACTTTCATGCTTTAGCACAGATGGTATGGTGCTGTCATAAAAGAAAGGGATGCAAACTGGAGTAAGAATGGCAATTTGATCACACATGCCTTTCATTAAAGCCAATGAAAAATTATCCAGTACACAAAAGGCAGAATTAATTTTCCTTAGGAAGCCTTCAGTGTCCTTGCTCATCACAGAGGCAAATTTCTCCCAATTCTGAGAAGACCTAGGCATTTCATCAGTAATGGGTGGAACAACAGAGGTGATAATACTAATAGTAAGCTTCTTGACTTTATCACCAAAGAAGCTCACTAAAAGTTGGACATGGATGGTAAACTCAATCTGAGGAACCTCAGTCAAGTCATGAACAATCCTAAATAGCTCTCAAGGCGATTTAGTGCTCCATCAAGTCATTTTGAAAGAAAGGCCATCTTAAATTCACTTACAGCAAGCTGATAGGATTTTCATTGATCAAGATAAACTTCTTTCTTGAAAGAAGTGGGGGCCTTCCTCTGTTCATGTTCCTTTTGCCTTAAGATATGTTTAAGATTTACTAAGGGGTATGTTTTCTAAAGAGCGTTAAGGGAGCAAGTGTGCCGTTAATGCCTGTTATTTGCACCCTTGCACCCTTAATGCTGCGGAAAGGGCCAATAACGCTGCATTAATGAGCAATAGAGGGGCCCGCAGCATTAAGGGAAAAGGAGGTGGAGAGTGGGCGTTAATGGGGCAGAGAGTGGATGTTGACAGCGTGTGCTCCCTTACCGCCAGCTTGCACAATTGTGCTTTAGAGCCCTCAGTGCTGGAAACCCTAATGTCAAGTAAAACCTTGTGAAAAGGGGTACATGAGGTGAGAGAGCCTATTTAAATGTCTGCAATGGCTGCAGACACAGGGAATCCCAAGAAAGTGATAGTAGTGCTCCATTAGCAGCAATAGCATTGTGCCCTATTATGACAAGGTACTATGTTGATGGTGCCAATGTGGTAAAGGAGGTGTCACGTGGGTGATACTGTGGGGCAGGCAGGTTTACTAAGTTAATAAAGCGGCTGCCTAGGGAGAACATTTGTGATGACTGGTATGACTATGCTATGACAGTGGCAACACACATACATGGCAGGGTCCATGGCAAGGGTTATAAAATAATGTGAGTGTACAAGCATGGCACTATGTGCCATGCTCACTGCCACAAGCTGTGTAGGGTGACGGAGTATTCGGGAATGCATCAGGCGTAGGTCACTGTTGCCCAACATGCACTCACAGCCTGTCTGAGGCCCAATTTCCAGTGCACCTTGCATTGTATTTGCGTTGCAAAAGTAAGAGGTCAAAGGGTACACAAATGAAGGGAAGAGGATTCTGGGTATTGTCAGAAACAGAGTCGTTTGCACAGGATGTGGGGTTTCTGGAGTCCAATGGATTACCGGATCTGAGACAGCATGGATTCACCAGGGATAGGTCTTGTGAGACAAATCTGATTGATTTCTTTGACTGGGTGACCAGGGAGTTGGACTTAGAGAGAGCTCTAGATGTGATGTATTTAGATTTCAGTAAAGCCTTTGACACAGTTCCGCACAAGCAACTTATAAACAAACTGAGCACCCAAGGATGGACCCTAAAGTTACTACTTGGGTTAGAAATTGGTTGAGTGGGAGGCACAAAGGGTACAGGTAAATTGAGTTCACTCTGAGGAGAAGGAGGTTACCAGTGGCATGCCACAAAGATCTGTCCTTGGTCTGATTCTTTTTAACATCTTTGTTAATGGTATTGTGAAAGGATGTCGAGTAAGGTTTGCCTCTTTGCAGATGATACCAAAATCTGCAACAGAGTAGACACCCAGGAAGGTGTAGATAACATAAGGAGGGATCTAGCTAAGCTTGAAGAATGGTCTAGAATTTGGCAGCTGAGATTTAATGCTAGAAAACGTAGAGTCATGCATTTGGGCTGCAACAATCCAAGGGAGCTATACAGTATTAGGGGGGGGGGGGGTTGTAACGTACTTTTGTCTAAGAAAGAAGAACAGGATCTAGGTGTGATTGTGTCTGACGATCTCAAAGTAGCTAAATATTTAGAAAAGGTGACAGTGAAAGCTTATAGAATGCTTGGGTGCATAGGTGCATAACAACAACATGAAAGTTAACCTTGATAAAACAGAGGCTATGTTCATTTCTAATAACACCAACAATGACCCGCCCTTAACTATCAATTTCCTTAACAGAACAATATCTCTAAAAGATGAAGTGAAATATCTGGGCGTCATTTTGGACAAAATTTTAAATCTCCAATCATATATAAACAAAACGGCTGCTAAAGCGGACCAACGATTGAAGCTCGTCAGGAGACTTCAACCAATCCTCAGCCATAGCCATTTTCGCACTGTATGTCAAGCAGTTATTGTTCCAATATTGGACTATGGAAATTCTTTATATCAGGGTCTGCCCATATAATCTATACATCCTCTTCAGTTAGTGCAGAACACCACAGCATGTGTTATTACAGGCACAGCCAAATGTGAACATATCACACCCATACTCCAGCAATTGCACTGGCTACCGATAGCTGCACGGGTTAGATTTAAGACAACTATAATAATCTATTCTCAGCAGATGTCCTTCATGGATTATTACAACGTGCTATGGGTCAAAATTGTGTCTGAATGAATATATTCTATAACCAAATCAAAATAACTTTTCATTCAACCCGTTAACAGAGTTAGAATATCTTAAAGAATTCTCCAGCTGATCTCAGATCAATACGTGCATCACTCTCTCGTTTCAATGAAACTTCAACGGTGTGCCGATTTCACATCAAGGATCTGCTGAGTTTTCTTATTATTTTACCAAATACGTTTGCCAGTAGTTCCAGATTGTTGTCAATGTAACAGGGCTCCAAGCTTAAATTGTATATATGCATAGAATACTTAGCTTGGTAATCAGGATGCTGCCCAATAACTCTTCGGCAAATAGAATCTGTTGCTACTTGGCTGTTTTCCAAATCCCTTCATGGATTATTGACAAAGGACTCAACTAATAGGCCTAGACGATCTAACAATATTAATAAACTCTGCTTACCTACAGGGCACCACAAAACTAAGCAATCTACCTCCAACAGAGCATTATTACCCTCAGCGCCGGCCCTCTGGAACTCCCTTCCGGATGATTTAAGAGATATGAATGACATCAAGGATTTCCACAAATCCCTTAAGACACTCTTATTCGCAGACATTTATGGTCAAGTTACATAAGAATCCCTACTCCTTTGACATTTGAGAAAGATTGATGAACTGATTAACTTATGCTATATGTATGTCTTGTCTCCCCTTCCCTTATGCTCCATGTAAACCTTCAATTGTATTGTAACCTTTAGTTGTATTGTTGACCACTTGGATTGAAGGATAAAGTGATATACAAATCTGGTTAAATAAATAAATAAATAGGCAGAGAATGACCAGCAGAGGAAAGGAGGTGATAGTTCCTCTGTATAGGTCTTTGGTGTGACCTCATTTGGAGTATTATAATTTAAATTTTTTATTGGCACACATCAAAATACACAACACATAACATGTAGCCAGAACCCCCCCAAATATAAGCCATTATACAGTCCATACTTCATCTACAAATTTGAGAGATTCCCTCACCCATTGTGTACCCTATTTTCTACCATGTATACTTTTTGCAATTTCCACACCCACAAACAGTTGCACGTCCTAAGACCCCCACCACACTCTAAGATCTTCACCCATAGATTAACAGATCAGCATCAACCGACCCTACTGATATTCTTCTAAATTATAAACACAGACATACAAAAACAAAAACAATGCATTCCCACCCTCCCCCCAGCCCTATAAAAACTACCCCCCTCCCAGCTATAGCACTCTGCATCCTAAAAAATAATATAAATCCTAAAGACATAGAGCCTGAACTTTACATCAGAATCATGGTAAATTATACATACAATTCGAACTCAATCAAGAATTCACCAAAAATACCAACAGAACCAGACATTACCACCCCTCTCCCTACGTGTACAATTGGGTTAACTGGGTAAAAGTTTAATCCAAACCCTTACCGTCGTTCTGACCCCTCCCGCTCCACCCGCTCAGACCACTGTGCCAACCCCCCTACCCTCCACTGCTCATACCGCGCCCACACCCTATTATACTTTGTAATACTATGTTTTCAATGTACTTCTATTGCACAGAAACTCCAAAGCTGCTCCATTCTCCCCACCACCTCCGCTAGTGGGGGGACACCCATTTTCTTCCACCAACGGAGAAGGCTCATCCGGCCAGTGATTACGCAATACCCCTGTAGTCTTCCTAATTCTCCCCCTTACCCCCCCCCCTCCGCCCCCTCATTTAATATCACCATGCTGGGAGTGAAACTTTCCTTTACCCCTGTAATATCCACCGTAAGCCCTTCCACCCCCAACCCATATGCCCATACAATAGGGCAGCTCCAGACCATGTGCAACAATTCCCCTCTAGCCCCACACCCCTTCCAACAATGGTCCGGGCTGTTTGGGTACAAAGCATGAAGCCACACCGGGGTCCAATACATTCTCAACCGTAACTTATAGCTATTTTCCAGCATTGCTGTCCCCGGGGCTAATTTATGAGTCCGAATGTAAATATGTTCCCACCTCTCGGAGTCCCACTGCCCTCCCAACTCCTCCTCCCACTGTAGCTGGCCCCGTATGCCCCCCTGCTTGAATTCCCCCAAGAGTCTATATAACTTTGATATTATCCGAGTAGGCATTCCTTTACGCCCCATCATCTCTTCAAATGGTGTAGGTTTCGCCAACCAGTCTTGTTTCACCACCCTCCGCTGAAGCCAATACCACAAACTAACATACGCGTATCTATCCTGTTCCTCCAAGTTATATTGCTGTTGAAGCCTCTCAAATCCCCGGACCCTCCCCCCATCCTCCACCAATTGACCCAGTTTCCACAACCCTCGCTCCCTCCACCCCCGAAAAACCCCTGCCGCCTCGCCCATCGTCCCCTCCATACCATCTGAATGGGAGTTTCCCTAGAATACTGCTTCCCCCCTAATAGATACCCCCTCCATTTCACCCAAACCTGTCTCGTAAGTTCTCTATACGGATTCTCCTCCACCTTCCCCTGCCTCCCCACACCGGGATCCCAGATCCAAGCTCCTGCTCCTACCCCCTCCGCCCCCTCCATTTCCACCCACCCTGGGCGTTCCACCCCTTCCTTCTAAGCAAACAATGCCCGAAGCTGTGCCGCTTCATAGTACCGGTGCAACGATGTGACCCCCAGCCCCCCCTCCTCCCGCGGCTTATACATGGTGGCCCGAGCAACCTTCGGACGCTTCCCATCCCAAATAAACTGCAAGAGCAGACTTTGCATCCTATCTATTTCCTTTCTTACCAACCGACACGTCAGAGACATATATACAAACAGCAACCTTGGGAGAACATTCATTTTCACCACTGCAATACGACCCAGTCAGGACAGATACAACCCCCTCCAACGTGATAAATTCTGCCTGACCTTCTCCACCAATCCCTGATAATTCCAGTGCTTAATCTTGGATAAAGGGGTCCCCAACTGAATCCCCAAATATCGGAAACTCTCTGCCACCCACCGAAACTTAAAATGGTGTCGCAGGCTCTCTTCCACCCTAGGCGCTAAGTTAAATCCCAGCAATTCAGTTTTCCCTTGGTTCATTTTATAACCCGCTAATCGACTGTACCTCTGGATGGCCGTCACCAACACTGGTAGCATTGTAAGTGGCTGTGTCAAGGTAAAAATAACGTCATCCGCAAAGAGTCCTATTTTTCCTCCCTCCCTCGTACCCTTACTCCCTTGATATCCGCCGTTCTCCTAATGTATGCCGCCAGCGGCTCAATAGCCAGTGCAAACAATAAAGGCGATAATGGGCATCCCTGTCTAGTACCCCTATGGAGCTCAAAACTCTCTGAATATCCACCATTTACTCGAACTCTAGCTCGTGGACCCTGATACAGAGCTTTTATCCAGCTAATATACCGTCCACCAAACCCCATTTTCTCCAACACCTGAAACATAAAAGACCACTCCACACGATCAAAAGCTTTTTCTGCGTCCACAGTGACCAGCACTGCCGATTCTTTGGTCCTCTGAAGTTGCCACATAACATTCAAAATCTTTCGCACATTGTCACTACCCTGTCGCCCCTTTACAAAACCCATCTGATTGGGGTGTATCAATTGCAGCACTATGTCCTGAATCCTATTTGCCAGTACCTTTGCCAAAATTTTTGCATCTAAGTTTATTAGGGATATGGGCCTATAAGAACCGCATACCCCCTTATCTTTGCCCGGTTTTGGTAAAACCGTTATACCAGCCTCCGCCATTGTCTGCGGAAGTCCCTCCCCTTGAAGAACCCTATTCACTACCCTGGTGAAGACGGGCATTATAAGTTCCGACATTACCTTATAAAACTTTGCCGTATACCCATCCAATCCTGGCGCCTTTCCAAGTTTCAAAGTAGCTATAGCCCTCCTCACCTCCTCCTCTTGTATCTCCCGCCCCAAACGCGCCCTTTCTTCCCCAGGCTCCTGTTGTAAGCCACATTCCTCCAAAAACTCTTCAATCTCCTCCCCTCCCGCCCCAGTTCACTTTTATACAATTTCTCATAAAACTCCCTAAATACCCCTCTGATTTCCTTAGACCGGTGTACCCAGTCCCCTTTAGTATTACGAATACCCGCAACATGCGCTGCCTCCCTCCTCCCCTTAAGGCGGCTTGCCAGCAGCCTCCCCGCCCGATTTCCCCCTTCAAAATGGGCCTGTTTCAATACCGCTAGCTGGAAAGCTATCTCTTGGGCCCGCAGTTTGCTCAACTCCGCTCTTACCTTATTGAGTTCCACAACAATATGTGTGTCCGACACTCTCTGATGTTTACCCTCCAAACGTCTCAACTACCGCAGTAAGCCAGTTTCCACTGCCCCTTTTTCCCTCTTTACTCGCGCCCCCAAACTAACCAGCTGTCCCCGAATTACCGCCTTTAAGCCATCCCACACAACCCCCATGGGCACCTCCCCCGTATCATTTAACCGGAGATAGTCCTTTAAACTATCCTTAATCCTCCCCACGTGCTGTTCCTCCTCCAGCAGGGAATCATTGAGTTTCCAAAATTTCAGACTGTCATCCATGCTACCCATGTCAAATTGTACGCTCACCGGAGCATGGTCCGACCAGGTAATTGAGCCATGCTCCACTTCCTGTATTCTTTCCAACCAGATACCACCCCCCCAAATCATATCCAACCTGCTATATGAGCCATGTACTGGGGAGTAGAATGTATACTTCCGTTCCCCCGGGTGCCAGCATCTCCAGACATCTACTAAACCCAATCTCTCCCGCAGTTTATGCAAACTTTGCCTATCCCCTCAGCCTCCTCCCCCCTGCCCCCCACTGGTATCAATTTGGGGATTACACATCAAATTGAAATCCCCCCCCAAGATTATTGGGGTATTCACAAATCCCTCCAACTCCTGCAAAATTAGCTCATACGCCTCCCCCTGCTTCTCATTCGGGCCATATATACTTATCACTCACACCTCTTCCCGCTCAATTTGCAGTAGTACCCCCACCCATCTACCTCCTTTCCCCCGCCTAATTTCCTTCACCATATTATGGTATTCCCCCCCCCACCAAGATTCCAACCCCCCCTTTCCTAGGATTAGTCTTCTGCCCCGCCAAAACCACCTTTGGATATTGTCTAGATTCCAACAAGTACTCCTGCCCCACCCGCAAGTGTGTTTCTTGTATGCACATAATATCCACTCCCAATCTTCTACCTTCCTTCTCCACCAAGCTTCTTTTCTGTCTCGTACGTAACCCCTTTACATTCATTGTCATAACTATTAACCTTTTCCTCTGCCCATACCCCTTCCCCGGTTTCTCCCCTTCCTCCCTTCCACCCCCCCTCCTTCCTCTGTCCCCCACCCGCCCTCCCCCCTCCCCCTCCCCCTCCCCCTCCCCCTCCCCCTCCCCCTCCTCTTACTACATATTCCGGCTGCCCTCCCCGAAACCTGCTGCCCCCTCGCCTGCCCTCTCCTCCCCCCTCCCCCTCCCTCCCCCCATCCCCCCTCATCCTCCTTCCCTTCCGGAGGACCACTCAAGAGTAGTGCGCCCCCTACCTTCCCCAGCCGTGACACTTACACAAGCCCATTCCCCCGTCCCCTCACTCCATTCCTCTCCCCCCCACCCACTTCCACTAGCTTGTACTCTCACTCCCCCTCCCCTCACCCGTCTCCCCCTCCTCTCGCTCGTAGCCCCACCTCTTATCATCCCCCCACCCCCAACCACTCCACCTTGTGCTTCCCACCCTCTACCCTCTCCCATCATCTACCATTTTCTTTTCCTCACCGCCCGCCAACACCCTCATCCCTCCCCACACTCTCCCTCCCACCCCACCCACCTCCCCCAACATTGCCTTGCATATTACGTATATGACACTTAATCAAACATTCTTAAACAAAACACTCCACCACCACCTTCAGTGCTTAACCATCATAATCACAGTCCACAGATTTCGTCAGGTTTCCTCCACTGGTCGATCTTCTCGCATCACTTGTCCTTGACCTGCCGCCCGCTTTTTCCTCCTCTCTGGACTGTCTCCACGCTGCCCCTGCCACTTTCCTGTTGATGGCCCTGTCCCCAAGAATGCCTCCTGGGGCCGTAGGCCCGCTTCCCGTAGGGCCTTCATCGCCTCCTCAGGTGTCTGTGCCTGCCATGTCCGCCCTTTAAGGATAAACGATAATCCGAAAGGGTGCAGCCACCAGTACCTAATTTCCGCTCTCCTCAATAGCTGTGTAACAGGTTGCATTACTCGCCACCTCTGCAACGTGCCTGCAGAAAGGTCCTCATAAATATTCACAGGATATCCTTGCCATATGAGGGCTCCACCCCTCCTCATTTTGTTGATAATTTTCTCCTTGATTTTATAACGTGCCAGGCAAATTATAATATCCCTAGGCCTGTTGCCAACTGGCGGGCCCAGTGCTCTGTGTGCTCTTTCCAATTGTATATCCACAGCTGCCACCTTTCTGTAATACCTCCAGACATACAGATCTTGCCACTTTTTCACTATCTTGAAATTCTTTCTCCTCTGGGATTCCGCGGATTCTCATATTATTGCGTCGAGATCGATTTTCCAAATCCTCCAGCTTGTACAGCAAGGCCTCGTATTGTGATCCCAACTTTTCACCTCTTTGTACCTCTCCCGCCTGCTGCTGTTCAATCTCTTGCAACCGGTTCTCGTGATCTCCCATTCTACACGCCAGCTCTCCAATTTCTTCCTTCAGCGGTCCCAGCAGCTCGTTCAGCTCACTTTTCACAGACTGCACTTCATTTTTAATTTCAAGAAACCAGTCCCTGAGCTCCGCTCTTGTGACATTTTGCGCATAATCCATGCCAGGGGCTTTTACATTCTCCATCTCCGCGTCTCCTCCTTGTTCACCAGACCCATCCTGGAGTTTTTTGTTTTCCAACTGCCCTGAGTCACTCTTCCCTCCTTGCGACCCCGGGTACGCGTATTCTCTGAGGTCTGCTGCTTTCCTTCGGGTAGTCATCTCTGAACTGGATTTAGCCGCTAGGGAAGGTACTGTTCCCCCTGTTCCCAGGCTCACAAGCACGGTGCTCAGTCTTATATTGTCCTTTCTCACACCTCCAGAGCACACTCTCCCCATGCCTTTGTTTATGTGGCACCAGGTCTGCTCGCTGCACTCACAATAGCCTCTTCGGCCTCGTGGCCCTCCCCTCTGGTCACTGCTCTGCAGACACCCAGCACCAAATGCCAGCACAATGCCTGTGGGCCACCCTCCTCAGCTCCTTCTCACCTCCAGCACCACAGTGCCTCTGCTGCTTTCCTCCCTGGTGTGCTCCGGATTGCTGAGGGATGAGTGTTGAGGGCGCAGGGCTCCAGCTCTTCGCTTCACATTTCCCGCCTCTCATGCGGACCCCGCCGTCACTCCGGGCACCATTTTGCCACTACTCGCAGCTGCCCTGCTCTCCTGCATGTGTGGCTCGCCGCCACTGTAATTTGCCACCGCCGGCGTTCCGCCGGTCGCTGCCTCCTCCCAACAGCTTCCCACACCCGGGGTGACCGCCTTCCACCTCCAGGGGGCTGCGCTGTCCTCCCGATGGCTGGGTTGGTGCCGGAGCAGCTCTCTCAAGCCGCCATCGGCTCCAGTGACGTCACTTCCTCCGCCCGTCACTTCCTCCGCCACTTCATTTGGAGTATTGTGTGCAATTCTGGAGACTGCACCTTCAAAAGGATATAAACAGGTTGGAGTTGGTGCACAGGGTGGCTACTAAAATGGTTAGTGGTCTTCATTATAAAGCATATGAGGACACTTAAAGACCTTAATATGTATACTTTACAGGAAAGACGGGATAGAGGAGATATGATAGAGATGTTTAAATATCTCCATGGCATAAATGCAGAGGAGGAGAGTCTCTTTTGATAGAAAGCAAGCTCTGCTTTGAGGGGACATAGGATGAGGGTGAAAGGGGATAGACTCAGGAAATATTTCTTTATGGAAAGAGTGGTAGATGCATGGAATAATCTCCCAGTGGAGGTGGTAGAGATGAGGACAGTATCTGAATTCAAAAAAACATGGGACAAACACAGAGGCTTTCTAAAGGAAAAAAGGGGACTCTTGAGGCTTTCCTAACAAGGGCTCTACAGATCAACCAACAGTAAGGATTTGAGGGTTTATTTTATTATATTAAATTGCTAGCTCTCTGACTGGGAACTCTTAAAAGGGTTTTTGTATATTTTTAAAACAAGGTTACTTTCTTTTTAGTGCTTTAGTAGAACTTTCCTTGAGCACAGTAGGTTGCTGAACTCTAGTAACCTCCTCAGTTTTGGAAACTGCTAACACCTAATCAGGTGTTAGTTCCCTCCCTACCCACCCCGACTCCTGCCCACCCCTAGTGAGCAATCTTGCTTTATAGGGCACCTCCCCATTTAACAAATAACAGAGAATTGGACCAGCACATTTTGAATATAATTAAAGAGATTTAACTGCTTTTTCTCTGAAAGGACAGCTGGGAAACCGGCTGGTACTTGATAGATCTCTCTCTTTTGCTTTAACAGATACCTAAGCTCCACGAACAGAACAATGGCTGGGAAAAATCATATCGCTAAAGCTGTTGCCCCCATTACAGCCTCTGCCTCGGTCCAGACAGAGGTCCTAATGCCAGTTGAAGGACCGGTTCCATGTGCAGGGTGCCTGCATGCTGAAGCTCTGAGGAAACAAGTGGAGGAACTCAGAGAGGAGGTGGCGAGGCTGAGGAGCATTCAAGACAGTGAGAAGTACATTGATGAGATGCTTCTTGCAGCGACCAAGCTCTCCAGCACAGGAGAAGAGGGGTGCCAACAGAATGTCGATGGTTGGACACAAGTCACCAGGGCCTGTACAATCACCAATCCAACTTCTCCAGCCCTTGAATTGAAGAACCATTTTGCAGCCCTGAAAGTGGAGGAGGTGAAAGCATCCCTGGAAAGGGAAGAACCAGAGCTCAAGTACCCCAAAGTTGCAGAATCAGTGACCAGAAGGAAACAAAGGGAAGTGATGGTTGGAGACTCTCTTCTGAGGGGTACTGAGGCGTCAGTCTGCCGACCAGACTTGATGTCCAGAGAGGTATGCTGTCTGCCTGGTGCCAAAATCCAAGATGTTGCGGAGAGTTTGCCGAGACTCATCAAGCCCACTGACTATTACCCAATGTTGCTAATCCATGTTGGAACAAATGATACTGCCAGGTATACCTCGGAACGTATCAAAAGTGACTTCATGGCTCTGGGACAGAGGGTGAAGCAGTTAGGTGGACAGGTGGTGTTCTCTTCAATCCTCCCTGTTGAGGGTAAAGGCCAAGGCAGAGAGGCTCGCATCCTGGAGATGAATGCATGGCTGCGCGGATGGTGTCATCGAGAGCGTTTTGGTTTCCTAGACCATGGGATGCTGTTCCAAGGGTTGCAGAGCAGAGATGGCATCCATCTGTCCAAGAAAGGTCAATGCATCTTCGGTAGTAGACTGGCTAATCTACTGAAGAAGGCTTTAAACTAGATTCGTTGGGGATGGGTGAAGAAAGTCCCCAGGTAAGTGAAAGCCTCCAGGTAGGTGATACATTAAATACCTTTATGGAAGAGGGTAACAGGGGTAACATATGGAAAGCAGTGTGTATAAATGCCCGTAGCATGGGAAATAAGATCCCTGATGTTGAAGCTTTGTTGGGAGTGGCTGACTTGGATTTAATGGCAGTTACAGAAACATGGTTCACAGAAAACCACGATTGGGATGTAGCTATACCTGGCTATACTTTATTCAGAAAGGACAGGGTAGGAAGAAGGGGAGGAAGAGTGGCACTATATGTAAAAACTACTGTTAAAGCTTTGGAATTACAGAGCTTAAAAGGGAGAGAGGAGGCATTGTGGGTTAAACTAGAAAGAGGGAAAGAGAAATCTATTTGCATTGGTGTGATATACAGACCTCCCTCACAAGAGGAAGAGGTGGACAGAAAGTTAATTGAAGACATACGCAGCATTGCTAGGAAAGGGGAAGTGCTACTGATAGGAGATTTCAATATGCCAGATGTTGATTGGCACATTCCTGCTGCAGTATCATCTAGAAGTAAGGAGATCCTGGATTCTCTACAGGGAGAACTATTCAGGCAATTGGTAAGAGACCCCACACGTGAAGGGGCCATACTGGACTTGGTGCTTACCAATGGTGAAAGTGTTTCTGATGTTGTGTTGGGAGATAATTTTGCATCCAGTGATCACCAGATGGTGTGGTTCAGTATTAGGACTAGGGCTGTTAGAATCCATTCAAAGGTGAGGATCTTAGACTTTAGGAAGACTAACTCTGCGAAGATGGGCCAATACCTCAGGGAGTCGTTATTTATTTATTTATTTATGTAGTAAACATTTGTATACCGCTGCTTCCTATGATCAGCAGCGGTTTACTTTACAGAATCATTATGTATCGTATAATACAGAGATTTTTAGATGTACATTACGATTAGGCAATGGTTTACATAAGACAGGAAAATCAGTTGGATCCAATATACATTTGATTGGGGTACACACAATCTAAGTATACATTTGATTACAGGTGCGTGGGTGGGGCCCAAAATATACAAATATACATGATTACATACCGGTGTTTTAAATGCAGGCGTGGCAGGTAAAAGACATTTGTTGAGGTAGAGTGTCGCATTTAGGTCAGGTTGTAGTGGGCCTGAAATAAGTGAGTTTTGAGTTTCCTTCTAAATTCACTCAAGTTGTTTGTGAGTCGCAACTCGTGTGGAAGTTGGTTCCAGTGGATTGGTGCTGTATATGTGAATGCCCTGTTGCTTGTTTCTGCTTTGACAGTTCTTATGCTGTTCGGAACACAGAAAGCGTTGAGGTTTATGGTTCTTCTGCTCCTGTTGTGGGGTTGAATAGTAATTAGGTTATCGAGGTATGATGGTGCGATGTTGTGGATAAGCTTAAACGTTGTTATGAGAAGTTTGAACATGATGCGAGCGGCCACCGGGAGCCAATGCATAAGAACATAAGAACATAAGATATGCCATACTGGGTC
Source organism: Ichthyophis bannanicus (assembly GCA_033557465.1). NCBI lineage: Eukaryota > Metazoa > Chordata > Amphibia > Gymnophiona > Ichthyophiidae > Ichthyophis > Ichthyophis bannanicus. The sequence continues at coordinate 1,632,089,857 of CM066031.1, read as the reverse complement.
AGACCAAGGTCCATCAAGCCCAGTATTCTGTTTCCAACAGTGGCCAATCTAGGTCATATGTACCTAGCAGTTTCCCCAAGGGACACAGGTTCCACAATGCTTGTATTGGTTCAAGCATTGATATCCTGGGTCCCTTCTTAATAATGGCTTATGGACCTTTCCTCCAGGAACTTGTCCAAACCTTTTTTAAACCCAGCTACACTAACAGCCTTTACTACATCCTAAGGTAACAAATTCCAGAGTTTGATTACACGTTGAGTGAAAAAATATTTTCTTTTATTAGTCTTAAATAGTTTACCCTGTAGCTTCATTGCATGTCCCCTAGTCTTTCTTTTTTTTGAAACTTTTATTTTCATTTTGCAACAAACAAAGAAACAACACACCAAAAGAGACAAAACAAGTATACAATAAGGAAAAGTAAACCCATTACCCCCCACCCCGGTGCTTCTTCTCTACCCGTTTGTATCAGCATGTGAGCGCTTCCAATTAACAGTGATTATACATCAAACGATCAAAAAGTATCCACAATACAGCATGATCATGAGACAGAGATATATACAAAGTTAGACAGTCAGATGAGAGCATTTAGCAAAGTGTACATATTCATTGAACATCTTCCATTAAGACCAATAAGAAGGAGTCTGAACGGAGGAAGCGCACAGACGAGGTACTTGTTCATATTTACTGTAGAGACAGGCATGATTCCACCATTCATTGAGGCTCAGATGGGAACTAATTTCCCAGTATTACTTAATGAGGGAAACAGCAATGCCAAGCATAAAGTTCAAAAGGAGATAAGCCATATCTTGGGAGAGAGGGGATCCCCGCAACTGGGCGAAGTCCCACTATCCTCCGAGAAAGGGACTCCTGAGAGTGCAATATAGACTAAATACGACCCCAGACCCGACGCCAGTTATACTGTAGTGCGGGATATTCATGCATAACATGAAATGAAGTAATAAACCAATGGCCGCAGGACGTGTCCAGCAACCATTACCCTGAGTAGTGTTCCATTTGTCTAAACTGTGAGGAGTGTACTGGAGCTTCCAACCAACAAGCACCTTGTTTGAGAAGAAAAGATTGAGGGAACACTTGAGTAAAATCGCCACCAAGTATTAATGGAGCATTGGCGGAGGCCGAGGCCAACTGCGCAAAACTTGCATAGTGAGCAGGGTTGTCCACATTCGGGACATAGTGCAAATACACGTGAATTCACTATCTCCAACCTCAAGGTGTACACGGGCCCATCTACCCTCCATGTCAGCGCTAATATCAGGTACAGTAGCGTACAAAGACTTCTTAACCAGAATGACTATCCCGTACCGTTTGGAAACGGTGGGAGAATAGGCAGCTACCATGTGAGGCCTAGCATTGAGTTTCAGTGTTTCAGCAGAGTGTAATGCGTTTCCTGAAGAAACACCTAATCAACGTGCTCGTGGCTAAGATAGCTAAGGATTTTCTTTCTGCTGAGTGGACCAGCAATGCCTTGTACGATGAATAATAAGATTTTACATGAGGCCATTCAGAAAAGTTAAAATTCTGAGCATGATAGCACACATAATTTCACTATGTCCCTCAAACTGACTGTATCTGGCTGTACACATGACATAGGAAAATAAGCTAATATAATACAATGAAGCGCCCCACATTAACAAAGATAACCGCAGTACGGTAGAGGAGAAGCAAAACCCCAAAATTACTGGCGACCATGTGTCTGCGGGGTGAAACCCCAGAGAAGGCCGAAATTGAAAAAACATATAACCTGTAGGACTGTGCGTGCTCCGAATCCGACCGAGGCACACATCATGAAGGGATAGGAGACCAAAAACAAAAGTCATACAGAGAAAGAAAGAAAGTCCAGGCTATTTCTGTGCTGGGCTATGACCGCCGCATCGGGCCCTTCAAAATGGCGGACAGAGCCGGCAGATAAGAGTCCAAGACTTGGGATTAGCGCATCTGTTCTGCTTCTTTGGAGTCCAAAAATGTTGATAATAGATCAGGATCCTCGAACGTCCTGGTCTGGTTGTGGAGAGTCACTCGGAGCTTCGCTGGATACAACAGGCCAAAGCGAGCCTGTAGCTGTTGGAGTCGAGGGCGAAGAGCAAGGAGTTTCTTCCGACGGTCAACGGTAGGCTTTGCCAAATCAGGAAAGAAGGAGACCTTACGACCTTCATATTCCAAATGATGATTCGCTCGGGCAGCATGTAAAATTTGTTCCACTTGTTGATATCGTAGCAAGCTAAAGATAATAGGCCGGGGGGTCGTGCGGTTGAGCGCCATGCGGGCAGGAACACGGTGTGCTCGATCGATTTCCAGTTCTCTGTGAAAAGTGATCTTCAGCAAGGAGGGAAGAGTTTTGAGCAAGAATTCTCTTATATCTCCTGCTTCCACCCCCTCCGGCATTCCGAGGAGCCTCACATTGTTGCGACGGGCGCGATTATTGCTATCTTCCAACTCCTTTTGAAGATTCTGTATCTGGCGCTCAGCCTCGTCCAGTTTGCCCAAGCGCACCTCGTGCAAGTCGAGGACCCCCGCCATATTGTCCTGCCGTAATGAAAGACCTTCAAGTCGGTTTTGGAGCACTCCAAAGTCTTCTCGCATGGCTCGAAGCGCTTCTCCATTAGACTGCACCAATTCCTTCACGCCGCGTATTTCCTCCAAGATCTCCAGGTGCATTGCGGGGTTTTCACGAAATGGAACCATCTTCTGCGGGGAGGATACCTCCGTTTTGGAGCGTTTTCCGTGAGAAGAAGAAGGAGACCCGAAGTCCAAGCGCGCTGGTTTGTGGGCCGCCATCCCCCCCGAGGTGCCCCGGTCAGCTCGGAGCAAAATAGTAAATTTATATAGGTATTAAGTCAGGATTCTGAGTAGGCCTCTCGGGAGCTTCAACGCAAAGCGTCCTACCCGCTGGACATCAGGCTCCGCCCCCCCGTCCCCTAGTCTTTCTATATTCTGATAAGGTAAACAATCGATCTACGTTTACCCGTTCCACTACGTTCATTAATTTATAGACTTCTATCATATCTCCCCTCAGCCGTCTCTTTTCCAGGTTAAAGAGCCCTAACCTTTTTAGCCTTTCTTCATAGGAGTATCCTTCCATCCCCTTTACCATTTTGGTGGCTCTTCTCTGAACCTTTTCTAATAACTCTATATCCTTTTTAAGATACGGCGACCAGAATTGCACACAATATTCAAGGTGCGGTCTCACCATGGAACGATATAGAGGCATTATAATATCCTTTGTTTTATTTTCCATTCCTTTCCTTATCATACCTAGCATTCTATTTGCTCTCTTGGCCGCCGCTGCACACTGGGCCGAGGGTTTTAACATGGTATCCACAATGACGCCTAAATCTTTTTCCTGGGTGGTGGTTCCTAATGTGGAACCTTGCATCGTGTAACCATAGTTTGGGTTGTTCTTCCCTAGGTGCATAACCTTGCACTTGTCCACATTAAATTTCATCTGCCATTTTGATGCCCAGTCTTCCAATTTATCAAGATCCTCTTGCAATTTTCCACAATCCTCTTGGGTTTTAACAACTTTAAATAGTTTTGTGTCATCTGCAAATTTGATAACTTCACTCGTTATTCCACTTTCCAGGTCATTTATGAATATGTTAAAAAGCAGCGGACCCAGCACAGATCCCTGGGGTACACCACTATTCACCTTTCTCCATTGGGAAAATTGGCCATTTAGCCCTACCCTCTGCTTTCTATCTTTTAACCAGTTCCTGATCCACAATAGTACACTGCCTCCTATCCCATGACTCTTTAGTTTTGCCAAAAGTCTCTCATGAGGGACCTTGTCAAAGGCTTTCTGAAAGTCCAGATACACAATATCAACCGACTCACCTTTGTCCACCTGATTATTCACTCCTTCAAAAAACATAACAGATTAGTAAGACAAGATCTTCCTTGTCTAAAGCCATGTTGGCTGTCTCTCATTAGTTCATGACTATCTACATGCTGAGTAATTTTATTCTTTATGATGGTTTCTACCATTTTTCCCGGTATTGACGTCAGGCTCACCGGTCTGTAGTTTCCCGGATCACCCCTGGAACCCTTTTTAAAAATTGGTGTTACATTGGCGATCCTCCAATCTTCAGGTATTAGAGATGATTTTAATGATAGTTCACAGATTACTAATAGCAGGTCTGCTATCTCATATTTCAGTTCTTTCAATACCCTTGGATGTATACCATCCGGCCCAGGTGATTTGCTACTCTTCAGCTTATCTAATAGTTGTAATACATCTTCTCGATGTATCGATATTTCCTTCAATTCTTCTGCACCTTTAAATACCACTTCAGTCATGGGTTACATCCCTACATCTTCCTCAGTAAAGACTGAAGCAAAGAATTCATCCAGTCTCTCCGCTATCGCCTTGTCGCCTCTTAGTGCTCCTTTAACCCCTTTATCATCTAATGGACCAACTGACTCTCTCACAGGTTTTTTGCTACGAATGTACTTGAAAAGGTCTTTACTTTGCGTTTTTGCTTCCTCAGCAAGCTTCTTCTCAAATTCTCCCTTTGCCTGCCTTATCAATGCCTTGCATTTGACTTGCCAGTGCTTGTGCTGTTTCCAGGTTTCGTCGTTTGGCTCTTTTTTCCATTTCCTGAAAGATGCTTTTTTGGCCACAACAGCCTCTCTGACCTCAACTTTAAACCATGCTGGCAGTTTTTTGGACTTCTTTCCACTTTTCTTAAAGCGTGGAATACAGCTGGTCTGGGCTTCCAAGATAGTATTTTTCAACAACAGCCAAGCCTGATGTACGTCTTTAACCTTTGCAACTGCTCCTTTTAGTTTTTTCTTGACCGTTTTCCTCATTTTATCATAGTCTCCCTTTCGAAATGCAGTTCCATTAGTACTGGTGTTATGTGATCTGTGACTTTTTTTTCCATGATGACTCTTGCAGCAACATTTTGAGCCATTTGCAAGATGTTTATGGTGTTCTTCGGAAGGCCTTGCAGAATGGCGTTGCAGTAGTCCAGGTGAGGGATGATGAGAGCTTGTGCAACAGTTCTGAAGTCAGATTTTTCGAGGATATTGCGAAGAGGTTGAAAAACTTTCAGTTTGTAAAAAATGGCTCGGTTGATTGTTCGGAGGTGTTTGTCCATCCTAAGGTTGCTGTCTAGTAGGACCCCTAGATATTTTATTGCAGGCTTCGTATGATATATGTTTTTGTTAAGGGTGACTGTGGTGGGCGGGATGAAGTTGGTTTTCTTGGAGATAAACATGACCTCTGTTTTCTTGTGGTTTATTGACATGTTGTTTTGTTGGAGCCATGTTTGAAGCAAGTCAAGGCATTCTTCTATTGGAGTGAAATCTGGTTGTGTTATGTCAAGTTGCATGTACAGCATCACATCGTCAGCATAGATGTGGTAATTGATGTTGTGCTTCTGAAAGATCTCGCAGATCGGTTTTATGTATAAATTGAATAGGAGCGATGATAAGGCCGACCCTTGAGGGATCCCCTGGGTTTGGGGGAAGGCATCTGCTTTATCGTCGTTGAATTGGACTTGTTGCATCCTGTTGGAAATGTATGATGCAAACCATTTTAGGGGGGTCCCTGCTATACCTATGGACGCAAGACGGTTTAAGAGGGTGCTGTGGTGAACTGTATCAAATGCAGCTGAAATGTCGATAAATATAAGTATGAACATAGCATTTTTGTTCTCAAGACCCCTGAGGAGATTGTCGAGGAGTGCCAGTAGTAGTGTTTCTACTCCGTGATGTTGACGAAACCCATATTGATGCATATCTAAGGCTTTTCTATCATCTATGTGATCTTGCAGCTGCTGCTGAACTGCTTTTTCAATTGTTTTAGCTAAGAATGATATGCTTGAGATTGGGCGATATGATGCAGGGTCACTTTTGTTGAGAGATTTGTTCTTTAAGATGGGTCTTAAAAGTGATCTCTTGAGATGGGTTGGCATGGTACCTTGTTGGAGTGACTGGTTGAGAATGTACGAGATAGGTTTTGCGATTTCTTTCTTAGTTGCTTTTATCCAGGCCACTGGGCATGGGTCAAGAGGGGAGGTGGTGGAGTTTAAGTTAGTTATGATGTTTACGATCTGTTGTTCACCTAATTGCTGGAAGGTATTCCATTCTGCTGCAGCTTCTGCCTGAGAGATGGAGTTGGTTTCTCGCGGGGAGTGGACTAGTGAACTACTTTGATCGATGACTGTGGGTACTTGCAGGTGTAGTTTCTTGGCGTAGTGGTCAGCAAGCGTCTGGGCCTTTATTTCGTCGGCATTGACAGTGATCTGGGAGGTTTTGGTGAGAGACTTGACTAGTTCAAAAAGCTCTCTGGGTCTATTAAGGGCTTTATTGAGTAGGTTAGTGTGGTGATCCTTTTTTGCGAGGTTGACCTCATTCTTGTATTTCAAGAGGAGTGTTAGGTATATTTGCTTGCATTCCTCGGTTTGTGTTCTCCTCCATTTCTTTTCCAATTTTCGTAGTTCTCTTTTCATTCTGTATAGAGTAGGAGAGTACCATGGTTCGGTTCTTTTTCTTGGTGCTGCGTTTGTGGCTTTCCAGGTTGGTTTTGCTGCTGCTTCTATCCCTGAGTTCCATAAGTCCACCAGCTTATCTAGGTCCGAGAGGGTATACTCGATAGTGGGATGGGAACAGCTGGGGGATGTAGAAAAACAGTGGGCAAAACTGAAAGGGGATATATTAAGGGCAACCAACCTTTTTGTTAAAATGGTAAATAAAGGTAAAAGGAAAAGGAGACTGCAATGGTTTTCGAAAGAAGTAGCTGAAAAAGTGAAGAAAAAGAGGGAGGCCTTCATGAAATACAAGAGATCACAGAGAGAGGAAGACAGGCATCTGTATTTGGAAAAACTTAGAGAAGCTAGCAACAAAGATTCAAAAGGAGGAGGAAATAGCCAATGCAATAAAATGGGGGATAAGACATTTTTCAGATATATTAGTGAGAAGAGGAAGGGCAAAAGTGGTATTGTCAGACTCAAGGGTGCAGGGGAGGAATATGTAGAAGGTGATAAGGATAAAGCAGAATTGCTTAACAAATATTTTTGTTCTGTGTTCACAGATGAAGAACCAGGAGCAGGCCCTCAGAAAACACCCACAAATTGGAACAGAAGCGAGGGACATCTTGAACAATTTTCAGAAGACTGTGTTCGTGAGAAACTAGCTCAACTTAAAGTAGACAAAGCGATGGGACCGGATGGGATACACCCTAGAATACTGAGGGAACTTGGGGACGTTCTAGCAACTCCACTTACTGACCTTTTCAATGCCTCGTTGGAGTCGAGAGTGATGCCAAAGGACTGGAGAGAGGCTCATGTGGTCCTTTACACAAAAGCAGAAGTAAGGATGTGGTTGAAAACTGCAGGCCGGTTAGTTAACTTTGGTGGTGAATAAATTATTGGAAACGCTGCTGAAAGAGAAAATAGTGAGGTTTCTGGAGTCCAGTGGATTATAGGATCCAAGGCAGCATGGATTCACCAGAGGCAGGTCTTGTCAGACAAACCTGATTGATTTCTTTGACTGGGTGACCAGGGAGTTGGACTGAGGGAGAGCTCTAGATGTGGTAAATTTAGATTTCAGTAAAGCCTTTGACACTGTTCCTCACAGGCGACTTATGAACAAACTGAGCACCCTAGGGATGGACCCTAAAGTTACTGCTTGGGTTAGAAATTGGTTGGGTGGGAGGCGACAAAGAGTACAAGTAAATGGAGCTCACTCTGAGGAGAAGGATGTTACCAGTGGTGTGCCCCAGGGATCTGTCCTTGGTCCGATTCTTTTTAACATCTTTGTTAGTGATATAGCAGAAGAGCTTTCGGATAAGGTTTGCCTCTTTGCGGATGATACCAAAATCTGCAATAGAGTAGACACCCAGGAAGGTGTAGATAACATGAGGAGGGATCTAGCTAAGCTTGAAGATTGGTCTAGAATTTGGCAGCTGGGATTTAATGTTAAAAAATGTAAGGTCATGCATTTGGGCTGCAGCAATCCAAGGGAGCAATATAGTATAGGGGGTGAAGTACTTTTGTCCACTAAAGAAGAGCGGGACCTAGGCGTGGTTGTGTCTGATGATCTTAAAGTAGCTAAACAGATAGAAAAGGCGACGGCAAAATCTAGAAGGATGCTTGGGTGCATACAGAGAGGAATGGCTAGCAGAAAAAAGGAGGTGATAATGCCTTTCTATAAGTCTTTGATGCGACCTCATTTGGAGTATAGTGTGCAATTCTGGAGACCGCACCTTCAAAATGATGTGAACAGGATGGAGTCGGTGCAGAGGGTGGCTACTAAAATGATTAGTGGTCTTCATTATAAAGCATATGAGGACAGACTGAAGGATCTTAATATGTACACCTTAGAGGAAAGGCGGGATAGAGGTGATATGATTGAGATATTTAAATATATCCATGGCATAAATGTTCAGTGAGAGAGCCTCTTTCAATTGAAAGCAAGTTCTGCTACGAGGGGACATGGGATGAGGGTGAAGGGAGATAGATTCAGGAGTGATATGTGGAAATATTTCTTTACGGAAAGAGTAGTGGATCCATGGAATAGTCTCCCAGTGGAGGTGGTAGAGATGAGGACAGTAACTGAATTCAAAAAGCATTGGACAAACACAGAGGATCTCTAAGGGTAAAAAGGGGACTGTTGTAGTTGTTGATATGGAAGGATAGACTAGATAGGCCATGTGGTATTTTTCTGTCATCATATTTCTATGTTTCTATGTTGTAGTGGTTGATATGGAAGAGCAGACTAGATAGGTCATGTGGTCTTTTTCTGCCATTATTTTTCTATGTTTCTATGTATATGAGTCTGAGGTTAGGTAACTGCTAGAGCCATCCTACTGTGTTCCTGCAGCAAGCATGGACAAAGTGCATATATCAGGTCATGCTGAGAGCCCACTCACTCTGACTGAGCTGTGACCATGCCACGCCTATGTATCCACATTGTGCTATATAGTGTAAAGCTGCAGTGATGTGGGTGCAGTACCTTTCTTGGCTGTCCATTCACTGCCCTGGCTGCACCAAGCCAGGGTGTAGAGGTCGCTTTGTGCATATTCAGTGTGTGATTACTAGTAGACTGGGCACTGTTGCGATGTGAATGGCTGACACAGCCCTGTGGTGGCAAACACATGCAGACTGGTTGTTGTAGATTGGAAGTCCCAGAAGGTAAGGCTATCAGCTGTTCTTGGTCTGAGCACCCAGCCTAGATAAAAGTTACAGCATTGGGGCTCTTTAGAACTTACTGCTACAATTTTGGGGACTATAATGAGATATTATAAAGCCAGCCCCTGGCCAAAAGAATCAGGAGACTTGGCCCTGCATGATAGGACACTCCAGCATGCTTCAATCATGTAGACAGCCAAGTGACTAGCTACATACACTACTGACAATAGCTGGAGCACACTAGCAGTAACTATAGATTTGCTCCAGGTCCAGCTATTGCTGTGCAGGCTCTGGGGACCAGGTGATGTTTGCCCACCCTCACATTCAGGGTGACCCCAGAAACTGGTCAGTAGCACAGTTTGCAGCTGTCATGTGCCTTAAGCACACAATGTCACTGTGTGATGGTAGCCTAATGTGATGGATCTCAGCATTCTCCCTGTGATCAGTTGCAGAAAGCAGTTCATCATGGGTAATGGAGGGGCTAACATATATTGGCATACAGAATAGAGATTGCAGCTATAATGGTGACTGTAATCACTGGGGCATTGCCCAGTACCTGCTTGTCATCTAAGATGGTGGGAAACTTGTGCTTGGCCCCCCCCAGGGAGGCCAGGCTGGTCTGAAATAGACCGCATGGGTCAGTAATGTGGTTTACATCCGGTGTGTGTGGAGGTGTCCCTATCTTGGCGTGTATAGCAGGTCACAGAGGTCAGCATGCCCTGCACATGTGCTGCCTCTGGGGTGTGTGTGAGTTTTGGTTGCCGTTGGCGGAACAGTAGAGGGATGGGCATATTGACCTCACATGTGCCTTGCCCTTAGGACAATAGCTGTATCCTGCAGCAGTGTGTTTGCTGAGCAGGTACAGTACTGCGTGTCCAGTGATTTACGTACTGCATGTGAACTGCTATAGGCAGGCGCTAGGTGTGGTGTACCACAGTCTCATGCTGTGCCAGCCACGTTGTTTCATGTGCTTGATTTCACCCATTGCAGGCAGAGACCTGCAGTCTCTTTACTTCCAGGTATTGCTGTGCAGGAAGGCATGGAGATGTAGCCTAATAGTTACAGCACTGGCTCTGAAAGCGATAGATGAAGATTGGTTTCCACTTTTTATCAGTGTGCTACTCAGTTCATTTTGATGCAAGGAACAGTCCAGGGTCTGCTTTAACTGGCGGACACATATTCTACTGCTTTTTTATATATTCCGATTGCACACTGGATCTGTACACATGCTATTTGCGACCATGCTCTTATGAGAACTTGACTTTATTGGTTCAGTTGCAGCACATTGCAGAGGCTCAGACATGTTCACCCTGCACATGTACACCACCTGTGTGAAGGAGTAGTCTAATGGGTGCAACACTGACTTGGGAACCTAGTGACCAGGGTTTGATTTCTACTAGCACTCCTTGTGCGACTGGTGGGAGTATTTTACAGAGGCTTATTATTTATGCTAAATCCTTCAAAGCATGACCTCTACTCTTTGTAACCTTGGGCATGTCACTTAACCCTCCATTGCTTCAGCACAATCCAAGTTAGCAATGCCCCTGTTTTTAATGTACATTACCAAATTTCAGCTACAATGTGACCGCTTTGACTGACATGATAAAGTGGTTCAAAACAAGTCAGTTATAGATATACATATATAACATACACAACAACCATGAAACACATATTTCATCATCACAGTGACTGCACAGCTTTGGCTCCATCACATGTATACATTACATGCAGCCACATGCCACTTCTGGGATGGCCACCTACAGGGATTATCACACTTCTTTAATTGCTCCATCTGGCCAGGATGAACAACTGTTATCCAGTTGTCGTATGTACACTTGTCTGGTGGTTGGGACGCTGGGACAGCAGTGAGAACACCATAGCTGGTTTTGGGCCTTCCACATGGCACAGTCACCCTTTTTTCCAACACACTACCACTTCATTGCTGATGTCACATCAGGTACATCAGTACTACATGCTCATACCACACTTTCATCACTGCCATCCTTCCTCAGCCCATCCATCTGCCTCTGACGGATCTGTGCAGTCATGCATTCTCCTGCCAGCTGCTACACCATGCCCCACACAGGGACGTTTTCCTCATTTCAATGTGTCACTCGCGCCTCTCCTGTGACTGATCTGCACGTCACCACTCATGCTCGGCTTACTTTAGATCCACACATCATGACAATTCTGACTCTGCAGGGGGGCACGTCTTCCCCATCCTATGCCACACATTAACATTACAACATTTCATGTGGGCACCCCTCACTGAATCAGTACAGCTACTTTCCACATGCTCATCCCACTTACTGACTGCCACATAGGATGCCCACAGATCTGTCAGGTCCATCTGCACCCACCTGTCCTTCCATCCATTATCTGTACATTGACTTTCACTGGAACTCCCTTATCCAGCATTAAGCTGACTGCCATTTTTAGGGATTAAGATGCATACTTGGCACCTTAATGCCCGGTGTCCTGTTAGCACACATTAACTGGCCAATTGCGCTCTTACCACCGGAATGCCTATACCCACCCTGAGCCTTTATTGCAATCAAACACCCTTAATGCTGCCGTTTTTGCCTGCTATACCCTGCTCCCTTAACGCTCTTTAGTAAACATACCCTTAAGTCACTTGTATGCCAGTGTGCAATGAGGGTATGCAAAGACTTTAATTCAGCAACAGGAGCAACTTGTTCAATAATGCCATCTTTCTTTTCAGACCATATGGCTAACAGATCATCAACAGAACCTGAGGCAGCATTGTGTTCTGACTCAACAGTTACAGATAACCACTTAATCCTTAAAGACAGAAGAATTTTTGTTTCCTGATCTTATACGGGATATGGGTCATGCGGCCACTTGGGATCATCAGGTTAATATGAAACTTTAAAAATAATGGTAAGACCAGGGACCTTGCACTGAAGACAGATCAATAAGTTTAAGTTTACAAGACTGTTCAGGCATAAAGACTAAATCAAGTATGTGCCTCTGTTAATGGGTTGATACTGTACAACTTACCTCAGCTGGAGGGAGGACATATTAAGATAAATGTTGTACACTTTGGCAAAGACTTTAGGGAGACAATGATAATTAATATACTGGATATGGTTGGACTTAAAATTTACAAGCTAATTTAAAGACTCTTTTGGAAACGATGATGAAAATTCAGTGTGCGGCGCTAGTATGAGTGATATTGAATTTATGTATTTATTTATAAGTTTTTCTATACCACCCCTTCTAGAGATCAAGAGCTCCCCTCTTCTATTGAAGAATATAGTGCTGTGAGTTGTAAGCATTATGTTATATATTATGCAACATATCTACTGAAAATAACAATTTTTTATTCAAATACTTCGATGGAGGAGTTTTTGAATTCTGAGTTTGATGTTGAGTCACATTCAGTAGTTATTGATTCCTGCAAATCTGTTTGGTTGTGGGAGGAGCTATTAGAAATTCATCAGCTACATTATTAAGAGGACAAGTATCAAAATGTAAGCTGAAATTACCCAATACTATGGTCTTATTAAAATCAATGTCTAGTTCTAGCAATACATTAAAAAATGCAACTACTGTAGCAGAGACATTCTGAAGGGCCAATTACATCAAACATAGATTCAAATGAGTGGAGAATAATACGACCATGTCAAATAAATCACTGTGCTCTATAATGACATTCTTAAAACCCAAAGTATAACGATACAAAACTAGAACCCCTCCTCCTGCTTAAATGATCAAGACCTCCAGTTGAATACATTCTCCCTATCCCCAGGAGTCCTGACAGCCCATCAAAGTGGGCTGTCAGGCACCCTGGTGATATGGTTCTGTGTGCCTAGACAGTTGAATACATTCTCCCTATCCCCAGGAGTCCTGACAGCCCATCAAAGTGGGCTATCACTCACCCTGGTGATATGGTTCTGTGTGCCTAAACAGTTGAATACATTCTCCCTATCCCCAGGTGTCCTGACAGCCCATCAAAGTGGGCTATCACTCACCCTGGTGATATGGTTCTGTGTACCTAGACAGTTCTATAAGGTCTCCCTATCCCCAGGAGTCCTGACAGCCCATCAAAGTGGGCTGTCAGGCACCCTGGTGATATGGTTCTGTGTGCCTAGACAGTTCTATAAGGTCTCCCTATCCCCAGGAGTCCTGACAGCCCATCAGAGTGGGCTATCACTCACCCTGGTGATATGGGTCTGTGTGCCTAAACAGTTGAATACATTCTCCCTATCCCCAGGAGTCCTGACAGCCCATCAGAGTGGGCTCTCACTCACCCTGGTGATATGGTTCTGTGTGCCTAGACAGTTGAATACATTCTCCCTATCGCCAGGAGTCCTGACAGCCCATCAAAGTGGGCTATCACACACCCTGGTGATATGGGTCTGTGTGCCTAAACAGTTGAATACATTCTCCCTATCCCCAGGTGTCCTGATAGCACATCAAAGTGGGCTATCACTCACCCTGGTGATATGGTTCTGTGTGCCTAGACAGTTCTATAAGGTCTCCCTATCCCCAGGAGTCCTGACAGCCCATAAAAGTGGGCTATCACACACCCTGGTGATATGGTTCTCTGTGCCTAGACAGTTCTATAAGGTCTCCTTATCCACAGGAGTCCTGACAGCCCATCAAAGTGGGCTATCACACACCCTGGTGATATGGTTCTGTGTGCTAAACAGTTGAATATATTCTCCCTATCCCCAGGAGTCCTGACAGCCCATCAGAGTGGGCTATCACTCACCCTGGTGATATGGTTCTGTGTGCCTAGACAGTTGAATACATTCTCCGTATCCCCAGGAGCCCTGACAGCCCATCAAAGTGGGCTATCACACACCCTGGTGATATGGGTCTGTGTGCCTAAACAGTTGAATACATTCTCCCTATCCCCAGGTGTCCTGACAGCCCATCAAAGTGGGCTATCATTCACCCTGGTGATATGGTTCTGTGTGCCTAGACAGTTCTATAAGGTCTCCCTATCCCCAGGAGTCCTGACAGCCCAACAAAGTGGGCTATCACACACCCTATTGATATGGTTCGGTGTGCCTAAACAGTTGAATACATTCTCCCTATCCCCAGGAGTCCTGAGAGCCCATCAAAGTGGTCTGTCAGGCACCCTGGTGATATGGTTCTGTGTGCCTAGACAGTTCTATAAGGTCTCCCTATCCCCAGGAGTCCTGACAGCCCATCAGAGTGGGCTATCACTCACCCTGGTGATATGGTTCTGTGTGCCTAAACAGTTGAATACATTCTCCCTATCCCCAGGAGTCCTGACAGACCATCAGAGTGGGCTATCACTCACCCTGGTGATATGGTTCTGTGTGCCTAGACAGTTGAATACATTCTCCCTATCCCCAGGAGTCCTGACAGCCCATCAAAGTGGGCTATCACACACCCTGGTGATATGGGTCTGTGTGCCTAAACAGTTGAATACATTCTCCCTATCCCCAGGTGTCCTGACAGCCCATCAAAGTGGGCTGTCACTCACCCTGGTGATATGGTTCTGTGTGCCCTGACAGTTCTATAAGGTCTCTCTATCCCCAGGAGTCCTGACAGCCCATCAAAGTGGGCTATCACTCACCCTGGTGATATGGTTCTGTGTGCCTAGACAGTTCTATAAGGTCTCCCTATCCCCAGGAGTCCTGACAGCCCATCAGAGTGGGCTATCACTCACCCTGGTGATATGGTTCTGTGTGCCTAGACAGTTGAATACATTCTCCCTATCCCCAGGAGTCCTGACAGCCCATCAAAGTGGGCTATCACACACCCTGGCGATATGGGTCTGTGTGCCTAAACAGTTGAATACATTCTCCCTATCCCCAGGTGTCCTGACAGCCCATCAAAGTGGGCTATCACTCACCCTGGTGATATGGTTCTGTGTGCCTTGACAGTTCTATAAGGTCTCCCTATCCCCAGGAGTCCTGACAGCCCATCAAAGTGGGCTATCACTCACCCTGATGATATGGTTCTGTGTGCCTAGACAGTTCTATAAGGTCTCCCTATCCCCAGGAGTCCTGATAGCCCATCAAAGTGGGCTATCACTCACCCTGGTGATATGGTTCTGTGTGCCTAAACAGTTGAATACATTCTCCCTATCTCCAGGAGTCCTGACAGCCCATCAAAGTGGGCTGTCACTCACCCTGGTGATATGGTTCTGTGTGCCTAGACAGTTGAATACATTCTCCCTATCCCCAGGAGTCCTGAGAGCCCATCAAAGTGGGCTATCACTCACCCTGGTGATATGGTTCTGTGTGCCTAAACAGTTGAATACATTCTCCCTATCCCCAGGAGTCCTGACAGCCCATCAAAGTGGGCTGTCACTCACCCTGGTGATATGGTTCTGTGTGCCTAGACAGTTGAATACATTCTCCCTATCCCCAGGAGTCCTGAGAGCCCATCAAAGTGGGCTGTCACTCACCCTGTTGATATGGTTCTGCGTGCCTAAACAGTTCATTACATTCTCCCTATCCCCAGGAGTCCTGAGATCTGCATAAGGTGTACTGTCAGTCACCCTGTTGCTATGGTGTATGGAGCTGATGATGTGTGCTAGGACACCCAACCCCCAGGGGGCCAGAGACATGATTGCAATGGTGGTTATGTCATTCAGATATTGTGGTAGGTTATGGCAGGTAGGTTGCACATCTCACGTAGTCTGTGAGGTCATCACCTCATCACACACATCTTTGATGTATCCAGATGGTATGCTAGGTGCAGATGTGAATGTGTGTAACAGCACCCCACCCCCATGAGCTATGAGATCTGATTACAAAGGCCTGTAACAGAGCCATGTCCCCATAACTATATGCTGAGTCAGGTCACACATCTTCCCACTTTCTACGAATCCCAAACCTTGATGCAGATGAACATTACTGATGGTGTTGGAGGAAAAATGCACTTGTTGTGGTTGCACAGCACAGACAGAAACCCTGACGTGAGCACAGGTGGCAATAGCCTATTCAGGTGCAATGGCCCCTGCCCCTGGTGTTGGCAACCACACCTGCCGTAAGCATACAGGGCCCAGGTCATAGGAACATAACAACATAAGATAGCAAGCCCAGTATGCTCTTTGCAACAGTGGACAAACCAGGTTAGAGGTACCTAGCAGTATCCCCAAGAGAGACATGTTACACAATGCTTGTAGTGGGTCAAGCATTGCTGTCCTGGGCCTTGTAGAAACCGAAATGTCATGGTAGTGGCCCCTGACAAGGTGAATAGGGCCACCCACACAATGTTCAATGTATGGACACAGCACCCATGATTGTTAGGATATCATGTTGCCAGTGGATTTGGGTCCGAGGATGTGCGTAGATCATGACAACACAAATGTGATCACCAGACCACATACGGGGTTAGGGGGGTTACCATGGACACCATCATTGGCAATCCAAATGTGACATGGTCATGCATTGTCATGCAAGGGGGCCACAGGGGACTGGAATGGTGTCTTCAGTGTGCCAGGCACACTGCACATAGGTGTCACTGCACACATGCCCAGAGACACAGCTATGCATGCAGGTGGCACTGGGAACAGGTAATCTCCTGGAACAAGCAGGAAGTAGTCCTCACATGTGGGTATCATCGGTACCGACGGAGCCTGCGTGGGAATGCTTCCCAGTGTCCAATAGGAAAGCTATCGGAAGCATCCCACAGCGCCTGTGTGCTGCCATCTTGCCTTTCCCAAATGGCTCTCTCCAGTGCATTGTTTTCCACAGAGCCAGCAGGTCATTGTTCCTGTCATTGCTGAAAAACAGCTATTGTAGTGCCACTCCTGTGGCAGTGTCTGCCTGTTTTTCTTTACTGGTACCACTGATCTAATTTTTTTTCTAAAAGGTCAGATTCCCCCACACAATGAAACCTTTTTAACAAAAGAGCAACAATCCCCTTTGTAGGTCTCCCCCCGGTTTGGCATTAGGCCCTAATCCCTCCTCCATCATGGAAAAGCACTCCTCGGCTGCAGAACATATGCTGATAATGTGCCGGTACCTTTTCAGTCACTGACAACCATGATTGGTGTCACAAATGCTAATGGCCAGTTCAATGCATGTCTGAATGTTTGGCCTGTGGGATGTTATCCAAGAGTGTTTGGCAGAACAGAGCAGCCAAGCTCGGTACCCTCTTTCCCTCCAACGTGGCCTCGGTGGCAGCCATGTCATCAAGGGCTTCCTCTTCCTCCCGTGGATCTCAGGTAACCACACACAAATCTGTCCGTTCCTGAAAGGGTACATCCCCCTCAAAATATTGGACTGCCACTGGCATTGCCCTTGAGGAGCACGCTCTGGGCAAACAGCCCCAGTGGGAGTCCCTGGCCTCCAAAGCCACTTTGGGACTCCATTAAGTTCTGGAGGCCTCAACCTGGTCCGACCACCTGGTGCTATGCTCTGGGGTCCTGGCTTTGGCCAGTACTTATACACAGACATCGTCAGTGTTGATTGACCAGAGGATCGTGGCCATCAAACGCAGTCTGGCAGCTCTCCTTGCGGCATCAAAGACCTTGGTTCCACCCCAGACCCTGCAAAGTGCAGCACCGGTATGTGCAGCAATTGCAGGACCGGCATCGGCAAATGCACCATTGGTGCTGATGAGTACCGGTATCCACAGACCGGTACCGTGTCACTCCGATACTGAGGCCAGTTGGTACCAATACCTCACTTTACCTGAGCCTCCGTAGAGAAGATACATCCAATCTCCTGAGGGGTCTGATGAATCTGACAGCTCAGAGGGTAACGATGTACCTCTCCAGGACAAGCCTGCCTCTCCCAAGAGGAGAATGTCCCCTCCTCAGGATATGTCCTTCCTGGATCTCCACACATATGTAGGCAAGGGCCTCTCCATTTCATTAGTAACTCAATGTGAGCACAGGCCACGGGAGCTAGAGATTCACCAATATCACCAAACTCCATAGGAGGCAGACATCCTGCCAATACATCAGATCTTAAGGAATCCTCTTTTGAGAATGTGGAAGATTACTCTTACCACCTCTCCACATTCTCACATGTGCCTACTATGTATCGTTTGCCTCCGTTGCCTGGTTTGCACAAAGGACACCTCCATGATCACTCCATCATGGTGGAGTGTGCTAGGAGGAGAATTAAACGTTACAAACAACATGCCACCAACCCTCCTGGTAGGGAGTGTAAGACATTAGATGCCTTTGGTCGCTGTGTCGTCCATACATTCAAGCTTTCAGACAGGACAGGTTCCTATATCATATACATGGGAATGTTCCTGACGGAGGTCACACAAGATCTACAACTGGTAAGTCCACATCTCGCAGATCACAGAGGTCACTACTATGTAGCACCTGTCAAGCATGCCCAGAACATTTCAAAAGTTGTGAACAGGGCATCTTTTGACTGTTTTTCATGCAAAGGCAGAGTCTCTGCCATTGCTATTGGGGCAAGGAAACTTGGCTGGCTGCAAGCCTCTCACCTGGAACAATGGGTACAGGATAAACTGGCCAACACCCCCTGTAGTGGTGAAAACTGGTTTTTAAAAACCAGCAGGACAATTATACCTTGACAAGGCTTTCAAATATTGTAGATCCTGCAAAGATGAGAGCCTCAGAAAAGTGCTTCCTCTCCAAAAAGAAAGGATACTATCAGTCCTATGCTCAGCAAGGACAACCTGCAGTACAAGCTGCTAGAAAGGGTCAACAAGCTACTAAGCAGAGAAAGCCGAGAGCTACTCTGCCTCAGCAGAACCAGCAGCTTCAGCCCCCACAGGGCCTTTGACTCTGTGATGGAGTACCTGCCCATCCTGGCCCTCCAGGGAAAGCAACCGTCAACAATACCAGGAAGAGTAGGTCACCTCATCCACAGATGGAGGCAAATAACATCAGAACCCTGGACTGTGTCCATTATAGAAGAGGGTACAGGCGTCATTCACATAGCCTGCCGCCTCCTACAATAGTAAGGACATTGAGTTTGCAAACGTCCCCCCAACTGAATCCAGAGGTAAAACATCTTCTACCTCAAGGAGCAATGGAAGAGGTACCTCATCTCCAACAGGGTTCTGGGTTCTCCCACCCCCAAATTTCCTCATACCAACGGAAAAAGGAGGTCACAGACACATCTGACATTTCAGAGAACTGAACAAGTTTCTGTTCCAAAAGACATTCAAAAGGATTTCTCTAGGAAACGTACTTCCTGACCTACACAAGCAGAAATACCTTTGTTCTCTAGATCACAAGGATGCGTACACCCATCTTCTCTGCCAACAAGCAAAGCAAAAGTTCCTTTGGTCCCCCCATTAAGGAAACCACTATCCAAAAAATGTTTTCCCTTCAGCCGTACCTCAGCACCCAGAGTATTCACAAAGTGCATGTCTGTGGTAGCTGGTTTGGTCCGTACCAGGGGAATATTTTTGTGCCCCTACTTGGACGACTGCCTCATCCAGGCACAGTCACAAACACATGCCCAGGCCTCTCTCTCTTACACAATGCGTGCACTACAATATCTAGGCCCTGTCAGAGAACTCGTGGAATCCTTTCTGACTCCCATGTAAACGCTGGAGCTCATAGGAGCAAGGCTAGATACCAGACTGCCAAAGACCTACCTGACTCAGCCTCGCTGTCCTCGCATTGTGCAACGTGTTTGGACAGCAATACAAAAAACTAACCTCTCGCCTCGAGAGATGCATCAGCTGCTGGGTCACATGGCATCTACGGTGCATGTGGTCCCCTACGCTTGTCTCCACATGAGACCATCCCAGTGGGCCCTCTCTTCCCAGTGGATGCAAGCAACAGGCTGTCTCTCAGATGTGCTAGTAAACTCAAAGCGCCATACCCTGTCCCTGGACTGGTGGCGGTCAGCACAAAACCTGTTGGAGGGGTCACCTTTCCCGCAAACCCCTCCTCAGATCCCATTAACAACAGATGCCTCTAAAGTGGGGTGGGCTGCACATGTACTGGACACTTCCACCCAAGCCACCTGGAATTGTCTGGAGAGTCATTTCCACATCAATCTGTTTGAGCTCTGAGCAAATTGCCTGGCTCTTCATGTCTTCCATTCCCTTCTACAGGCCAATGGAATACTACTTTATGCAGACAATCAGGTAGCTATGGTCTATGTGAACAAACAAGGAGGAACAGGCTCTCTGTCCCTTTGCAACGAAGCTCTTCAACTGTGGTCGTTTGCCAGACAGCAGCAGATCCATCTCCTGCCAGTCTATCTCCGTGGCATTCAGAACTGTTAGCCATACAAACCCAGCCGTGTTCTGCTTCCGCACAAATGGTCTCTACACATGGACCAACTCTGTAGAGTATTGCAACTCTGGGGAACTCAAGATTCATACCTCTTCACAAGTCCATCATATCCCAAACCTACCCGGTTCTGTTCACGAATCCCAGCTCAGAGCTACCAAG
Source organism: Ichthyophis bannanicus (assembly GCA_033557465.1). NCBI lineage: Eukaryota > Metazoa > Chordata > Amphibia > Gymnophiona > Ichthyophiidae > Ichthyophis > Ichthyophis bannanicus. Next base: position 1,632,069,349 of record CM066031.1, on the reverse strand, counting down.
CAAGGGATGCTGTCCTCCTCAACTGGGGGCAGGAATGCCTATATGCCTTTCCTCCCATTCCCTTGATTGTCAAGACCCTATTGCAACTCCTGAGGGACAGCGGCAACATGATCCTCATAGCCCCACGCTGGCAACAACAGGTGTGATACCCTCTGCTTCTACATCTGTCCCAGATTCCACCCCTGTACGTAGGGTCAGCTCCAGACTTACTGTCGCAGGAGGAGGGGAATGTATGGCATACAAACCCCCCGTCTCTGCAGCTCAGAGCCTGGCTACTGATGGCTGTAACTGCTTTGGCCCTCCCCTCATTCAGGAAGTGCATGATGTGTGTTATGCTTCCAGGAAACCTTCCACAAGGCAGTCCTATGCCATCAGGTGGACGTGACATTTCATTTGGTGATAACAAAAGGCCTGCAACCCTCTTGTCATCCGTATATAAACATGTTTTTGACAAACTCCATTACTTATCAAACAATGGTCTCCAAATTAGAAAAGGTTCAGAGAAGAGCCACCAAAATGGTAAAAGGGATGGAAGGATACTCCTATGAAGAAAGGCTAAAAAGGTTAGGGCTCTTTAACCTGGAAAAGAGACGGCTGAGGGGAGATATGATAGAAGTCTATAAATTAATGAACGGAGTGGAACGGGTAAGTGTAGATCGATTGTTTACCTTATCAGAATATAGAAAGACTAGGGGACATGCAATGAAGCTACAGGGTAAACTATTTAAGACTAATAAAAGAAAATATTTTTTCACTCAACGTGTAATCAAACTCTGGAATTTGTTACCGGAGGATGTAGTAAAGGCTGCTAGTATAGCTGGGTTTAAAAAAGGTTTGGACAAGTTCCTGGAGGAAAGGTCCATAAACCATTATTAAGAAGGGACCCAGGATATCAATGCATTGTGGAACCTGTGTCCCTTGGGGAAACTGCTAGGTACATATGACCTAGATTGGCCACTGTTGGAAACAGAATACTGGGCTTGATGGACCTTGGTCTGACCCAGAATGGCATATCTTATGTTCTTATGTTCTTATGTAAATTGAGTCAGTCAGAGTCCTTTAAGTGCCATTGCTGCTCCTTCTGAACCCATCAATGGACAACCCATTTCATACCATCCTCTCATATCCGGAATCATGAGAGGCCTGCATCTACCAAAACCTGGCCTTAGACCACCTCCAGAGGCATGGGATCCCAATCTGCTTCTAGGGCAGCGTATGCTGCCGCCTTCTAAGCCCTTAGACACTACTTCGCTAAAGTCTCTGACCTGGAAATTAAAATACCTTCTTGCAATCACATCAGCAAGTCGTATCAGTGAATTTCAAGCTCCAGTGGCTGATCCACCTTCCACACCGTTTCACCATGATAAGGTAATCCTAAGGACACATCCACACTTCATGCCTAAGGTGGATGCCTCTTTTCATTTGAAACAAGAGGTGTAGTTACCTGTAGTCTTTCAACAGCCGCATGCTTCAAATGCAGAGAAGACTCTTCACACCTTGGACTGTGAAAGAGCTGTGGCTTTTCATCTGCAGAGGACCCAGCAACATAGAAGGTCCCCTCAGCTATTCTGAGTCTCTGATCCCTCACATTTGGGTACAGCAGTTTCAAAAAGATCTCTATCCAACTGGATTGCTCAATGTATTGCCTTTTATCTATCATAGCTAACACCATTCACTGGTGGCCCATGTTCCCGCTCACAATGTGAGAGTCATGGCAGCCTCATGGACTCACCTCCATTCCGTCTATATTAACGACATTTGTGGAGCAGCTACCTGGTCCTCGGTTCACAGCCCACTAATGCTTGGATAAAGGCTCCCGCAGGCATGCTATGGTTGGTCAGGCTGCTGTCCAAAACCTCTTCCATATGTAATCCACTCCTAGCCGCCTCTCTTACAGGATGCCAGAGATCCATGGGAGGAGGTGGAAGCCCTCCACAGGCCCTCACCACTCTGGGGATCCTTCCCTGGCATCTACATCTAGGGTTTCCTCACATGTGCCGACCACATCCTGCTTGTTCCTGGTGATAGCATAGTTAATCACCTGTAACAGGTGATCTCCGGGAACAGCAGGATGAGGTAATCACAACCCACCCATCTCCCCTAGCGGGTTGTGTGTGTCTCTCTCTCTCTCTCTCTCTTTCCCTATCTCTCTCTCTCTCTCCTTGTGTCAGCTTTCAACTCAACTGGAGAGAGGCATTTTGGAAAGGCAGGAAGGCAGCACGCATGCACTATGGGATGCTTCCAAAAGCTTTCATATAGGACGGTGGGGAGCGTTCCCACACAGGCTCAGTTGGTACCGACGCTACCCACATGTGAAGGCTCATTCCTGGTGTTCCTGGAGAGCACCTGTTACACGTGACTAACTATGCTGTACATGACACACACAGCAGTGGAGCAGGAGCAGCAAGATGCTGGCCACACAGATGTTTGTTTATGTTGCCCACCCACCAGAGGTAAGCAGTCACTGATGCCCCCACACATTGTTTTCACATCCACAGGTAGAGGATCTCCGGAAGAAGGGGCGGGAGTTGCGCCTCCACCACAGCGACTACCTTGCCCGCCTCCAGAGGGCTGCGCAGGCAGAGTGTGATGGTGAGTATTGACAACCTTGCTGCCCAGTAACAAATGTCACATTGGCCCACCAGCCTGTGTGGTGCCTGCATATGTACATGTGTTATGTGACACACGTGATAATGTGCTGATGACTGTCATCTTCCACAGAGGGTGATGACAACGATGAAGAGCCCACCACATCAGCTTATGCCCTGAGGCGCCCCCCTACCCGCCATGACCCAGAGATGGAGGTGCTGGTGGTGGAGGAGGAACCTGAGGTGGAGGCGGAGGACGAGGATGAAGAGCCGGTGGAGAGTGCAGCAGAGGAGGGGGCTGATGGGGGCATGGAAGGGGTGGGTGGTGGGGTGGCAGGGGAGGGAGAGGAGGGAGAGGGTGTGTCTGATGTGGGTGTGGGGGGAGGGGTGGAGGAAGGTGTGGAGGGTGGGTGGGAGGTGGCAGGGGGGGAGGAGGGGGATGTGTGTGTGTGGGAGAGTGATGGGGAACACAGTGCAGCACAGGGCACTGTGGGCTCCCGCCAGCCATGCCATTTCTCTCCACCATCCAGGGCCACACACAGGTCGCATGCACATGCCACCACCCAGACCCCTGGGACTATGTGTGTGTGTGGTGGCAGGTGTGTGGCGAACCTGTATGTGGCCCTGGATGCCTTGGAGTGGCGAGTGCACCTCCTAGTGCACTCGCACCAGTGGCTGGCGGGAGCCATTCAGCAGGTGGCCGCCGAGGTGGAGTGGCTGCCATGTTGGCGGCCATCCCCTGAAGGGCATCACAGGAGTCATTGATGGCACCTGTGACGTCCACACATGTGCCCTGTGCTGTCCTGTGTTCCATCACTGGGCATGCAGCATGCAGGGAGAGGGTGTGGCTGATGTGGGGGTGGGGGGAGGGGTGGAGGAGGGTGTATAGGGCGGGTGGGGGTGGCAGGGGGGAGGAGGGGGGTGTTTGGGGGGGAGGGTGATGGGTATTGTCCCCATCCCTAACATTGTAATATATTCCCTTTTTGTTTAAAATATACACACTGTTTGTTAATTCGAAATGGTCACGTGTCTCCCTTAGCAACACACTATGGATGCAAGCATGGGATATGTGTGTAGACAGGTATGTGTTGTAAAGGTAGACATGGGTTTCATGCGTGGACTGGCTACACATGCAGTCGTGGGGAATGATCATGTGTGTAGGTGTGTGAGACCAGGGTGGACCCTGAGATGCAAAAATGTAGACGACGGCCCAGTATACTGAGGCACGTGCATGCTGTGTGCAATGTGTGGGAACCGTTTCTGATGCCACATGCCTGTGTGCCAATAGTACAACTTGCAAACCAGTACGTCTGTGCTGGCAGGGTAAGATGTACTGATGAGCCCAGGAGCTACTCAGGGGTAAAGCTGTTGAGTGTGTCCTGGGACAATACATGTCACAGGGATGGTTGGTGAGTAACCGTATACATTTGTGGGGGGGCAGGCACGTAGGCAGTGTTGCAGGCAGGGACAAGGGTCACACATGTGCGTCGCATGTAGGGGGTATGATAGGATTTTAACTGTGACGGCTCCCAACACTGGACATGTAGCTCAAGGACATTCCCCCTGTGCAACCCGGGAGGATATGTAAACTGCCACACTGCAGCCCAGGGGCTGGAATCTGACACAGTGCATGGCACACATGGCATGTGATGGTGTCTGTGCAGTGATACCTGCCAGTACAGACACCCCACCATTGAGGGGCCTGTGTGCGTGATACAACATGCATTTGCACACTACCTAAGGGGAGCACAGGGACACACATTGGCAAACACACGTATTGTGAGACTACGCCGGTCTTAGGCGGTTGCCTAGGCCCGGGTATAGCCTTGAGTTGTGGAAATAAAGGACACTGTAGTCGTGACCAGAGTGAAATTAAGGTTGGGTTTTATTCCCTTTCCCTTGAGGATGTCATAGAATAAGGACAACATAAAAGAACGGTTGCTTCACCGGTGTAGAGGATGCTTAACAAATAATAATTATGCTTCTTTCCAGCAAACAATAGTCCATCACATTTCCAATGTGCAGAAATACACTTTCTTTCTTGCTCCTTTTTTTAACAGAGAGACTCTATGTTATCAGCCACACATAAAGCACATTCCATGGGCTCAGGGATGTTTTCTGTGCTATAGCTCTCCCACTGCATAGGGCCAGGACCTGGTCCTATGTATGGACACTGAGCCCCTGTGACGCTGCTCTCCGAGCCTTGCCCTGGGGAAACCTCAGTTGCTGCAAGTTGGAGCGGCTTTTGGGTGTCCCAGATAGCTGGAGCTGTGCTGGGGATTTCTTCCCACAGCTTAGGCCAATAAGAGTTCACTAGCCTGGTGTAAGCCTGGCTTTTCCCCCGAAGACCCCCTTCTCTCCCTTCAACAAAGATAGGGTACTTATCTCTTCCTGTGGAGAAGATGGTTTTAAACTCCTCTGCTTCTAGCCAAGGCTTTCTCTCTGCCATGCAGCCTGCTCTTCTGTGGGAACACCGGTTACTGTGCTTGGCTGAAGGAAACTCACTTCCTGCCTTCAGTGAGCTTCCCTGGACGTGACCTCTGCCTTCTGTTGGCTGGGCTGTTTGCCTCGGTATGAGGACCCCTCTGGCTGGGAAGACTTTGCTACTGTCTTTCTTAGCTCTCCTGGGTTTATCAGCCTGCCTTTCTTCAGCCCTGGTTCTCCAAGGCAACGTGTCTTTCTGTAACTGCTTGGGAGTTCTGTTCTCACCTTCTCTCCAAGCCTGCCTGGAACTGCAGTCAGACTTCCTTTGGTCTATGCTTTCTTCCTCACAGTCAAACTCCTGCTCCAGCCCTAATCCAGGCTCCAGCTTCCCTTCTCCTTTCTCCTCCTTCCCCTTCTGCCCCTGTGGGATTTCCCACCTGTTTTTATCTCTCTGCTCAACTAACGTAGAACGTGAGTCTGGGTCCAGGTGAGCCTGATTGGAACCCTCAATTCTTACTGCGTCACTAAAACCATGTGGAAAGTTTGTTTTCCTTTTCCCTACCTCTCTGCATTGTGAATGCTGCAACTGCCCATGTGGCTGCAAGGTAAGCTCTTCTTTCTTTTTACTTTCTAATATCTCAGGGTCTGTGCTATCTAACTCATGACAGGTAAGCTCTTCCTTTGCAGTGTTCTTTAATGTTTCAAGCTTAGTGCTGTCTAGCTCATGACAAGTAAGCTCTTCCTCTGCACTACTCTTTAATATTCCAGGTTTTGTGCTGTCTACCTCATGACAGTATGTACTGGTTAACAGCTGTTTATTGGACCCGGAGTCACCTATTGCGTGGCTGCCCGTGCCTCCCACGGCACACCACCCCCTGCGGAACTGCACCTTGTCCTGGTGCCTCAGGTGCTGGTGCTGGTGCTGGTACTGGTCCTGGTGCTGGTTCTTGCTGCCGCATTAGTCCCACAATGTCCACCATGGCCTCTGCAATGCGGGCAAGCGCCCCCGTCCGCATCTCCTCCCAGATCATCCTCAGTTCCCTGGTATTTTCTACAATTGCCATGTACAGACGCTGGAGTGCCTGATGAGTGCCTGTGGGTGGGACAGAGGGTGATATGTGAGCTTCCTCTCCATTACCAGCTGTCACACATATACATGTCACACATATCCCAGAAGAGCAGTCTGCAGAACAGTCATGCCTGCCAGACCTACCAACGTTTACATCTGTGTCTCCCATGAGCCATCCCCATGTCTGGAAGGGGTCTGGATGTGGTTTCGTGAGAAACACAGATCGCACACATGGCACATTACCACACTTTAATATGACTATTCCAGGTCTGCACACTGCTTGTCTGGAATTGGTCAGATGATCTGAGGGGGCCTAAGACACACATACACATATCTGTGGTGCCCCAATTTCTATACTGCTGGCGCACACTGCAGATTATGTTGTCAAACGATACTGCGTATGATTTTGTGGTCTCTTATTTGAGGGTTGACCTAAATCGCTGAAGTACTAAGATCACTCTAGAATATTAAGGTAATAACTGATGTACTACGCATACCTGTATTGATAATGAGTAACCAGACGTCTCAGACTTAAATAAGCACTGTAATACAGGTATTACCCTGAATATGTGCTAAAATATGCATCAACGACTCGGTTCTCATGGAGGATTATATTCAGATCGTCATGGTGACTATACTAACGTAATTTCATTTGCATTGACTTATATATAGTGTAGTCACACTTATCTTTGATGATTTGACAAATCAATCTCCTGTCACTCCGTCACAGAATGTCACTGCTATCGTCCAGTTGTCATTGGATGGTATATCGCAAGATCAATAAATAAATTTGCCTTTCTTTGGGAAGAACTATCTTGTTGTGTTGATAGTTCTTCCCAAAGAAAGGCAAATGTATTTATTGATCTTGCGATATAACATCCAATGACAACTGGACGATAGAAGTGAAATTCCGTGACGGAGTGAGAGGAGATTGATTTGTCAAATCATCAAAGATACGTGTGACTACACTATATATATAAGTCAATGCAGATGAAATTACGTTAATATAGTCTCCATGATGATCTGAATATAATCCTCCATGAGAACCGAGTCGTTGATGCATATTTTAGCACATATTCAGGGTAACACCTGTATTACAGTGCTTATTTAAGTCTGAGACTTCTGGTTACTCATTATCAATACAGGTATGCGTAGTACATCAGTTATTACCTTAATATTCTAGAGGGATCTTAGTACTTAAATGATACTGCGTGACAATACCCATGACGAGGTCTCTGTCACATAGGGTGTCTGGGTGACCTGTGATCATTGTTCTTCTCTTTGGGCTTATGTGGGGTATATGGGCAAGCACAGTGTGCATGTGTGTGAGCCCCTCACAAATGCTGACACCTGCCAAGACATGCTACAGGAGGTAGAATCACAGAGCACAGAAGACAACCCCCCAAAATCATAACTCGATGCTATGTGGGCAATATGCAATAATTTTGGGGATGTTAGGACAACCCCGTCGGGATCGTGGGGTATGCTGTTACCCACCTTCTGCATTGCGCCGTGCTGCAGCAGTGTGTGTGCGCAGCTCCTCAACGACTGGGTCCATGTGTGGTGGAGGGTTTTCATCTTGGGCTGGTGCAAGACTGGGATGTTGTCTTCTGATCTCCTGGGAGCCATCTGTGTCAGTGACGTCTGGGGTGTGGTCCTGTGGCTCAGGCTGTATGTGGGTGCTTGGTGTCCCCTCACCATTGCTGGTGCTGCCCCCAGACATTGTGGGCTGGGGCTCTGCCACATCCTCAGCCAATTGCACCTCCTCCTCCTCAGCTGGGGCCATGGTGCTGTAGTCACCTGGGTTGTGGAAACCATACACAGCACAGATTGGTTTGCATGGTTCAACTACATACAACTGTTTAACACATCCACCCCACAATCAATGTGTGTTTGGCCGTGACCTGTACATGTGCTAAATAGCTACCAATACAGCTCCTGCTACCACTATTAGGCATATATAGGCCAGTACCTAGCAGACACATCGATGTGTACTTCAGGGGTCCTCAAACTATGGCACGAGGGCCACATGTGGGCCGCCAAGGAGATGTATGCAGCCCGACGGGTGTTTTTGCCGCCGCTGCCAGTCCTCAGGGGCAGCTCTACACAAGACCGCAGCATTCATTTATCAGCAGCCCAGCTGAGTTAAAACCTTACAAACCTGCTGCTGCTGCTGCCGCCGTGCCAGCAGAATAATCCAGCATCCCGCGGGCCTCCCCCTGCTCTGCAGTGTCCTCCATGCAGCCTCAGTGTTGGCTGTCAGAGCCACGCAAACAGAAAGAGCTTCTCCTCTCATGGCTCTGTTAATCCCGCCATGGGCCTGATGGTATGTTCCATAAGGCCCGTGGCGGCATTGACATGGCCGTGAGAAAGGGATACTCTCCCTTCCCGCGGCTCTGACAAGCCCACACTGAAGCCGCATGGAGGATGCTGCAGAGCAGGGGGGGCCCCACGGGATGCTTGAATCTCCTGCTGCCACGGTGGAAGCAAAAGCAGTAGGCATGCTTGGGTTATTTTGTACCCTATCTTGCCTGATAGGGGGTGGAGGATGTATGGAGTGGTAATTGGCTATGGGGGGGAGAGGTAAGACTGGAAGTGTGCTGATGTGGGGGAGGGGTTTAGGACAGGTCATGGCCTATGGGTGGTGGTACGATTGGAAGTGGGATGATGGGGGGCGTAGGATAGGGCTCAAAATGTGCTGTTGGGGTGCTAAGATTGCAAATGGGCTGATGGTGGGGCTAGGAGAGGGCTATCAATAAGCTTTGGGGGGGGGGGCTGGGGTTTGGAAATGCACCTCTGGAGGAACGTGGATAGGACTCGACCTGGGTGTGGAGCTAGGACTGGTACTGGGATGATGTTGGGCCAGGGATGGGATTGGAAATGGGCTGATGGGGGGCTAGGACTGCAAATGGGCTGATGCACGGACTACAGGGGAGCGGATGCTGGGTGTGGCTGGAAATAGACGGGAGGTGAGGTTGTGCGAGGATCAAAATGTGATGGAGCTGGACAAATGAAATGGTGAGGGAAAAACACATTTTGAGGGAGGTAAGAGATATCTACAATTGGACAAATAGTGGGGATTGAGGATGGGGGTCTAACATTTGAGTGGATGACCTAGGAATGCGGAAAGAGCCCAAGGAGAAAGATTACTATGTTAAAGCAGATGTAGACAGAGAATGGAAACAATACTAGACATGTGACAAAAGGACAAATGGAAAGCAGATGATGGGGAGTTAGCAGAAGACCCAAAGTAACCAGAGTAACGTGGCTAGAGCAATTGCCACTGGAAAAACAAAACCAAAATGTTTGGAAACATTGTCTGTTTTTTGTATCTCTGCAGTGTTCTTTGGGGTTTGTTCATATTTTCTAAACCACTATATTGCTGGCCTCCAATGGTCTGAGGGACAGTGAACTGGCCCCCTGTTTGGAATGTTTGAGGACCCCTGGTGTGCATTAGCCCACAGAAGAACCATCCCTGCTCAGCAGTGCTTAGATTACACACAGACATAACACGTACAGGTCTGAGAGGGGGCTTGTAGCAGACATGTAGCCACATGTGCAAGGCAGATATAAAAAGGGATGATGCTAATGAAACATGTGTTTGGAGGGCAGCAAAACACAGAGTAAAAGGGGTGGAATGGGGGACAGCACACTCATGAGCCAAAGGCAGAGGGTGGGAGATGATCCAGGGGAGCAGGTATGAGGAGGTGCTAATAAGATGCCTGATGCATATCCAAAGGGCAGGTACTCTATGGGTTGGGAGCAGCAAGGTGTGATTTGGGTACCTACCTGCCTGGGGATGGGCAGTGTCCAGTGCCTCTGGCAGTCCTTAGAGGTATATTGGCCCTGGCCGCTCTGCCAACTCCTGCTCCAGGAGTGTTAGGGAGGGTGTAAAGGGGCCTCCCCCTCCAGTGCCCATGGCATGCTGCTGCTCTGCCACCATGTGTGCACGCAAACCCCTCTTTATGTCATTAAACCTCTTCCTAAGGCTGTCGAGGTCTCTGCTTGGGCCCCCTGCCTGTGCAACTGCCTCCTGCACCTCCTCCCACACCTGGGTACGTGTTGCTATAGTGGTGGTGCTGCTCATAATTTTCCAGAACCGACACCAGCAGGATGTGGTTTTCCTGCTGGGTGTATTTCTGAGCCCTCTTCCGTTGCAGAGCTGGCACCGGTATGCGCTTACGTTTTGCAGTGAGAGGACCCTGTGTGGGCTGGGCCGATGGCCCTGCAGCCTCCACCACACTCCCTGCCATATCTATCTCCTCCCCAACAGGTGGCGCCACCTCCCTCTCCCTCTCCCTCTCCCTCTCCCTCTCCCTCTCCACTCCTGCCCTGTCCTGTGGCTCCATCTCCCTGTCCTCTCCCTCCCTGTCAGACATTCCTTCTCTTGCCCTTCTCAGCTCCACCTCACACCTCCCCCCTCTCCCTGATCTCTGCTCTTTACCTCACCTCCTTTCTCACTCACCTGCTCCTTGCCTCCCCTCCTTTCTGTATCCCCTGCTGTACCTCACACCTATCCTCCACAACCAAGCCTCTAACACTCTGACCCGCACCACAAAACCTAAGTTCTCCTAGACACCTGCTTCTCTCTCTGTCACTGACACCTTCTCTCTCCCTCGCCTACCAACAACCCCTCAACGTGCAGCATGTGTTGAGGTTTATTTATAGGGTTTTTTAACGTTGCGCGTGCGTAGTTGCGTGAGCACGGTGGCTGCGTAGCTGCATATGCGCAGTTAACCACGTGCATTGCGCATGCGCCACCCAGAGGCAGGAAAGGGGTGCTCACGCGTTGCGCAGTCAACTACACAGTGCGCGCGCACCGCCGTGCACACTGCGCATGCGCAGCAGGCTGTGCGTATTGCGCATGTGCCACGCAGACGCAGAACGTCGGTGCGTGTGGTAGTTAGTGCGTGAGCCGTGGCATATGCGCAGTGCTGCGTGTGTGCAGCGCGTGCACCATGCGCACAGCCAACTGCGCATGCACAGCATTCGCGCTCACGCAAATGCGCACGCGCAACGTAAACAAACTCTAAATTGTCCTGAGCACCTGTTGCACGTTGAGGGGTTTTTTGTAGGCGAGTTGTGCGTTGGCAGTGACAGAAGGAGAGAGTCTGAATCAAGTGTATTGTGGAGCGTGACTGGGTTTGTGATTGTTGGTTGTATTGTGTGGCTGTGTTTCTGTGTGGTGTGTAAGGTGTGTGTCTTGTTTAGGGAAGTGTTGTCTGTGTTTGAGTGGTTTAGAGGAGCAGGGTGGGTGGATGTTATGGCGGCCTTTGTGTTTGCTGCAGCTGCAGTGCGAGGTGGGCAGGTGGTGCGGTTGCGTGACAGGGGAGATGATGTCTATGGGGCTGAGGCACAGGGCATGGGTGTAGTCCCACAGCAAATCAGACCTGCAGCTGTGGGGGCAGGGCAGGCAGGGGCTATGCCCGCACGGCGCAGGAGGCGTGCTAAGGTGCAGGCTCACCAGCCACACCTCTACAGGCCCAGGGCCCAGCTCCAGGGCATGCGAGAGGACCAGGTCATCTCCCTGTACCGACTGAGCACAGGGCTATTAGGGAGCTCTATGAGGATCTAAGACCTGACCTCGAGCCCCTGACTGATCGGTCACATGCCATACTGGGTTTGGTCAAGCTCCTTGCTGCCCTACATTTCTTTGCCTCTGGCTGTTTCCAGTCATCTGTGGCCGCAGTGGGTGGCATGAGCCGCCCCACCTTCTCACGGTGTCTCCACCAAGTACTGCGTGCCATGGTCAGCCGGGTGCTGAATTATATTGCCATTCCACACACTAGGCAACAGTGGTGGACCCTGAACCAGGCCTTTGAGGCGTTAGCCAGGATACCACACGTGATGGGAGCTATTGATTGCACACATGTTGCCCTGGTCCCGCCTAGAGACAGGGAAGTAGTGTTCCGCAACCGCAAACACTATCATTCCCTGAATGTTCAGGTTGTATGTGATGCAAATATGCATATTCTGAATGTGGTCCCCAGGTTTGCAGGGTCCACCCATGACGCCTATATCCTGCATCACTCGGCACTATTCAGACAATTTGAGGCAGGACAGTATGAGGACTGCATATTGCTGGGTGGGTATTTCCCATTTCTGACATGCACATGGTGCTCATGTGACTACGCATATGTGCAAATATGTGTTTTGGAGTAGATCCCTCATTGTGTGTGTGTGTCATCTGCCTGTGTGGGATATAGGGGGAAGGGGGGGGGTTGGTGCCCTCCAAATGCGCCCTGCTATGGTGCTGTGTGATGCTGGTTGATTGGATGCGAGCATTTGTGTGGTTGTTACATATTATGTTGTCGCAATCCATACAGCTACCCCTTGTCTGGTGTTTCTTAGGTTCCTCCACTCAATCTGTAATAGGGTAGACACCCAGGAAGCTGTAAAAAACATGAGGAGTGATCTAGCTAAGCTTGATGAATGGTCTTAAATTGGCCAGCTGGGATGTCATGGTAGGAAATGTGAGGTCTGGCTTTTGGCCTGAAGCAATCCAAGGGAGCACTATTGTATAGGGGGTGAAGTACTCTTGTGCACTACAAAAGAGCGGGACCTAGGTGTGGTTGTGTCTGCTGATGTCAAAGTAGCTAAACAGGCTGAATAGGCAAGGGAAAAAGCTAGAAGGCTGGCTGGGTGCATACAGAGATGAATGGCTAGCATAGAACAGGAAGGGAGAATGCCTCTGTATATGTCTTTTGTGAGACCTCATTTGGAGTAGAGTGTGCAATTCTGGAGACTGCACCTTCAAAAGGATGTGCACAGGATGGGGTCGGAGCAGAGGGTGGCTACTAAAATGATTAGTGGTCTTCATTATACAGCATATGAAGACAGACCGAAGGATCTTAGGATGTACGCCTTGGGGAAAGGAGGGATAGAGGTGATATGATGGAGATGTAGAAATACCTCTGTGGCACATATGTTGAGGGAGGGAGCCTCTGCAAATTGTAAGCAGGTTCAGCTACGAGGGATCATGGGATGAAGATGGAGGGAGATAGATTCAGGGGTGATATGCCACCATATTTGTTTACTGCATAGGTGGTGGATCCATGAAATACTCTCACAGTGTAGGTGGTAGAGAGGAGGACAGTAACTGCATTCCAAACAGCATAGGACAAACACAGAGGATCTATAAAGGTAAAAAGGGGACTGTTGTACCTGTTGATATGGACGGACAGACTAGATAGGCCATGTGGTCCTTTTGTGTCATCATATTTCAATGTTGCAATGCTGCATAGTTGTGATGTCATATGTTTCTTTCAGAATGTGTTTTGTATTTGTTTTGCACATATATACCTGTGTCCATTTGAGGGGACATGAGCTCATGCTAAAACTTACCTCATTTCTTTTTACAGGTGATGCAGGATATGGGTGTCGCCCCTGGTTGTGACCCCTGTGCGTCAACCATGGACACGTGCAGAGCGGAGGTACAATGAGGCCCATGCCACCAGCCGCTCTGTCATAGAGCGCACCTTTGGCGTTTTGAAGAGTCGCTTCAGGTGTCTGGATAGGACAGGCGGCGCCTTACAATATACTCCACAGACTGTGGCAGAGATCATCATAGCCTGTTGCATCCTGCACAACATTGCTCTTAGGCACAATATCCCTGCAGAGATTAATGAGGGTCTAGAGGATGATCCGACGTGCCCCCCTGTACGTGCCCGTGAGGACACACGTGAGGGCACAGCAATCAGGCGGCAGGTGATTGCACAGCTCTTCTCATGTACGTACTGCATATGTTCCCACATTTGTTGCTATATGTGTGTAGTGCTAATACAGATTAATATTTGTAGACCAATATCAGTAGGATGCAACACTGCACTGACATGTAACAGACACTGGCTGGCCATCCCAATGTCAAATATAAGCATGACTGGGAACCAAAGATGTGGGAAGGGCAGAACAGAGGGCTGAGGTGGATGATGTGGGTGGGTGGTTTTAGGCTTGTGGGAGGTTGTGGGGTGACATTGGTGGTTTGTGGATGATTGTGATAGCGGATGCTGTGCAACCACAGTTAGTTTGTGTTATGCTTTGGCTGCAGCAAGGTGAGAGGCATGTGGTGTGGGTTTCACACTGGGAGAGAGGACCATGTTTGGGGCCACTTGTCCAGCTGTGCGTGTTTTTCATTTGGTATTTTGAGCTGATTGTGTGTGTGGTATGCTCTTGTAAGCTGGATGTGTGGGTTTGTAATTTTTGTATAGTGCTACATGTGCTATGTAGCACTATATACATGCTCAGTACTATCTGTCATAATGGTAATTGAAAGCCTTACGTGGAGTTAGTGGAACAACACAGTGTGGCAGACTGTATAAGTCATTGCGTAGCCCTAACATGGCTGCGGAGAAGGATAGGGAAACTGTGCATTGTCCAGCCAGGGTTTTTTTTTTCCATTGCAGAATAGACATGCAGTGCAGTGTTGCATATGTACACACAAACAGAGCTGATTCA